>OU343222.1:353978031-354402956 GCA_910596185.1 Chrysanthemum makinoi | reverse complement strand
TACCTTTTAATTTTCTAAAAAAATATAAAAAATAATCTTCCTCAACCCCAACCTTAGTGTAGCAATTTCTCACTAGCATTCCTATTCCCCTAGAGAACGATATCAATCACGAGTCTTACCCTAATACTACACTACAACGATTAGGTTCATCACTGCCTAGGTGGTTTAAAACTTGCTCAAAGAAAGGAAGTTTCCTTTGCTGACCCCGAACGCTGTATTGCGCGTATCAAGTTTTTGGCCGCTCTGCAGGGAATAGAATAGCTAGTTAGGAGTCTATCTCGTTTAGGTTCACTTTCTTGATTCCTATCAAGTAAGATTTGTTGATCCCAGTTGAGCAAACGATCTAATATAGAAACTGACTTGGAATAACAACTTATTAAGTATTATGCGGAATTTAACACTTAACCTTAAGAAGAAGAACAGTTAACATTCAACACCTCAATATTATTTATTAATACGAATACTCTTACAGTATTAGGGTTTTGCAACCTTGAAGTGTATCGACCTTAGATATAAAACTTACATATCTAATCAAACCTAGAACCTCCTTTTATAAGCTAAGGAGTCCTATACATTATACAATACGTAACCTACAAGATAAATATCTTTTCCATATTTATCTAACCGACTAAACAAAACACTAGCAGTGGTTACAATATATCATCAGTGGTTACACATTACTACTAGCGGGTTGTCTTCATCCGTGGTTACACTCTTCTCGTCTCGTGGTTCTATCAAGCTGTCCGTGGTTCGATTACTTAAAGTAATTCTGGATGCAAGGAACCTAAAACCCAACAATCCTCCCCTAAACTTGATACATTCCAACAGAATTCTCAAGTTTCCTTTAAGCTCAAAACATTTGAAATGGAGGATGTAGCCAAACACTTATGAGATTTAAGAATTGTCTCATACTTCTTCAACAAATCATAGGCTTGACCATCATAGGGTAACAACATCTTGATAATACCGTGGGTTTCAACATCGAACAATAATTTCGGATACTTATTCAATGAGGATATTCACCTTCTACAAGCATGTGAATAATTTTTCGAAAGCAGTTAAAACATGAACTCCACAAGTTTGATATAAAACCATCTTGTTACAGTACCATTGTAGAGTCCTTTCCATTCATGTTCATCATGAGTTGGTTCAAATAAAATCTTCAAATTATAATAGACCAGTCTCTCATGATTATCAGTTGGATGTACTTCACCAAACTTGTTCTTGTAAAGTCTCCAAAGATCCATCAAATCATCCCTTTCAAAATCTTTGAAGCATTTGTGAAATTTTATTATACTCATAAACTTCATTGTTGAGTCTTTGAATTTTCCAAACTCCTTCACTTCCATCATTAAGATTAAACTCATAAGAAACAATTTGATTAACATCTGCAACTTCTTTTAATCTTTTAGAATCGATGTTTCTTGAATCTCATATTTTCTCTTTCTTATACTTAGCATCCACTCATCATGCTTCTTTATCCACTCTTCTTCCTTCTCGAATTCATTGGACAGCAATCATCTACATTAATCCTCATACATCTCTCATAAATTTCCAAAATTCTTTCAAATGAACATTTACTAAGATTATCGAAACATAAATGCTGAATTCTTAATAATTTTCATCAATACATTCCTCATCTGAACCATAGTAGGAGGTTTCTTTCTTATAACTATTTCTTTGTTTTGCTAACCTTCCTTGCCCATTCACTCATCAATCTAGCTTTCTCCTCATCATCCAACAATGCCCATTCTTGTGTAGTAAACTCATCAAGAATTTGTAAAGAAGCTTGAAGATAGTTTTGTGAATTATACCATATAGCTAACCATTTCTCACTAGCTTCCTCCTCTTCTTTCTTTCTTTTATCCAAAGTCTTGTTCTTCAACAACCATATTCTTTACAAATTCGTCATCAAAAGCTTCTTGTTCTGCTCTAGATTTAAACTTCAACTCTGGTACTGCAATACCTTTACCCTTTCCAACATCAGATTGAATCACCTTCTTCTTGATGGTTCACCAATAACTAAAGTTTTCCTCGGGTTTGGGTTTAGTTGCGTGAGTTTGAATGATAAAGCAATAATGGGTGTAGAAATAGATGATGTTTTGCTCAGATTAATCAATGTACTTGCTTCTTTCTCTACTTCTTTAGGCTTAGATGGTAATATAGAAAGAGTTGTTACAATAGTGGAAGTGGTTATAATAGCGTGGGTATGATTGTGAAGGTATAGTTGTAGTGTTTATAGTTGCTATGTGTTCTGACATCGATCGGTGGTTAGAAGTGTACTAACCGTGGTTTCGCATACCATCCGTGTTTGTGTTCATACTACATCTTACAACCTTCTTCACCTTTTCAAGAACTGCCTCATTCCCATCTTTATCAGATACCACAAATGTTTGATCTCCACTATCAACATCTTCTTCCATAGATACATTAACATCCTCCTCTGAATTCTTGCCTTCACTCCTCCCCTGTTTGGATACATCCTCCATATTCGAAATGGAAAGGAGTTCACTTCTTTTCCTTTCCCAAAGCGACAAGCCAGGGCCTTTTATCTTCTCCAAAACCAAAACCACAGTGCTAAGCCGAATATCCTTTTTATGAAACCCAGCCAATTCCTTGAGATTAGAGATCGTCTCCTCCATCTTGGTACATTTGGCCGTCAATTCATTTAAGCGTTCAAGAATATCCTCCCACTTCGACTGTGTGAACGGTCCAGAGGTGGTTCATTGGAAAAGTCAAGTATGTACAAACTCGAATCCGTCAATTCATGTTCGGTTCCAACCTATCCTCATCACTTCGAGTGTTAATCGCTGCCAGGGTGAATCTTTGGATATAGAAAACATAGCATCGGGCACCGAGCCCGAACATCTATGCACCCTGTATTAGCCAAGTGGCTAGGGATTCCTCCATCTGTGTTAAGTTCCAAGGAACTCTCCACATTAGAAGTTGCCAATGGTTGGGTCTTATTTATGTTTCCACTATCCTGACGGCATCTAAGCATGTATCATTAGGGAAGCCCTTCCAATCATGTCACCTTCATCACACATGTGGCAGCCTCATGAGCAACACCACTAGCACTAGCACGAGGAAGCTTAGTGCCCTTCTTTCTCCTAGTCCATACAATAGGTGAAATAATTGATTTGAGGTGTAGTATCGGTGGTTGGAGGTGTACTTTCGTGACAATCGGTTGAGTGTCAAGACCTTCATCAAAATCAGGAGCATGAGGCAAAGTAAGCATGTGAGGAAATAAAGGAACATCTCTAATTTGTACATTCTGTGGTTGATTCCTCATATGTGCAAAAACCTTAGGAAGCATATGATGTACTTCATACTCTCTAGAATGTTCAATAGGATCAACAATTTGATGTGCTACAATCAGTTGAACAAACCGAGGATACAAATAGTATTTACCCTTCTTCCTAATGTTTTGTACTAACCCTCATAAATCATTTTAGACCAATTAAACTTCCTTCCCTCGGATAAACAAATAATAGCATAGAGCAATTTTTGAAGGAAAGTCATTAAAACTCGTGGTCTTGTTACTCATACACATCAACAAGGTGTGAATCAAAAACTTCCATTGTTGTGAAAAAAAACTCTTAAAGAATTGTACCTTTTCACCTCTATGTGTATATCCTAATCTCTCTAAACCAGCAACAATCTCAACATCTGAAAGATTGTCAACCCCATCGATCATCAAGCCGCAAAACTTCTCGAATGATATCCTCAAGAATGTAAATAACATGCTCATCCACTTGAGCGAAACATCTCCACACCATCAACCATTACAAGTGTAGCATTCTTCCGAATGATGTATGTAGGCTCTAAGAATGGTGGGTGTAACAGTTAAAGCATAATGAATGGGACTGTGAACTAAGAAATCAATCATTTGATGAAATCCTTGAATCGAGCATTCTTGGTGAGAATGGCAACTAGGTTATGTGAAGTGGAATACTTTTCATCCATTTTGATTAAGGAAAATAATGATGAGTTGGTGAATTTTGCAAAGAAAGTGATTAGGGTTAAGGTTGAGCGCCAATTGGAAGTGGTTTGAGAATCAAATAAATGATCCGTCCGTGATTTGGGGAGAGTGATATAGATTCGCCAATGTTACCAAACACCCCCTGTACTATCCAAAACTAGACTCCATGCTATCGCGGTTCTAACTACTATCCGTGGTTACAACATACCATCAGCAGATACATGGGATCACTTCTTCCAAATAACCAAGAGATATAGCAAGTAAATCAGCTCCTTATGCACCCAAAACCTTCATACCGTAAGACAAAACACAAAACCAACAGAGAGTATAAAGTTATTGTTGTCAGTGGTTAGGAAGAGCTAAAAGTGGTTCCAAAAGACCTATCCGTGGTTTGAATAGGTAAGTCAATATGGTCAACTTCTAGAACTAATATTAGTCCAACTCCCAAAAATCTCATTAACTCCTCAACCACATTAAACACGCCCCGTTATTTACTTCCATAACCTTAAACCCCACTTATAAAAAGAACCCAAATCTTTCATAACGCACACACCAATCAATATCAAAACCCTAATTACTTCAAAGTCTCCAATCAACTGCAATCACAATGTGGAACCCTAGTTGGAATAAACCAGAAGTAGTCAATCTAACATCCTCCTCATCCTCATCATCATCTTCATCATCAAGTGAAGAAGGTAACCCATGGCAGTTCTACCTCCCTCCACAAGAAACAAGACCATTAAAATCTCCATTTCTTCCATCATCTGAAGATGATAGTGGTGAATCCAAGTAATGCATCTGAGGACTCTGATGATTCCTCAAAGAAGAGATCTTCATACTCCCAACCTTCAATCTCGAACCCCAAACAAGACCACAAGCAAGAAACCCACCACTTCCAAAAGATAGAGAGGTGGTTCTTGGTCTTCAAGTACCAAGTTATGGTGCTTCTTCACACATCGTAAAGGGGAAGGGAAAAAGGAAAATGGAATGATGCTTTTTGGTGATATGACTATGTCCTTAGTGCTTCATCTAATGTGGTCATCGTCATCATCAACGTTTTCATCAATCCATCCTTTCCATTTTGATCCTTAGCATCCTCGTCATAGTAGTCATGCATCTCCGACCATTGAGATAGAAGAAATGAGTGGTTATGCAAGACTTCACAAACGCATATCCAGCATCTAGTGTGAAAGATGTGAGCGATCATGCATATCAACATGTACTGTTAGATGTTGGAATAGACGAGATGAACTAGATTAGGATTAGTAGATCATGTATAGCTCTGTTCTTGTAGTTGCATTTGATGTTGATTGTACTCTGTAAAGTCGAAGTCTTTTCTCTAATGAATGAACACTTTGCATCACTACTTCTTTTACTTCTATAATGATCATTCTTGTAACTGCAAAATGGTTAGTGAAAACAGGACAACTAGCAGTGGTTTGAACCAAACTATCAGAGGTTAGAAACAAACTATCAGTGGTTAGAAACAAAAATAGCAAAACTAAGATTACATAATAACAGTTCAATACATATACAAACTGGTACAAAACAATTTGAGAATTTAGAGATTAATCATTCCAATACTAACAACAAGATCTGAAACCTCCCACATCAAAAGCTTTGGTGAGAAGATCAGCAACATTGAAATCAGAATGGATTTTTACCATTTGAATCAACCTTTTCTCATTACAATCTCTAATAAAATGATGTCTTATCTCAATATGTTTAGTTCTAGAATGTAAAAGCGAGTGATTTTAATGATGCAAAATGTACTGTTATTATCAATGTAAATCTTAGTATGCATAAAATTGTACCCAAAGTCCAAAGAATTGATTCTCAATCCATAGAACTTGACCACAGCAACTAGCAGCAGCCACATATTCAGCTTCAGTTGTAGAATTTGCCACAATAGTTTGCTTTT
Organism: Chrysanthemum makinoi; assembly: GCA_910596185.1. Lineage (NCBI taxonomy): Eukaryota > Viridiplantae > Streptophyta > Magnoliopsida > Asterales > Asteraceae > Chrysanthemum > Chrysanthemum makinoi. The sequence goes on along the minus strand of OU343222.1, from coordinate 354,397,053 downwards.
TACACGGCCATGAAATAAGTCTGCTTCCCAAGCCGACATCCTCCGCTTGTAGACTTCCTATCCAAACTAGCACCAGCATAGTCACTATCTATGAAGGCCACCAAGTCAAAAGGAGAATCCTTTGAGTACCAAAGGCCCAATTTAGGATGACCTTAAGATACCTAAAAATTCTCTTAACAGCATTCATGTGTGATGAATTAGGTGTGACTTGAAATCTTGCACACACACATCCTGAGAACATTATATCTGGCCTAGATGCAGTGAGATACATCAAAGATCCAATCATGGACTGTACAACTTCGATCAACTCTTGGTACTTCCATCATCGGTAGCAAGGGTTTCGAGTCTCCATTGGTGTACTAGCACTTTTCACTCCCTGAAACCCAAACTTCTTCAAAACATCTGCTACATACTTGTCTTGACTAATGAAGATACCATCAGTCCTTTGTTGAACACAGCCCCAAAAGAAAGTGAGTTCTCCCATAGAACTCATCTGAAACTTATCATGCATAAGCTTCTCAAAATCTTTGCATAGCTCTTTATTGGTTGAGCCAAAGATGATGTCATCTACATAAACCTGAACCAATAAAATATCATCTTTGTGCTTTCTTATGAACAAAGTTTTATCAATTAGTCCTCTTTTAAACCCATTGTCCATCAAATAAGTGGGCAGGCACTCATACCATGCCCTAGGAGCTTGATGCAAACCATACATAGCCTTCCTCACCTTGTAGACCTTGTCAGGATGATCGGGATCTTCAAAACCAGGAGGTTGACAAACATAAACCTCCTCATCAATTGTGCCATACAAAAATGCACTTTTAACATCCATCGGATACACAACAAAGTTTTTGAATGAAGCATAAGCTAAAAACAATCTAATAGCCTCAATTCTTGCAACTGGAGCAAACACTTCATCATAATCCAAGCCTTCAGGTTGTGTGTATCCTTGAGCAACCAACCTTGACTTGTTCCTCACAACAATACCTCTTTCATCCCTTTTGTTTTAGAACACCCATTTTGTCCCAATGGGCCTCTTACCATTTGGAAGTTCTACCAATGTCCAAACCTCTTGAAGTTTGAACTGAAGAAGCTCCTCTTGCATTGATTCTACCCAACCTTCTTGAGATAATGCTTCTTCAACTCTCTTTGGTTCCTTTTGAGAGAGAAAACAAGCAAACAGGCAATTTTGCAGATCTTTATGATTGTTTCTTTTGTGAAGAGATCTTGCAAAGAACCCATGTTTGGAAAGGGTTATGTGTTTTTAACCTTGCTTCTTGTTTGAACTGGAGTATTCAAATTTCCAAGTATTTGTTCCTTGGGATGAATCTTGTGTATCCTTGTGGAGGTAACAGGACTTTCATGAATGACATGTTCCAAATTAGTTAAATCGGCATTAAAGAAATCATCCATGTCTTCATCATCAGTAGGAGTATCAATTTCAATCAAAGCGGGCATATCAGGATCATGTGGATACTCCTCTTCACCATGTAATGGCTTTGCATGTGGTCCAAAGAAAGTACTACTATCAGTACTTACATCCGGGATTTCACTTGTAATGATAGTGGTAGAAGTTGTTGGCTTAGCAGTGGTTGTATTAACTCTATCCGTGCTTATGTTTGGCTCATCCGCTGCGCAGTGCTTTTTCTTCTTTTTAATTTCTTCTACCAACACTGAATTATCTTTCAATAACTCATCCTTATCTTGATGATGAGCACTATTGCCTCCAGTATTCAAAACATCATCGTCAGTGGGACCTTGCTTATCAATGATGGGTGAGACAGAACTAGCTTTCCACTTTTCAAACAAATAGAACTCTTGAGGAGAATCAGCTTCTTAGAAATTGCTTCTTCACCGAATTCTTTTGAGTACACTGCATCAACATTAGTGGAAGTCCCTGCAATGATAGGCTCATAATTCATAGATTTGGTTAGCATATCAATGTTAAAACCGGTCTGGTCCTTTGGTCTAAACACTAGGAGTCTTTTCACTGAATTGAACATGTAAATTCTCTTCAACAATTCTAGTCCTCCTATTGTATACTCTAAAGGCTTTACTATTTGATGAATAGCCTAAAAAGTATCCATCATCGGCTTTTTCTTGAAACTTGCCTAGGTAGTCTATGGTATTCAAGATAGTAACAGGACACCCAAAAGGTTTTAGAAATGCAATCATTGGCTTCCTATCATGTAACAGCTCATAGGGGGTCTTGTTATGAGGCTTTACTACCTTACTCCTATTCTGCACATAACATGCGTGCCTACAGACTTCGCCCAAAAGGTAGTTGGTAACTTAGACTCGGACAACATAGTCCTAGCAGCCTCAATTAGTGTTCTATTTTTCCTTTCAGCCACACCATTTTGTTGTGGTGTTCTAGCAACACTAAACTGTCTTTCTATACCTTTATCTACACAAAACTGATTCATCACTGCATTCTTAAACTCAGTTCCATTATCACATCGGATTATCTTGACTTTATGATTCACTAGATTTTCTATCTTAATAATGAAACTCTTGAGAACTTCACTAGTTTCACTCTTAGCAGCCAAAAAGTAAACCCAAGAAAATCTACTATAATCATCGGTGATAACTAGGCAATACTGCTTATGGTTCAAACTCTTGACAAAAGTAGGTCCAAATAAGTCCATATGAAGCATAAACAGTGGTTGTGAAATGGTGTTGACAGCTTTGGACTTACAAGAAGCTCTATGTTGTTTTCCTTTCTGACAAGCCACACAAAGTTCCTTACACTCAAAAACCTTAGAAGGTAACCCTCTCACTAAGTTCCCTTTAACCAGTTTATTGATTGTTTTGAAATTGAGGTGACCTAATCTTCTATGCCATAACTTAGACTCATCCACGGATGCTTTAGCAAATAAACAAGTTAAGGACCTATTAGGAATTACATCTTTAAGATCAAAACAATATATATTTTCCTTCCTAGGTACCTTAAGTTGTATAAACTTCTCATCAGGCATCTTAAACTCAGGAGACAACACCACACACTCATTTTCACCAAAAAGTACCCAGTTTTTCTTATCACACATTTGAGAAACACTGAATAAATTGTACTTAAGTCCCTGTACCAAGTAGACTTTTTCAAAGTCCAAATTTCTTCGATTGTGCCTCTTCCACGTATCTTTCCTCCCTTTGGATCATTGCCAAAAGCCACATATCCTCCATCAAAAGCTTCAAAATCTTCCAGGTTGCTCCCATCCCAAGTCATGTGCCCGAGCAACCACTATCAAAAACTCCTTTGTCTTTTAGTTCATCTTGTAGATTGCCCTGCACATGAAATTAAACAAGTTAGTTCCTTTTGTGGACCCAAGCCAATATGACTTGGGTCTCGCCTGTGCATCAATATACTCAAATTTGGTTAGGTCCATTGATGCACAGTTGACATGATGTAAAACCTTGGTCTTAGGTTTCCATTGCCAACTAGCCGAGGCCTTAACAGCATAAAAATGATTCCCAACCACTGTATCAGTTATCACCTTTGGAATTTTTAAAACTTCTTTGTTATCGTTGGTGATTTTTGGCTTATCAGTGGTTTGATTTTGCTTAGCCGTGTTTACACTTTGCTTAGCAAAGGGTTGGAACCCATTTGGGAGAAGTAGTGACAATTGATTTTGTATTCCCATTCCTCATTAACACTGCTTTAGGAATCATGTTTCTGTTAGGATGAGGGTTTGTTTTCTTTGAAAAGTTTTGGTGATTTACCCTCCTCCAATGATTCCAAACTTGTGGTCTTTTTTTATTACAATTTCTCTGTAAGTGCTCAAAACTACCACATACAAAACAAGCCTTTTTAACACATTGAAACTCATCACCTAATCGGTTAGAAATTAAACCATTTAAGCTTCTTTGATTACCCCTAGGTTTATATTGTTTCATCTGGTTCCTAGGTATTTCCTTGTACTCTACTACTTTCTTGGTAACTTTAGCTCCAAATCTAGGTACAAAATTAGCTTGTCTAGTATCAACTTTCTTAATAGGTTCTAACTTTTCAGGTTGTGTTGATACTTTACTATCTTCCTCAGAATCTGATTCCCAATCTTCAATGATGGGAGCATCAGATGACATATCAGAACTTATCTTAGGTGTCTCAGTCTTACTTATTCCTTCAACAGGTTTGTTAAAACTGAATTCACTACTAAATGACACTTCTTTAGCAGGTGGTGCATGTTGCATAAGAGTAGGTGGTGGCATATTGTTGTATCCAATCCTAGAACCCTTTTTCATTAGATGACTCTCTATAGATTTATGAACTAGATCAGAAGCAAATTGTGTTTTAGCTACCCTAACAACATGTTTTTCTTTTTCATCTAGGGCCTTTTGTTTTTCACTCTCTGCTAGTTCAAGTTTCTCTTTAAGCATTTTAATCTCTCTATTTTTAAGATCAATTTCACCACCTAATATATTGATCTTATCTACATACTCAAACTCACATTTAATACAATATCTAAGCTTCTCTTCCACACTCTCTAGACCAACCCTATAACCTAAGTTATCCATAGTTAGTCTTTCTACTTCTTTCCTCATACTTTCAGTGATAGCTTTTTGAGATTCTAAGTTATCATTACATGATTTAAAAGAGCAAGTAGACTCATTAGATACCTCGAATCTGAACGTAAGATGAAGCATAAGCCATAAGAGCAAAGTTATGCTCATTTGAAGCTTCACTAGCAAGAAAAGCTGCATTAGGTCCTTCTTCAATATGATCACTCCAATCATAATCACCAAGACCATCTTGAGCCACCAATGCTGAAGAAGGAGCGGACTCTTGATGATCTTCTTAACACTTTCAATCCTCTTAGGAGCTCGACATTCCCTTGCAAAGTGACCCTTCTTCTTGCAGTTAAAGCACTCCATCTTGCTTTTGTCGAACCCTGCTCTCCTTTGACCATCATACTTAACTTGTCTTCGGTCCTCCTCAAAACTTCCTTGCTTGGATAGTTAACATTGCCATTTGCCATTGAAGATTAATCTCTTCTAGATCATCGGGATCAATTTGATCCAGATCTTGATTCAACACAGTAACACTAGTAGTTAAATCACCAAAAAGCACAAATTGCTCCATCACTGACATTATCACTAACAGTGGTATTGTTTGCAATAGCCGTGGATATACCATAGGCAGCGGTGGATACATCTTGTGAGCTCTTGTGATTAGTGGATACAAAAGCAATGTTTTGATTAGCAGAAGATGCATTAGCAAAGTTATTCTCAGACTCATAAACCTTCAAGTTGTTGAAGAGATTATCCAGAGTCATCTTAGGAAAGTCCTCCTTATTCCTCCACACAATTGTATGAATAGCCCATTCAGATGATAGACTCTAATGAACTTCAAATTAATATCTTCTTGAAGAACCTTATAATCTACAGAGACTTCATTGGCTGATAAGTTTTTGAAGTCTATTGTATGTGCCATCAATCTTTTCTCCACTAAGAGCGGTGAAGGTTTCAAATTGATGCTTGAGCATATTCATCCCGGACTTCTTAGTAGCTTCATTGCCAGCAAACCTTGTCTCAAGAGCATCCAGTAACTCTTTAGCAGATTCATATTGCTCAAAATCAAAAGCATAATCATTGGGTATTCCCATGGAGAGAATACTTGTGAGCCTTGATCTCGGCTTTCTCTTAGCCTTATAAATTTCACTAACAATGGAAATTTCTTTGCCATCCTCACCCTTCTTAGGAAGAGTGTCTCCCTTTTCAACGACATCCCGGAGAGCATAATCAATCATGCGAATGTATTGCCTCATTCGCATTCTCAGTTTTGATACTCACCATGCTTGAGCATGGGTACCTTTGAAGCGGTCACCATGTGAGTTTCTTCAGACATCTTATCTTTCTTGAACAAAACTTAACTTAACCTCTTCTTGATTACAGTTTCTAGATCACAAGCTCATTACCACTTGTTGATCCCAGTTGAGCAAACGATCTAATATAGAAGCTGACTTAGAATAACAACTTATTAAGTATTATGCGTAATTTAACACTTAACCTTAAGAAGAAGAACAGTTAACATTCAACACCTCAATATTATTTATTAATACGAATACTCTTACAGTATTAGGGTTTTGCAACCTTGAAGTGTATCGACTTGAGATATAAAACTTCATTATCTAATCAACCTAGAACCTCCTTTTAGAAGCCAAGGAGTCCTATACATTATACAATACGTAACCTACAAGATAAATATCTTTTCCATATTTATCTATACAATAAACTAACCGACTATACAAAACACTAGCAGTAGTTACAATATATCATCCATGGTTACACATTACTACTAGCCGCGGTTGTCTTCATCCGTGGTTACACTCTTCTATCCGTTGTTATACCAAACCTGTCCGTGGTTCCAGTACTTAAGGTAATTCATGATTCAAGGAACCAAAAACCCAACAGTGCTAATGTGTCAAGGAATGGTTTACCAAGAATCAAATGCTCCTTTTTGTCTTTCACATTATCGACTACCACAAATTCGAGGGCTGAGGTAAATTTATCGACCTTTACACACATACCACACAGTAATACCTAAGGGGTAATCTTAGTTTCATTCTTGAATCAATCACGATATCTGTTTCCCGAAGGGTGGATTATCTTGATTTTAAGAATATGGAAAGAGGCATGATGTTTACACAAGACCCAAAATCTACTACCCCCAAAATATCAATATTACCGTGAGAACTTGAGAATGATTAACCGCTTGCACTAACATCAACAACGAGAATAAACTTGTCCTAACTGGATATGCCTTCAGGAGCATGGTTTGCCGGAACTCAGAAGTAGTTGCGTAACTCTTCCTGTTAGTCGGGATTCGTGACCTCAATATGTCGATTGATGATATACATTCCTCAATCACCTCACGAGAATCATTGGTGAAAAGCGACATGCATTCCTTGCACTTGGCTTGGGTAAGTTAATTCCATCAATTTTCAGCACGACTTTTTCGATCATTGCTCCAAGATTTTTAGGGTTTGTCGTGCCGGAAATATTTTTATTTGTGTTTTCCCGGAAACCCTTTAACCAAATATCTTGTTTTTTTTGTTTCTGGGCCGAAGTTTCCAGGAACTTATTAATTGTTTCTTCAAGACTGGGCTTTCTTTCTCCATAAGGCACACGATTGTAATTTCCACGATACCCATTACTCACTACAAGAAAAGTGGCTTTTTAGGACCCCCATAAGCGTCATAAAATGGTACTTTTTAGGACCTTTCATTTAATAGGACCAATGATGAAAGCGTTTCATGTAAGGCGGTTGTAATAGGTCCAAGCGTCCTAACCTTATAGAAACCAATTTTATGGTCGTATTATATGTCATGAAAAACACAAATAGCGTCCTATATAAAACCATATTAGGACACTTTTACAATGTTTTAACTGTCGATTACCTACTTTTAATCTTTTGAGACACATAAAAGCGTCCTTAAAAGTATTGTTAGGGCGTGATGTAACATCATAGCTATTTTAGCAACCAAGAAAAGGGTACTAATAACTCAAATAAGATTATAATACCAATTTTATGGTCGCATTTTAGGTCTATAAACAACACAAATAACGTCCTAATAAAACATATTAGGACACTTTTCCAATGTTCTAACATGTGGTAACCTACTTTTAATCTTTTGATACACATACAAGCGTCCTTTAATGTTAATTCTTAGGGGCGGTTATCATATACCATTATAGTTACTTTAACACCAAGAAAAGGGTTCTAATATCCCAAATACGATTATGAAACCAAATTTGGGTGCATAATATGTCTATGAACAACAAATAACGTCCTAATAACAACATCTTTAGGACACTTTTTATAATGTTGTAAAACGTTGTTACCTAATTTTAATCTTTTGATACACGTACAAGCGTTACCTAAAAGATAATTGTTAGGGTAAAATCATATAAATTGGTAGGTTGTTTGGGATAGCTTATCAAAACGCTTATATATATTTGGGTCATTTGGTATTGCTTATTCAGAACCTTATAAACAACTCTATAAATAGCTTAGGAATCAAAACGGTTGTTTATATGTAGTCTCAATAACAATCACAAATAACCCGAATATAACAAAAGCAATTCGATAAGAAACCCAAACAACCCCCTAAGCTTTGGTTAATTTGAAAAGCAATCCCAAAAAGCCATATATACAGTTACTTCATTAAGCAATCCCAAACGGCCCTTGTAATCAGTTAATCAAAGAGCAATCCCAAACAACCCTTATAAACAATTAAGTCAATAAGCAATTGTAGCAGTCCGTGAATCATGTAATGATGTAACCCAAGCAAAATATATCATTGATAAGTATTCATTTCAAATTTGTAATCTCTTTGAAAATTAAGTTAGTGCTGTACAGCGATCCACAGATATACTAACAACTGAAGGGAAATCAATAGTGGACTTGCACACGCTATAGGAGCATAAAAGGTAGATCACGTCAGAAGATTAAGAGCTGAAGGTGGAACCCACACGTTGATCTCCCTTCCTCTAATATATCATTTGCAACGAATTGAACGCTATGAAAATATTTAAAGTTTGATCATCCAAGTAGCAGTTGTTAAAACAATTGTTTATGATTATTAAAACAAGCACAAGTATTAACATGTACACATAAGCTTGTTATCATTCAACAACATTGAGTCATTACAACATTCTGAAGGTTGTTTGAGTCATTACAACATATCATTGAACATGTTTCAATCATGTACACATAATCAATATACTTCTCTAGAAGATATTACATACACTCCATTGGTAACTTTCATAATGGATTTGCATTTTACGGTATTTTCTTGACATTCATATTAGTTACTTACTCTTTGTCTGATCTTGAGTTCATCCATTAGACCTAGGAAGTTGCAGATGTTACTATAATTTATTAAACATTGTTAAGCTACATTACATCGACACCAACACAAATTAAATTAAGAAGCCAATAATTTGGAATTATATTATATATATACAACAACCGATTGCATCAAATTCATGACACAATAAATATATTCATCTTTACCATTGACAATATTGGTGCTAAAAGCGGCCTCACCGTTATTTGGATTCGAGAAACCAACTATATTATAAATATGATGATTAGCTGCAGTTGTAATAAACAAAATTGGTGAACAAACGAATGCATAGATTCTATGAGGATTAGATGTGTCGTTAATACGTACCACTAATTTAACATGATGAGGTTCAAGTAAAAGATACGATGAATGAAACGAACTAGTACTCAAGGCCTCAGAAGCCAAGGAACCTTTATAGTAGACCCGCAACCAAGAAAGATGTACACCAATGACCTTTTCAACAAGAAACATAACCATACAACATTGATTTATCTGAAGGATTTCGTTTCAACTTCCAACTGAACATCATCTCAATTCTCAACTGAAATCATGATACTAAAAGTATTATTTCAATAACATTTAATAAGTAGTAAGATTTCAATAACTAAAAGTAGTAACAATAACAGCTTTTAATAAGTAGTAACATTTCAATAACTAAAAGTACACAATACAGCGATCGGTTTCTTATAAAACCCTCGGGACATTTTATTGGTTTTCGATATATCAAAAGGCAAAAATACAAAAATCATTAACATAACAGCTTTTATATTGTTGGATCTAAGTTAGTTATAAAAGCAATTGACTTGCAAACCTCTTTGGAGTGATGAAGACATTCAAGAAATCGTAACATCTTCCTTTGTTCCCTGTTATCCCCCATCCAGACGCCATTGATTATTTTGATCTTGTTTTGGGGATTTTTTTAAGCTACGAAATGAAATGTTGATGACGAGGGTTGATCCCGGTGTATGATGGGCCGGGCCAGCATTGTTAAAAGGTCATGTGTAACTGTTTGCAAATTTTCATAAAATAGCTTACATAAATTGAAAGAAGAACGTGTTCAAAAAGAAATTGAAATAAGAAGTACGGGTGTTCATCGGTTCGGTTATCGAGTTGTTCAATTTTTTCGGTTTAGTTATTTTGGTTAAATTTTTTTTAGTAAAACCGAAAACCAAACTGAACTAGAATTCAACAGAACCTAACCAAATCTAAATTTGAATTAGCTTCGGTTTTGAGGGTTGACCCAAATTACACCATTTATATTTTTTTAAATATTATTATATAGATTTTTAGGGAAAAGAATATTTCAAATATGAAAAGTGTTTTTTATATTAGAATAAAATTTTAATGGTATTTTCTTATATAGAAATATATAAAACTATATATTTATATAAATTCGGTGTTTGATTGAAATAGCCAAAATCATGTCCAAACAAAAAACTGAATTTTTTGTTCGATTCGGTTATAACTTTGGTTATGTTTTGATCGGTTCAGTTCGGTTTGATTTATTCAATTATTACCCAAACAATGCACACTCCTAAGAAGAAGCGTCATGCATCATGTAAGTTTATAATGTCAAACTTTTATGTACCGCCATGCAACAACTCGATAAGTATATTTTATAACCTGTGCGACGGATAACTTTGTAAAGTTTGAAATCCACAAGCTCAAACTTATCGATGATATCAATGTCACAAATTGCTATCTAACATGCGCTTTTACTTAATTTGAATCAGAATCACTATTTCTAATTAGAGTTAATTACATAAATGGTCACAGTGGTTTGGTCATTCTTTCACTTTCAGTCACTAAAGTTTTTTTTGACGGTTCGATTCTGTGGTTTGCATATGTTACGGATCAGTCCATATCGAATGAAATGACCAAAATGTCCTTGTCATCTTCTTTTTCAAATCTTTTGACAACTAAGTAACGACCGTTAGTCCTTTATACGTTTTCATTCGTATTTACACGTTTTCGTCCGTATTTACACGTTTTCGTCCGTTTGTACACGTTTTCGTCCGTATTTACACGTTTTCATCCGTATTTACACGTTTTCGTCCGTATTTACACGTTTTAGTCGGGTTTTTACCGCGTTTTCGTCCGTTTTACCGTTTTCATCCGTATTTACACGTTTTCGTCAGTTTTTACATGTTTTCGTCGGTTTTCACACGTTTTCATCCGTTTTCACTTGCGTTTTCATCCGTTTCTACGTTTTTATCCGCATTTACACGTTTTCGTCGTTTTACCGGTCTCATCGTCATTTCATGTTTTCATCCGCATTTACACGTTTCGTCTGTTTTCACGTTTTCATCTGTATTTACATTCTTCCGTTTGTACCGCGTTTTCGTATGTTTTTCCACTTTTTCATCTGTATTTACACGTTTTCGTCCGTTTTACACATTTTCATCCGTATTTACACGTTTTCGTCCATTTTACCGTTTTCATTGGTTTTACCGTTTTCGTCCGTTTATACACGTTTTCATCCGTATTTACATGTTTTCATCTGTATTTACCGTTTTCGGTATTTACCGCGTTTTCGTCCATTTTACACGTTTTCATCCGTATTTACGTTTTTAAATTCGTTTTACATGTTTTATTCAGTTTTACACGTTTTGTCCGTTTTTACACGTTTTCATCCGTATTTAACACGTTTTCGTCCAATTTTACATGCTTTCATCCGTTTTTACACATTTTCATCCGTATTTACACATTTTCGTCCGTTTTTTCATCCGTATTTACATCTTTTCATCTGTTTTACACATTTCATCCGATTTTTATACGTTTCATCCATTTTTACCGTTTTCATGTATTTGCGCGCGTGTATAAGCGGATGAAAATGTATAAAACAGACAAAACATGTGAAAATGACGAAAGCGTGTAAAAGCAGACGAAATATGTATGAATGGGCGAAACATGTAAATACGGATGGTAAACTGAACAAAGCGTCACGGAAAAACCTGTAAGCGGACCGAAATAAGAAAACGGACAAAAAAGTGTAAAATTTGAGCGTGTAAATACGGATGAAAACACGTAAAGAGATGAAAGCGTGTAAATACGGATGGAAAAATACGGATGAAAACATGTATAAATGGACGGCGTGTAAATACGGATGAAACGTAATATGGGCGAAAACGTGTAAATATGGATGAAAACGTGTAAATCGGATGAAACATGTATAAATGGGAAGTGTAATCGGAAAGAAACGTGTAAAAACCCACAAAAAGCGTGTAAAGCGGGCGAAATGGTTAAATACGGACGAAAACAACGTAATTACGGAGAAAACGTGTAAATACGGATAACGTGTAAATACGGATGAAAACGCGTAAAACGGATGAACGTATAAGCCGACGATAAAAGCGTGTAATGCGGGGAAGCGTGTAAATACGAGATGAACGTGTAAAAACGGGCGAAATGAGTAAATACGGATGGCGTGTAAAATGGACGAAAACATGAAAACGAACGGATGGCACGTGTAATACGGATGAAAAGCGTTGTAATACGGATGAAACGTGTATAACGACGAGCAGCGTGTAAATACGGAAAGGCGCGTGTAAAACCGACGAACGTGTAAAAAGGGCGAGCGCGTGTAAATCAGAGGAAGCGTGTAAAAGATAAGGACAGTACAAAGACAGATAACCCATACATAACTTCCAAAAGATTGAGACATATAACAATACAAGAGGGATAACAAGTGTCCTATCATGGTGTATCAAGTTTTGATACCCAAGTATCAAGTGTCATACTAACTAATGTTTAAATAAAAAATTTGTAAATAAGCGTTCTAAAAAACTGATGTTTTATGACTCAAATAAAGGAGTGTTCTATTATGGCATAGGATAATAAAACCACAACAAATAAGCGTACTATAAAGGTTAATGTTAAAAGACACAGTTGTCAAGGGTCTTTAATTTTTTTCAAATAAAACTTTTGCAATTAAGCGTTCTATAAAAGCTGAATAAAAGCGTTATAAAAAGCGGATGCTTTACGACTCTAAAAAGATGTGCCATATTGTGGTGTATCATAAACAAACCATTATGAATAAGCGTTCTATAAAGGTTAACGTTATAAGACGCTATTGTCAAGGGTCCTATTCACTTTTCTTATAAAAAAACGTTTGCGAATAAGTGTTCCATAAAACCGATGTTTTATGACTCAAATATCAAGTGTCTTATGATGGTGTATCAATCTATGGGACCCAAGTGTCAACTGTCATATTAAGTTATGTTTTAATAATACGTTTGCGAATAAGCGTTTTAAATAATAAATGTTTTATGACTTATATATCAAGTGTCCTATTATGGTGTATTGTAATAAAACCATAATTAATATGCATCCTTTAAGGGTCCTATTAAGTTTTTTTATAATAAAACTTTTGCAAATAATCGTTTTAAAAAAATAATGTTATAAAACCATTGTACATAAGCGTCCTATAAAGGTTAACGTTATAATACCCACGTGTCAAAGGTCCTATTAAATTTTGCAATAATAAAACTTTTTGTGAATAAGCGTTTTAACTAACTGATGTCTTATGACTCAAAACTCAAGTGTCCTATTATGGTTTATTATAATACAACCATAATGAATAACCGTCTTATAAAGGTAATTTATTAGGATCCATATTTTAAGTGTCATTTTAAGTTATATGATAATAGGACCCCAAATCATCGACCATCCTATTATATACCTTTTTAGGACAGAAGAAAAAAAACATCGCCTAAGTAGTAAATATTTAAAAAGGACCCTAAACGCTCATATGTCCTATTAAACAGTTTTTTAGGGCTCCATTATCATACCGTCCCACACAAAGGGTCCTAAAAAGCCACTTTTGTTGTAGTGACTATTTCGATTATCTCCGTAAAATGGTCGATTTTCTCCATACTTAGCTTCTTTAATATTTTCCTCATTCATATGAGGACAATTTTTCGTAAGATGTCCTCCTTCACAGCTTTCACAACCCACTTGGATGGCATGAACGGTTTCTCTGACATTCAACATATCTCGACTGAGACTTTCAATTTTACTAGCGATTGTTGCAATTCCGTCAAAACTTCCGCCTTTGTTTCTTTTGCTTCCACCGTCATGCCATTTTTTAGAGTGGTCCGCCATTTTTTGAATGGCTTCAATTGCAGCGGTAGGAGTCATGTTTGGGATAGGTCCTTGATAGACCAACATCTACCTTGTAGTTACATTTATTCCTTTGTAGAAAATATTGACCTTCTGCTGGTTATTTAGATCATTGGTAGGACACTTATAAAGAAGATCGTTGTATCTGTCCCAAGCTTGATATAGAGTTTCGTCGTCTTCTTGTTTGAAATTATGGATCTCCAAAAGTTGATTAGAAATCTTCGATGGCGGGCAATATCTTTGAATAAAGTGTTTCTTTAGTAGCGCCCAAGTATTAACTGCCCCGGCGGGCAATCTTTCGATCCATCTTCTGACTGCTCCAGTAAGAGTCATTGGGAATACCCTAAGCATAACAGCATCATGAGATACGCCTGGAATGTTGAAAAGTCTAGCGATGTATAGGACATTTTCAACGTGCTCATATGCGTCTTGGTCCCTGTTTCCCGAAAAAGGGTTAACGCGAAGCTCCCTCATAAATTGGTCTTTAATTTTGAAACGAACATCCGCTCCGATTGCCGGTCTTACGAGACCCAGCCCTTGATTTGCTCTAGTCAACGCCAAGTATTCCTCAAGAGTGAGGTCATCGATGTTAACAACTTCCATGGTACCTGAAAACTTGAAATATAATCGTGAGAAAAGTTTAAAAAACGAAATGAAAGACTTAATATCAATCCTAATATAACTCCCCGACAGCGTGCGCCAAAAACTTGATGCAGGTTTTACTGACCAGGTCTTAATATTTATAGTGTCTCGCTATACCTATGGTCTACCCTAGTGCACTAACGGGCAGTGTACCCGGTCGCGTGTAGTGTAGTAAAAGGTAAAGCCGATGTCGTCCCAAGAGCTATGTGTGTTGGATTATTACTAAGTCTAATTGTCACAGAATAAAAATGGTTTCGATAAGGATTTAATTAATTAAACTACTAATGCAGAATAAAATAAAACAAATAAATGGTAAAGGGAAATCAATAGAGGAATAGTGGCGCTAACCTAGTCAATCCTCCTAGCTAGTTATGTCTACGTCTAGCTATTTCTAATTACTTTAGGTGGGGTCAAATTTGAGAGGACAGCATTTGGTCAATTCGCCCTAACCTATCAGCAAAGATGCCACCACATGAGAAATCAGGCGCACCGTCATAAGTCCTGTTGTTCCTGGTCCCCTAAGCCAAGTCATTAAGTACCGCTACATGCTAGATTCTAAATAGTGAGTGCCCGGCCGTTAGGAACTTAGAGACTACACCCCCAATTCTTAAGTTCATCCAAACGATAGGTGATCAGTTGGTCAAATCGCACAAGTAGAAAGGGTCATCAGTTGGTCATATCTTACCCTTCCCATCTCAGTCCACTCACCTAGGGTCAGTTGGTCATATCTCCTAGGCAATTGGCCTCTACCGCCATTCAAAACTACCGAACCAAGGGTGACTACCAAAGAACTATGCATGCATACACTTAGAAATAATTGTATCGAAGTAAAGGTAAACGCAAACAAAACAATTAAGGAATCATAACTAGGCTAGCACCAAAGGGTGCTTAGCCGCTCATATTAATCATGCAAATCAATTCAATATTCAAAGGTACGAAATACATGAATTGAAAGTAAAGGAAATATAAAACGCTAAAGCTTATCGTAATGGTGTGACTTCTCCCTTGGAAACAGCTCCGTATGCTCCCCTAGACCTGCCATGAGCTTTTTCCCATGTTCTCAGAGTGTTGTGTGTGGAATGGGATGATTAGAAATGCTAGAATTCGTAGGGTATTTATAGGCCAGGTCTGGGTTACGGTGTAACCAATATATGAGCTACACCGTAACCTTCTATTTCTTTGTAAATGCACTAGATCTGCTAGTTACGGCATAATCTTATTAGTGGTTACGCTGTAGTCTTCAATAAACACGGTTACGTCATAAGTGATGCAGTAGTTACGGCGCAAGTATCAGTGGCGTGGAACCTCTTTTGACCTAATGGAGTTACGTCGTAACCTTTGGGAAGAGTTACGCGTAATGTGAGAGATGAGTTACGCCGTAACTTCTTCAAAATAGGCATATTGTGATAAATCTTTAGTAATGTTTCTCTTTCCGCGTCTCTTTAGCTCCAATGCTCGTAATTTACCTGAAAGTGGAAAACAATGGAAAACAAGCGTAAATCCATATAAATGATATAAATAACGAGCATTATCGGGGGAAATTGACACTTAATATTCAGGACTATTTGATGTTATCAAAGCGTCATTCCAATATTTTGCCTTCAAGAGACCTAAAAAGTGAAAAGAAACGAAATTAAGCAGTAACAGATATAAAAGTGGTCGATTAAGGGCTTAAATGACCCCTCAAAAGTGTACCTTTTAAATCCTTATCAAATATCCCTACACTTGGTATTTGCTTGTCCTCAAGCAAATGTGCTTTTGGCCAATTAATTTATAAGTTAGGGGGCATGCAACATTGGTTTAGAACAATTCACAACAAGTATAAGCCCCGCAAAAGTCATAACAAGCACGGAAATTACATAATAGCACCTCACAAATGGTGTTTGGATACTCTCATCTCTCGGGTGTATATGAAATATATCAAATTGGAAATGGAAGATAAACACTCATCCGGTCCTAGTACATAGATTACCATAGGCTTGAGACTAGATCAAACCTCCACCGCTTTGGCGTAAGCACCTAGGAGAAACTATCTAAGAGGTCTTTTAAAGAGTTGTAACGTTAGGCTTACGGTAGGGAAACAAAGGGTTTAGT
Organism: Chrysanthemum makinoi; assembly: GCA_910596185.1. Lineage (NCBI taxonomy): Eukaryota > Viridiplantae > Streptophyta > Magnoliopsida > Asterales > Asteraceae > Chrysanthemum > Chrysanthemum makinoi. Next base: position 354,380,347 of record OU343222.1, on the reverse strand, counting down.
TGGATAGGCGATTTAGTGGTGGCAAGTCAAAAATCTTTATGTTACAAGCATGAGAAGAATGGTGTTGCTAAGCCAAGACTCGACACTCTAAACTCTAGATAACTTTGAAACAAACAAACATAAATTTAAAGATAGATGTAGGATGGTAGCCCGTATGTTATTTTCAATTTTTCATTTTTTTAACACTTCTTTTTTCATTCACTTTTACTCTACCATCCTTTACGATAACATCAAAATATAAGGGATTTATAGGCACATCCCTACACTTGAGTTTTTATTAGTATAACACTAATTTGACCCGAATTGAAAAGATCAAAAGACTTGGAGTACATTATTACGTAAATAAAGGGAATTTGAATTTAACGTTCTTTCCCGTCACTTCATAAATTTTAACTTTTCCCATGAGTCCTAATCGTCCCAAAACTGTGTACAAAGGATATGACTCGACTTAGCAACTTATGCGAGCAAGTAGGTAATTGAACTAAGGGTTTAGTATGATAACAATAATGCACTAAAAGTGAGTGCATACAAGGTAGGCTAAGGCGATTTGGGTGTACATTTAGGGGTGGATTGTAAACAATGCTCTTCATTGATATTCTGGAAAACCGAAACATCACGAGAACCGTGAAAAGGATAGGCTCTGAGGGGTTGATGTGCTGGGTGTGTACAAGTTTTAAATTTATAAAAGGTGAATTACCAATATTACCAATAACACATACGAGCAAGTATACTCGTCCGTTATAGCAAGATTATGAAGGTAAGTCGGGATCGTTCGCAGGGATTTGAGTGAATCTAAGCACAAGTTTGAATCAACAGAGTCTATCCAAAACATATAACAAAGCAAATAGATATAATGAAATTCAGATGATTAAAAACTACACTTGCTTAAACTAGTTTCATATCATAGATTAATGTGATTGTGTTAACCTCTTAACATGTTTGTTATGATAATTAGTTGGTGGACTAATCTATTGTTCTTACAAGTTAAACCTCCATCAGGATTTTAGTTCATAAAAACAAGCATTAAGTTTAACCAATCAATTCAAGATCAATTCAAGTTTCATAAGTCTACATACATAAACTTAAACACAAAAACATCCACTTGTTCATCAAATTGCTTAAGAAATGGTCAATACAAAAGGTAACCGATCATAGACAAAAGGCTACAATTGATTCTCAACAACTAATCTTACGACCTTTTAGATGTTTCCAACCAATCCAAATTGATAATCAAAAAGCGTTTCTATTACAACCACACCTTAGTTCCTTTGTATAATCAAGAGTAATAGGTAAAAACAATCATCCATAGACAAAATGATTATGACTAGTTGAATAACAATAAGTTCTTTTGACCTCAACGATTACTATCAATTAGCCAAACTTGATTAACAAGTGTCACTACGAAACTTTAGCACAATTGGATCTTAGAATCAACTTGAAATTGAATTAAAACATGTTAACACAATCACTAACTAATCATATGATAATCAACATCATTTAAGCAAGTGTATAAAGAAACTAGCCACTCATAGCAAACATGAACATAAACTCAGAACTTTGAACATTAGAAAACATGATTAAAAGTCTTACAATGCTTGGAATAAGATTACAAATGGTGAAGTTTGGAACTCCAAACTTCCCTGGACTTCTAAGGACGAATTTGAGAGCTTAAAGCTTTGTTTGATGAGTAGAGAGATTTGTATTTGAGGGATGTGTCATATGCTCACAAATGACCTCTATTTATACTAGTTCCAAAGCCTAGGGTATTAATTGCTGAACTTGGCCTCCAAGGAGTAAGGAAGGGACTAGAATATACCAAGAGAAGGACCTAGAATCGTTTGGATGCAAAGAGGAAGCCTAGTGATGAAGATTTGGCAGCTGCAGCTTCTCCAACCGGATCGGTCATATGACCAACCGATCCGGTTGGTCTTCTACAAAAACGGCCAACCGTTCCGGTTGCGGGTGGTGATTGAACGGTTGGTGATGGTCATTTGGGTGTTTCTGGTCAATTTCCAACCGATCCGGTTACACTGGTAACCGATCCGGTTGGATTTCCTGAGTTACGGAAACTTGATCTTCTTTTCTTTATCTTGTAGAACTTGGTCCTTCAATCACTATGGTCTTCAAAGGTCCTTGAGATACTGATTTAGCTTCACTGAAACGGGAATATTCTATTTGCTGAACATTTCTTCACTTTCCTTCCATTTCCCTGCACTTGGTTATAAACACTAGGCAAACATCTTTCGATGCATTTAAGCACTATAATTACGCAAATATAACCAAATAACATATATAAAAGCACACATAACGCTACTAGAAACATGCAAAATCTGAGCGTTATCAAATTCCCCCACACTTAAACTTTGCTTGCCCTCAAGTATAAATACGAGAGAAGATTCATCAATTATGCTTTATAAAGGTGAAATATCAAGATGTTTGACAATTTCCAATGATTTTCTTGCATGATTAACATTTCAAAACACCTTACGAAAAAGGAACGAAATATAATTCACTCAATCACTCATTTTTAGTGGAGTAACAAGATAAATCACACTCATTGCTCAGTCATGATCAGATTATTACCATAAGCTTGTACAAGAAACAAAACTCCACCGACGTGGCGTGAGCACCAAGTAAAAACATCTAAAGAGGACTTTTATTCGGGTTATAATGATATGGCAAAGGGTTAAGGGTATGGATAAGGCATGGGAATGTATATGAAATTGGTGTTAAAATAAAAATGAAATCAAGTCTAATACCCGTGTTTTCTAGCTACCAACATTCCACGAACCAAATAAATGATTATAGCTTCAATTTCTTCTTTTCCGCTTTCCACATCTTTTTGCTTTGCCATGACAATTTGTTCTTCGATCTTAGCACATTGGCTATTATTTTCATACTTTCAACACAATTTTTTTTTTTTTTTTTTTTTTTTTTAACATAACTCAATGCATGGCTCAATCAATCTCGCGAGATATGGTACTCATAATCATTTGAACAATCTTCACTTTCCAAGCAACTAGCAACCAACCGTTTAGACATTGATACGGGGTAGGCTAAGGTTTAAAGTGTAAAATCTTTTTGTATTTTCTGGGTGAAGCAAAAATGAAAAGGATGGCTCAGAAGGTGTAACTAGGGGTATCTAGTGCTAAAAATGAGCACTACAAATGGGTCCATGTGGGTGGTTAACTAACCAATGCGGATAGCTAATATTGTTGGGTTCAGTAAATACCCAAACCCGTTAATCTAGGATTTGAATAGAAAATAGCCCAAGTTTTTAGTCCGTTAAACACTAATCAGGTCACTGAGTGCATAGCCTCTCAGTGAGTCATCTTCGGGATACTCAGTACGAGGCGTAGAAGAAGTCTCTCCACTCAGTAAGGCGGAACTTAAAGGGTGAAGACTGAGTCAAGAAGAAGATGATGGATTCAGTGAGTGATGACAATAACTCACTAAATCTCTAAGACACCTCTCCAACTGCTTACACTGAAGACAAACTGAAGTAGAAGACTGAAGGATAAATAGACTGAAGAAAGAGCGGGACAAGGCGATAGAAGTTTGAATCAGATAAGAAGAAGTCCTTATCAACATAAGTCAACTTTCCCTGAATGGCTAACTTACAAGCTCAGTGTCATCACTGAGTTATGGAAAGCACCCTTGTCTTTTACTTAGAATAGTCTTTGTAAACAGAGACAAAATACATCAGTATTTTGTCTTCTGTATGATGTCAGTCACTTAGGAAAGAGTTAAAACTCATACATGTATAAATATCATAAGAGATGGAGTGAAAAGATTAAGCTTGTGAATTGTAAAAACACACACACGCAAGCCATCTTTTCACTCCTCCAAATACGACTTAGTTCCTGAGATAGCACAGTGAGCTCTAAGAGTTGTGCTCAGACTTAGCCTGAGCTTATAGAGGAGTCACCCAACTTTGTCATTTCAATCCCAAGTACTATTCCGCAAGTACTTGGGTAACGTATTCTTTGTTGATTTATTTCTAATAAGAATATGATGTTGAAAATTACTCTGTGTGTTTTACTTATGTTAATTTCAGTCATAGTTCACTATTAACTTGTTTTATACATTTAAACTGTTTTAAACGATAGTGAACGGGGAACAACAAGTGGTATCAGAGCAAGGCTAGTTATAAAATTCATTTTTAGGCCGCTCTAAAAGTTTTTAAATTAGGATCCTAAATGGCTGAAATTGATGTACCCCAACTAGTCGATTAAAAGGGTGGAGCTTATTCAGCTGTTGCCCCTAGACTTGAAGTTGGCAAATTCAACAAATAGAAAAAGCGAATGCTTTGCTATTTGATTGGGATGGAACCTTATTATATAAAGTGTATAAATGAAGGTCCATTTGTCCCAAAGACTGCTGAAGGGTTGCCCAAACCTGAAGCTCAGTGGACCCAGGATGAAAGGAGAGTGGTCAACCAGGACCAAAGACTCAAAAGTATCATAATATCTTGTCTTCCTGACGATATTATGGAGTCAGTTATAAGCTGTAGTACAACTAAGCAAACCTAGGAGGACCTAGTTCATAGTCATGAAGGACCATCTGATACCAAGGAAAACAGGATAATGGACCTGAAACTTGAGTATAACACCTTCACGGCTAAGGACTCAGAAAATCTCTCTCAAACTTACACCAGGTACAAAACTCTTTTAAATGAACTATCAAATGATGGTGTTAAGTTGTCCAAACATGAAATCAATGTTGGTTTTGTCAACAGTCTCCCTGAGAAGTGGTTGAATTTCTCTCAGGGACTCAGGAATGCTAATCATATCCAAAATCTTGAGCTTCCTGAGATTTATGGGAAATTTGTCTATGAGGAAAACCTCATCAACAAACGATACCCTTACTTAAAGAAGTCTCAGGAAGTCAAGAAGTCCCTGACCACCACTTCAGCACCCATATCAACTGCTTTCTTCTCTAACAACGTGGTTCAAGATTTTCAAGAAAATTCAGATGATGAGCTTGATGAGAGATCAAGTGAGGAGTACCTAAACGACCTGAACACTGAATTTCAGGAAAGGGCACTCCTTGCTAACTCTCGAAGGTTTATAAAAAGAAACAAAGGTTTTTCTAGTGCTAAAGCAAATGAGGACACTGAATGCTTTAAGTGTCACAAAAAGGGTCATTTTGCAAAAGATTGTTTTTCTAAAACAATTTCAGAACCCTCTTATAAACCATCAGGTTCAAATCAGTCCTCAGGCTTTAGCAAATTTCAACCAAAAATGTATCAGTCTCATCAAAATTTTCAAAATAAATCTGATAGTAACAAAACCATTGATTATGAAGCCAAGTATAAGAAAGCTAAAGCTAAGCTTGCACTACTTGAGGCCAGTCCCTCAGAGACAACAACAAATGTTAAAACTGTGCAGGGAAAGAAAGAAGGCCTCGTTGCTGAAACCTTTGACTGGGATGAAGAGCCAGTCTCATCTGATGATGAAATGGTACATGTCAGTGCACTGATGGCTCTCTCAGAAGAGGACAAGCTAGCTGTTGGGAAGAATCATGCTAGGAACGGGGAATGGGTCAACATCACAATGAAGAAGGTAAACATTTTACTTTCTATGGATGATGACTCGGATTGGCAGTCTTATATGAATTATCTAAATGTAGACCTTAAGTTTGTAGAAGAGCAAAGACTGAATCTTTTTTCTAAGTACAACAAGTTAAGTTTTGAATTGAATAAGTGTAGGGATGAATTGCTTATTTTAAAACAAGCTAAGCTTGAGGCTGTCACTTTGCAAATTCAAAACACTGAACTAGTTAAAAGAAATCAGAATCTTCAAGATGAACTTAAAAAGGCAAATGATATTCTTAATAGTTGGTTGCTAAGAATCCCGGGGTCTTTGATGCTTTGTGGGAGCCCCAGATACCAAGAAGAGAGTCATAGGTGAAGATCATCTCCCTGACTCTCAACAAAGACCAAACTCCTAAGCCATTTGTGTCTGGTGGCATGATTACAAATATGTTGACTAATCCCAATTCCAAATTTCAATTCTGGAAGGATTCTAGAGCCTGAAAGCCAAGCTCTAAAGAGCATGCTTGGACTCCCTGATGTGCCCAGTAGTACTGAACACATCTCTGAGTCTGAAGCAGAATCTCAAGCACCGCTTCCACCATTGAAACCTCTTCAGGGTGCTGCTCCAAGCTCTGAGCTTACTCCACTGCAATTCAATCCTCATTCACCAAAAGAAAGATCTGGACTTGGTAGAACCATCCTGAAAAGACCAACAAAACAAACTCAACAAGAGTCTACTCCTACTGAGACTTCAACATCCTCTGTCCCCACTGAAGCTGACCAAATTCAGCAACTGACTAAACTTGTGAGGAAGCTTACTGAAAAAATGGAATTCATTGAAAAGGTCCCTAAACCAATCAAGGAGACAAAGTCAGCTTCCTCCAGTTCCTCAAAGTCTAAGTCAACCTCCAAAAACAAACAAAAGTGTGAGCTGTGTCATTACACCAGCCATACCACTGACAACTGCTATAGAATCCTTTTTTGCATGATCTGCAAAAAGGATGATCACAGGACTGCAGACCATCTACAGTATGTCAGCCAAGAAAACTATAGCAAAGTTGGTCATCAGTATGCTTCATCCTCCAAAGCTGCTCCCAAGAATAGAGCAAAACCTTTTCCTCTGTGCCCTCACTGTTGGTTTAACGATCATCATCGGGATGATTGTCTCATGAACACATGTTGTGATATATGCGGTAATCCAGCTCATGAGACATCCAAACATGACAGTGTCATTCATGCAAGGAGAAATTCCAAACAACCCAGAGTCAATGAGTCATCCTCAGCCTCTAAATACAAAACCTGTGGTAGCACTATGCACACAACCACTGACCATGAGTCGATTGCAAATTTCAAAGAGACCCTAAGACCCAAGCCCACTAGTAAGTGGGTCACTAAGAGAAACTAATTCAGTTTACTACTTGTGCAGAGACATGCCAGGGAGCCTATTTGGCATCTAGACAGTGGATGCTCAAGAAGCATGACTGGTGTGAAGGAATATCTGCACAAGTATGTAAAGGAACCAGGGCCCAAGGTAGTATTTGGTGATAACTCATCATGTCCCACTGAAGGTTATGGTTCAGTAAACTGCAATGGAATAGTTTTCTCTAGAATAGCCTATGTCAATGGTCTCAAATACAATCTCATTAGTGTCAGTCAACTATGTGATGCTAAATACATTGTACAATTCAATGATAAACAAGGTACCATTTTCAATGCCAACAAGGAAGTTTTGTTGATAGCTCCTAGGAGAGATGATGTTTATGTGTTAGACATGTCAACACTCTCCCAAGATGGAACTTGTCTCTTTGCTAAAGCCACTGAAACTATCAATTGGTTGTGGCATAAGAGACTCTCACACTTGAACTTCAAAAACCTCAACAACTTGGCTAAACAAAACAAGGTCCTTGGCTTACCATCACTAGTTTTTGCAAAAGATAAACCATGCTCTGCCTGTGAAAAAGGTAAACATCACAGAGCATCATTCAAAACTAAACAAAATTTCTCCATCAAAAGCTGCCTTCACCTCCTGCACATGGATCTCTTTGGACCTGTCAGTCCTAGATCAATCCAGCATGAGAAGTATACACTTGTCATTGTTGATGAGTTCTCAAGATACACTTGGGTATACTTTCTTTCCAAAAAGAGTCAGGCAACTGATACAATAATGTCATTCATCAGGAAGATTGAAAACCATAATGACATTACTGTTAAACAAATCAGAACTGATAATGGCACTGAGTTCATAAATCAAGAGCTTGAGAGTTTCTGTGATGAAAAAGGAATTTCTTAAAATTTCTCATCTCCATATACCCCTGAAGAAAATGGGGTTGCTGAAAGGAAAAACAGAACTCTCATTGAGGCTGCTAGAACTATGTTAAATGGCTCAGCCCTCTCAAAGCATTTCTGGACTGAAGCAGTCAAAACTGCCTGTTACACTCAAAACAGGTCACTCATTGTCAAAAGACATAATAAAACCCCATATGAGATCTTCAAAGGTAGACTTCCTGACATCAGCTATTTTCATGTGTTTGGATGTCCTGTGTTCATTCATAACCACAAGGATCATCTAGGCAAGTTTGATGCAAAAGCTGATGATGGACACTTCTTAGGCTACTCACTGATCTCCAAAGCCTTCAGGGTTTTTAACACAAGGAGACAACAAGTTGAGGAAACCTTTCATGTCACCTTTGATGAAAGTGCTGAAAGCATCAGGTTCACCAACACCTCAGTGGAGGAAATAGGAATTGATAACTCATCAAGATATCCTCCTGATGAGTACAACACTGAATTCAATTCCTCATATCAAGCTGATGCTGACATCTCATATTATGTCTTACCTCACAACCTACCTCAACCAACCATCAGTGAGTTCATTGATAATCAGTCAATCCCTGCTGGGATAGGAAACACTGATCCAAATGATCAGGAACCTGTAACTTATGAACCTCACCCTGAACAAGACATCTCTACAGATGTTCTAAATGATTTTGTGGCTCTTGCACCTGAACTCACATCTGAACTCGGTGAATCTTCAAGCTCAGATCCCAGACCAGAAAGTAAGTGGACAAGATCTCAGGACATTGAGCTTCTAAACATCATTGGTGAACCCACTGAGGGCATGCTCACTAGAAGCATGGCTGCTAATCTAACTGCAGCTTCAGCCAATGAATGTCTATATGCTGATTACCTATCAAATATAGAACCCAAAAGTGCCACTGAGGCTCTTAAACACCCAAGTTGGGTTCAGGCTATGCAAGAAGAACTGCAACAGTTTGACAAAAACAAGGTCATGACCTTGATCAAATGTCCTCAGGATGTAGTAGTCATAGGAATGAAGTGGGTTTTTAGAAACAAAACTGATGAAAACGACACTGTCATTAAAAACAAAGCCAGACTTGTAGTCAAAGGTTACAGTCAACAAGAAGGCATTGACTATGATGAGACATTTGCTCCTGTTGCAAGAATGGAAGCCATCAGGATCTTCCTTGCTTATGCAACATACATGAACTTCAGGGTCTACCAAATGGATGTTAAAAGTGCATTCTTAAATGGTGATCTCAAGGAAGATGTGTATGTTCAGCAACCCCCAGGCTTTGAGAGTAGTGAATTCCCTGACTATGTCTGCAAGCTTGACAAAGCCCTTTATGGACTTAAACAAGCTCCAAGGGCATGGTATGAAACTCTCTCAGCCTTCCTGATACAAAACAAGTTTGTCAGAGGAAAGATAGACAACACCTGTTTGTCTATAGAACTCAACAGGATGTAATACTAGTCCAAGTGTATGTTGATGACATCATTTTTGGCTCAACTAACTACAAACTCTGCAAACAGTTTGAAAAAATGATGACAAAGAAGTTTGAAATGAGCATGATGGGGAACTCACATACTTTCTTGGACTACAAATCAGGCAAACTGATAAAGGAATATCCATCAGTCAAGAGAAATACACCAGAAATCTCTTGAAGAAATATGAGATATCTGACTGTGCCTCAGTGAAGACTCCAATGGTCCCACCTAACAACCTTAGACCTGATCTCACTGGCAAATCAGTCAATCAAACTCATTTCAGAGGGATTGTTGGATCACTGATGTATCTAACTGCTTCTAGACCAGACATCCAATTCTCAGTCTGTCTAATAGCAAGATATCAGTCCAATCCTATAGAATCCCATCTCACTGCAACCAAAAGAATACTCAGGTACCTGAAGGGAACCCCAAATCTTGGACTCTATTATCCAAAATGCTTAGGGTTTGATCTCAAGGGTTACTCTGATTCTGATTACGCTGGCTGCAACATGGACATAAAAAGTACCTCAGGGTCCTGTCAATTTCTTAGAGGAAAACTGGTTTGTTAGAGTGCTAAAAAGCAACAATCAGTGGCTATGTCCTCAGCTGAAGCTGAATATGTAGCTGCAGCAGGATGTTGTGCCAATGTATTATGGATGAAAAGTCAACTCAGTGACTATAACATCCATTACAAAATGGTGCCCATCTTCTGTGATAACACCAGTGCTATTGCAATCTCCAACAACCCTGTCCTCCACCAAAGAACCAAACACATTGATATCAGATATCACTTCATCAGGGATCACATAATGAAAGGAGACATAGAACTTCATTTCATCCCTACTGAATATCAACTGGCTGATATCTTTACCAAACCCTTGGATGAACCTACCTTCAGGAGACTGAAAGCTGAATTAGGAATGCTTGACATTGAAAGTAAAGTATCTGAAAACCAATCTTAGTAAGTTCTCTGAAATGGTCCATCCTCCCTGAACACCCAAAATAAACCTCTCACTGAATGAGTAAGACTCATTCAGGGTCCCTGACATTTGACAAAGAGCATTGAATGAGTAACTAAATGATCCAAGTATCAGTTACTTAAATGTCCTAGGTTGGTAACTATGCCAATTTAATATAGGAATATATGTCTCTTTGTCTTACTGTCATCCCACTTGGCATTTAATGCCTCCTCTCACAAGAATATCAAATTGATATTTTCTCTCTGCAAAAGTGCACTTTTACTGTGCACTGCAACTGTTCCCTTGAAAAACGGGATTTTACTGCGGGTAATGGAGTGGTAGCATTAAATGTGGAAATTCAAACGTTTTTCAAAAAACCGACTCTTAATATTCCCATTTGTGCATAAATCACCCCTCTTACCACTCTATAAATACCCTCTTCCAACACAAACAAACACACACAAATTTTTCTGCAACAAAACTCTGTCAAAATCATTTCTAAAACTCAAAAACATTTGTGTGTGCTCAAAAACTCTTAAAACCTCTTTTGGAAAACCCTTCTTGTAAACATTTACAAAAGTTTTTCATCAGAAACTTGAGAAATCAAAAAAAACTTTGATTATTCTAGTCAAAATCTTTTCAAAACCCTAAAATCTTTTAAATGGAAATGGTTAGAACTCTCCAGTTTGCTTCTCAGTGGGTAGGTGATCTTACAAATGTTGAATTTAAAACAAATAATGTCATAGGAAATTTTGAATACCCTGAAACTGTCCCAGCCTACAAAGACATTATGAAATTTTTGTTTAATTGCCCACTGAAAACGGCCTTTATTCAATGTCCCTTCATTGTTTACCAAAATCTCAGGGAGTTTTGGGCAACAGCCAAGGCCTTTGACCCGACACCCTCTACTGATGAGAACAACCTCAACCTCTCCAGGGAATATCTCATCAGATTCAGTCTTCACGGGGGGCAACAACAGTTCACCCTGGATTACAAAACGTTTTGCACTTCAACAGGGTTGGATTATAACAAAGGAGTTTATGTCGCCCATCCTGAACCCTTCACAGTGAAGGATGGGTTAAAACAAATCGTTTTAGATCCAACGTTTTTGGACAAGACCCCAGTCACCAAAAGCTCATTTCCCGTGGCTTGGAGGATCCTATTCACTTTTATGATTCAGGTCCTCGGCGGGAACCACTTATCCACTGAACAAGTTAACTCTATTCAGTTGATGATGGCATACTGCTTAATGAATGGGGTCACTGTCGACATAGGGGAGATCATTTTCAGTGATCTCATAACCAAGCTACAGAGCAAAACTAGGACGAAATACGTTTCGTATCCTAGGTTTGTCTCTTGCGCTTTACAAGTGTTACTGGGTTCAAACTACCCTCAGGAAGAAAAATTTGGTGCTCTACCAGGCGTCCTGAGCCAATCAAATTTTCAAAAAGACCCATCCCTTGTCACTCCTATTGAATTGACGGCCCATATGGTTGCTGTAAACAACCAGGAGGGATCAGTGTCTCCAAACCCTGCTCCTAAAAAGAGAAAGGGGAAGTCTCAGACTGGGACTAATACTAAACCCAAGTCCCAGGGCCCTGAGGCTTCAGGAACACAGCCTAAAAGGCACAAAATGCCCAAGACTAAAAAGACACCCACTAATGACCAGGTAACATCCACCCCTGTGACAACGAAGGACACTGATAGATCACAGTCAGTGCCCTTGGTCACAACCACTACTCCCCAAGATCCAGAGGGAAACATACAACCCGCTGGTAGGGGAGCGCCTTCCACAACGCCCAGTGATGACATTAGCAAATCCAAGCCTTTGTCTGAGGGCACACTGATCGATCCCAAAGACTCAGAGGGAATCAAACAACCCGCTGATAGGGATACAACTATCACTGACTCTGCTAAAGGCACTAGGAAATGCCCACCAGTGTCTCAGGGGTCAATGGGGGACAAAGACTCGGAGGGAAAGGAACAACCCGCCGATACGGAACCCACAACCAATCCTGACTCCAGCGAAGGCACTGTAAAACGCCCACCAGTGTCCGAGGGGTCAACGGGGGACAAAGACTCAGAGGGAAACATACCACCCGCTGATATGGAACCCATCACCAACCCCTGGTTAACAGTTGCTGATGTTACTGGCATACTCTTTTCTGAAGATGAGCTTGCTGAGACTGATGATGAAATTTTATCAGCTGGAGAAGAAATGGACGCTGAGGTTCAAGCTGAACAAGAGCCTCAGCCTGATCCACAGGAGCATACTGAGTCACCATTCTGGCTTGAAAATGATGACTCCTCCTCCTCCACTGATGAATTTGAAAGATTTGATAATGTTCTCCCACTTACTGAAAGGCAGCTCGTTCAGTGGATCACCAAAGCTTCAAGAAGGTTATATTCTGGGGTCACTGACACATTGTGGGAACAACACACTTAGGCTGCTGTGAGTTATGCTGATCTAAAGGCTGAGGTACATGGCTTTGATGAAAATGTTCATGAGCATAGGGATCTGATGTATGACAACCTTCAGGGTGTAGGTACAAAGATAGATGAAATCAGGGAGTTTGTCAAAGAAGACCCAGCACTCAACTCCAAAGTGTTGAAGGCTACTGAGGCGTACTTGAAACAATCCTCAAGCCTCACTGAACTGCTCAATATGCTCAAGTCTGCACATGTTCAGGATCTTCCATCCTCAGTCCAGTCTCTTCAAGCTACATTGGATTCTTTGAATACCCAGGTGGCTACTTTGGCTCAGGCATCCTCTTCTCTGGCCTGGAATCTTGGGCCCAGAATGACTGCTCTAGAAGTTTCTCAGGCTAATTTGGAAACAAAGGTCACTGGTATTCAAAGCGACACTTTGGACATTAAGGCTATGATCTCTGAAATTTATCAGGCCTTCAAGGGTCAAGCAGCTCCATCCCCCTCAGCACCAACTCCAACTCTTGCCCTCACTGAAGCTTCGGCAACAGTTGAGGGGGAGAATATTGTTGAAGAACCTCCTTCTCACACTGAGGGGGAGGCAACACCATCAGCATCAGTAGCTCAAATCTCATCATCACTACCAGTCTCAGCAACACCTATCTCATCAATCCCACCAACATCATCAACAACAACAACACTGACAGTAATCACACCAATAACACCACCACCACCACCCTTGGTTGCATCATCTTCCTCAGGCCAGGACAAAGGCAAAAGCATTATGACAACCTCTGAGCCTGAGAAGATTCCCTATAAAATCGGCGACACTGAATACCTGCTCACACCACAACAGCTGAGTAAGCATCTTGCTAAAGAAGAAAGAAGATTGAAACTAGTTGAGGAAGAGAAAAAGAACAGAGAAGCACTGGCAAAGGTTGTCGCCGAAGAAGTTGAAAACATGGGATTAGATCCAAGCAATCTCCAAAAGGGTCAGGCTGGACAAAAGTTCAAGGAAGCTCAGCTGCTCGGATGGTACTGCAATGAGAAAACAGTTTGAAGAAAAGAAGAAGAAAACTGAAGCTCTCAGGCAAAGCAGAATTGAGCATTACAACTGGACAATGACAAGCCGAAGGCTTCCTGAAAGGATCACTAATGTCAGAATCATCCCCAATACCAAACCTATGGCCATGAACGTTTACAGAGGGGATGATAAAAGACACTTCGAAGTTCATGATCCCCTCAAATTCACTGACTTTGGGATCACTAAACTCGATGAGCTTGGTCCAATTATTGAAAAGAAGAAAAATGCGGTGGTTAAGGACCTGATGAAAATGCTCAGTAAAAGATATGAAAGACTGAGGGATTGTCCAGCCCAACTGGGAATTCAGCCCGCCTTAACTGCACCTCAAGGATCTCAACCACAATCATCCACTGACAAAAGGAAGAGAGTTGAGTTCCAACCTGAAATCAAAGTGCCTGGATTAGAATGCAACAGGGAGCTGCCTGAAGGTGTGAAATTTGTAAACTGTCTAGTGATTGAGAAGCCTGAAAGAGGGCTATTCCACATTGATGTCTATGGAAACCCATCATTTCAAAGATGGAGTGATATTGATCAGGCTGGTGTGGCTGCAATGCTGAGCTACATACCAGTGGCCTCTCAAATCCAAACCCCAGCAAACATCAGGTTCTGCCAAGACCTGAATGCCAAGATAAGAGAGCACACTGACAAAGAAACACTCCTAAAAAAGAAGCCTAAGCTTGAAGCACTGGGGATCCATCTCAACTGACATCATTTTGATTTATCTTTTGTACTAGTGATAGGAACCTTTGTAATCTGATCAATAAACGATGTATGTTTTGTTAAAATATTCAGTGTTCCTTATTGTATTCATTAGTACATTCAGTGTAGAAGGAAGCCATTTGCTCACTTACACTGATCAACCACTTAGGCTATTTGTATATCCAAATAGGGGGAGACTGTTGGGTTCAGTAAATACCCAAACCCCTTAATCTAGGATTTGAATAGAAAATAGCCCAAGTGTTTAGTCCGTTAAACACTAATCAGGTCACTGAGTGCATAGCCTCTCAGTGAGTCATCTTCGGGATACTCAGTACGAGGCGTAGAAGAAGTCTCTCCACTCAGTAAGGCGGAACTTAAAGGGTGAAGACTGAGTCAAGAAGAAGATGATGGATTCAGTGAGTGATGACAATAACTCACTAAATCCCTAAGACACCTCTCCAACTACTTACACTGAAGACAAACTGAAGTAGAAGACTGAAGGATAAATAGACTGAAGAAAGAGCGGGACAAGGCGGGATAAGTTTGAATCAGATAAGAAGAAGTCCTTATCAACATAAGTCAACTTTCCCTGAATGGCTAACTTACAAGCTCAGTGTCATCACTGAGTTATGGAAAGAAGCCTTGTCTTTTACTTAGAATAGTCTTTGTAAACAGAGACAAAATACATCAGTATTTTGTCTTCTGTATGATGTCAGATTTGTCACTTAGGAAAGAGTTAAAACTCATACATGTATAAATAGCATAAGAGATGGAGTGAAAAGATTAAGCTTGTGAATTTTAAAAACACACACACGCAAGCCATCTTTTCACTCCTCCAAATACGACTTAGTTCCTGAGATAGCTCAGTGAGCTCTAAGAGTTGTGCTCAGACTTAGCCTGAGCTTAGAGAGGAGTCACCCAACTTTGTCATTTCAATCCCAAGTACTATTCCGCAAGTACTTGGGTAACGTATTCTTTGTTGATTTATTTCTAATAAGAATATGATGTTGAAAATTACTCTGTGTGTTTTACTTATGTTAATTTCAGTCATAGTTCACTATTAACTTGTTTTATACATTTAAACTGTTTTAAACGATAGTGAACGGGGAACAACAAATATATCATTAGATGTAAAATGGAAGGCCATTTGGGTTAAATCCTAAGGTGCCTCTTTATCACATGAATTCACTCATATCACACGAATGCGATCTCACTGCGGTCTGGTAATGATTTACAAGTACAAGTTGTAGAATAAATAAAATCACCGGCACACTCATAGCAAAAGATTCAAGCATAAAAGATGTATGCTTTTATAGAACAGGCTTCAATCCTCACAATTTAGTGGAAAAGGGTATAATATGTGCTAGGAAATGTTTATCGACCCCAGAATGGATTGCAATAGTAATCGGAACACATCTCGAAGTTTCAAATATTACCAGTTTTACCAGTGGATTGATCCAGTTATTCTAATAGATAATCCTAAAAGCGTGAAAACAACTAGATCACAAGGGCAAACAAAATTTAAAATTTAAGCATGAAAACTCTAATTTTTCCTATTCACCCCCCCCCCCCACACTTAAGTTAGACATTGTCCTCAATGAAAAACGAACTTCAAAGCATAGAAATAGGGAAAATAGAGATGAAATCAGATATGTCAATGAGTTGTCAGCTTAAAATTCTTCCTTCATTTCTGGCGTTCACTGGAGAAATCATTACCTGCACAAAATCTTATAAACAAACAAAAGGTTTTATTAAAAGGTAGCACCCCCCACACTTAAGTTCAACCAAAGGTTAAAACTTTGGGGAGTGACCACAGAAAATCAAATCTAAAACACACGGGTTGCCTCCCGAGAAGCGCTTGTTTTATTACCGAGTCATTAGCCTGACTCGAATCTTCCCGAATTCACTTGGCCACAAGAGCAGCCTTGAACATTTTGAAAAGTTCGGGGATGTACATGAATTCTTCACCAGTAGCTTCAATATCGTCCCAGACGAATTCCGCAGATGGTTTCCAAAGAACAATTTGTGGGATTCGTCCTGGAAATGGTGCTACAAAGGTGATAGTTTCGAATTCATTTTCAGGGGAAACTGTTGCAACTGAAACTTCATTCGTTTGCTCCTTGTCGTAGTATAACTTGATTCGGTGCCCATTAACAATGAAACTTCCACCCTGTTTGTCATAGAGTTCGACATACCCGGATGGATATCCATGTTTAACGATATATGGTCCAAACCATTTTGGTTGTAATTTAGGAGCTTTGAATTTGAATTTCATGTTGAAAAGCAGAACTTTATCTCCGGCTTTGAATTCTTTTCGAACTCGTAGCTTTTTATCGTGATAAGCTTTTGTTCTAGCTTTATACAGTTTGGAATTTTCATAAGCTCAGAGTCTTAATTCATCGAGTTCGTGCAATTGCAGGAATCTCTTTTCTCCAGCTATTTTGAGATCGGTGTTACAGTTTCTGAGAGCCCAATAAGCACGATGTTCAACTTCGAACGGCAAATGACAAGTCTTTCCATACAAGAGTCTGTAAGGAGTTGTGCCAATTGGAGTTTTATAAGCCGTACGAAATGCCCACAGAGCATCGTCAAGTTTCTTTGCCCACACTGAAGGATTGTCCTTCACTGTTTTCTCGAGTATTCTTTTGAGAGCTCTGTTGGTATTTTCAACTTGTCCACTGGTTTGTGGATGATAGGCAGTCGCGAATCGGTGATGAACTCCATATCTTTTCATGGTTTTCTCCATTTGTTGGTTACAGAAATGGGTTCCTCGATCGCTTATCAATGCCTTGGGAATTCCATAACGAGCGAAAAGCTTTTTCAGGAAATTAACGACGACACGAGCATCGTTTGTTGGTAAAGCTTCAGCTTCTGCCCATTTGGACACATAATCTATAGCAACGAGAATGTATTCGAATTTGTGGGATTTAGGGAAAGGTCCCATGAAATCTATTCCCCAAATATCGAATATTTCACACACTTGGATACTTGTTAATGGCATTTCATCTCTTCGAGAGAGATTGGTGGTCCTTTGGCAAGCGTCACAATTTTGAACAAGTGTATGTGCTTCTTTGAATATTGTTGGCCAATAGAATCCAGCATCAAAAACTTTTTTAGCTGTGGTGGAAGGACCATAATGTCCCCCAGTTGGGCCATGATGACATTCGTCAAGAATCTTGCGGGTTTCGGAACCTGAAACACATCTTCGGATCATTCCGTCTGGACACATTTTGAAAAGATATGGCTCTTCCCAAAAATAGTATTTGAGTTCCGAAAAGAATTTGCTTCTTTGAGCATGAGTTAGTCCTTTTCTAAGAATTCCTCCCGCGAGGTAGTTCGTAAAGTCAGCAAACCAAGGATCGTCAGTTCCATCGATGGTCATGAGAGTTTCATCGGGGAAATAGTCATCGATTTCCTCTTCTTTTAATTCCTCAAGATCGGGATTTTCTAGACGAGATAAGTGATCAGCAGCAAGATTTTCTGCTCCTATCTTATCTTTGATTTCGATGTCAAATTCTTGGAGTAGCAAAATCCATCGAATAAGACGTGGTTTAGCATCTTGCTTGGTGAACCGATACTTGAGTGCTGAATGATCGGTAAAAACGATTGTTTTTTAGAGCACGAGGTAGGATCGAAATTTGTCGAATGCCAAAACGACGGTCAGTAATTCCTTTTCGGTGACGGTATAATTTTGCTGAGCACTATTTAGTGTCTTGCTAGCAAAATATATAGGCCGAAAGTGTTTTCCTTCACGTTGGCCTAAGACGGCTCCAACAGCAAAATCGCTTGCGTCGCACATAAGTTCGAAGGGTAGTGACCAATTAGGTGAAACCATGATCGGAGCACTAGTAAGTTGAGATTTCAGTGTTTCGAAAGCTTTTATGCAATCAGTGTTGAAGTCAAAGATAGATTCTTTCTCAAGAAGTTTTGTCATCGGACGAGATATTTTTGAAAAATCTTTGATAAATCGGCGGTAAAAACCAGCATGTCCTAAAAAACTTCTAACGGCTTTGACGTTAGTTGGTGGTGGAAGTTTCGAGATAACATCGACCTTTGCTTTGTCTAATTCCATTACTGCACTGGAGATTTTGTGGCCAAGCACAATTCCTTCGGTTACCATAAAGTGACATTTTTCCAAGTTAAGAACAAGATGTGCAGCTTCGCATCTTTCGAGCATTTTATCGAGATTAGAAAGACAAGCGTCAAATGAGTCTCCGAAGACTGAAAAGTCATCCATGAAAACTTCCATGGAGGTTTCTAGCATGTCTTGGAATATGGCGATCATACACCTTTGAAAAGTCGCAGGTGCATTGCAAAGACCAAAAGGCATACGCCGATATGCGTAGGTTCCAAAAGGACAAGTGAAAGTGGTCTTTTCTTGATCGTTAGGAACGATAGGAATTTGGAAATATCCTAAAAATCCGTCGAGGAAACAAAAGAATTTATTTCCTGCCAGTCTTTCAAGCATTTGATCCATGAACGGGAATGGAAAGTGATCTTTTCTGGTGGCTTTGTTTAACTTACGATAGTCAATACAAACGCGCCAACCAGTGACAGTTCTAGTTGGAACTAGTTCATTTCGTTCATTAGTCACAACCGTCATTCCTCCTTTCTTGGGAACACATTGAACAGGACTTACCCAAGGGCTATCCTCAATTAGGTAAACGATTCCAGCATCGAGAAGTTTTATGATTTCCTTTTTAACAACTTCTTTCATGTTGGGATTGAGTCGACGTTGACGTTCTACCACAGGTTTAATCCCTTCTTCAAAATTGATTTTGTGTTTGCAGAAATTAGGACTAATTCCTGGGATGTCAGATGTTTTCCAAGCGAAAGCTTGTTTGTGATTCTTGAGGACAGAAACTAAACTTTCTTTCTCACTATCCTCGAGCAATGAAGATATGACTACTGGAAGAAGTGAGTTTTCCTCCAAGTAAGCATATTCAAGATGATTTGGGAGAGGTTTGAGTTCGAGATCTGTGGGTGGTTCTTCGATAGAGGATTTAATTCGCATCTCGTCATTGAAGGTTATTTCTTCAAAATTTTCTTCCTCTTCCTCCATTTCTTCTTCTTCTGAGTTATCTCCTTCGAATTCTACTTTCATGAAATCATCAAACTCTTTGTAAAAGTCTGTTTCATTGATTTTTTCAGAAGTAGTCATGAATGGATCGGATTCGTTAAGTAATGCGTCCAATTCTTCATCAGTGACTTCATCAATGATATCGATGTTAAAACAAGTGTCATCACTGGAATGTGGGTAGCGCATCGCTTTATCGATTAGAAAAGTGATTCGATCTTCCCCAACTCCAAGGTTGAGTTCTTTTCCTTTCACTTTGATGATTGCATCAGCGGTATTTAGGAAAGGTCTCCCTAAGATGAGTGGAACTTTACTATCTTCTTCCATTTCCAAGATCACAAAGTCCACGGGAAAAATGAATTTACCGACTTGAACGAGCATATTCTCGGCAATACCCACAGGATATTGATAGGAATGATTTGCTAATCGGATGCTCATCTTTGTTGGTTTCAGGCTGTTGTTGTACAACTTGGAATACAGCGAATAAGGCATCAAATTGATACTTGCGCCAAGATCGGCAAAAGCATCACATTTAACATTATTCCCGAAAGTACATGGAATAAGAAAGCTCCCAGGATCTCCGAGCTTTTGTGGGATCTTGTTTTGGACAATAGCTGAGCATTCTTCGTTAAGGAAAGTAGTTGATATTTGCTCAAGCTTTCTTTTGTTATTAACAAGTTCTTTCAAAAATTTCCCGTAATTGGGAATTCCGGCTATGACATCAACGAGAGGAACATTGAGTCTAACCTCTTTTATGATTTCAGTAAACTTCTTATAACCCTCTTCCATCTTTTCTTTCTTCAAGCGTTGAGGATAAGGAATCTTTGGTGTATATGCCTTGACGGATGGAATGTTTTTCTTTTTGGTGGTTTGAGTTGTGTTTGGGTCCTCGGTTTCATCCTCACTATCAATGGTGACATGAGTGTTTTCATTAGGATTTGGTGGTGGATCGTACGAGAGACCACTTCTTGTGAAGACAGCATTGATATGCTTATTTCTTGTTTGTGGTGGACGGTACGTCTTATCATTTGATGGTTTTGGGTTGGATTGGGTATTACTTGGCAATGAACCAGATGGTCTAGAGGAATGTTGGTCAGAAAGTCTGCCAAACTTGTTTTCAAGATCTTGGATAGATGCTTGATGATTTTTCTGTCCTTGCTCAACTTTGGCTTTGAGATTGAAAAATTGATTTTTGATAAAATCATTTGAAGATTTTTGAGCAGCCACGAATTCTCTCATGGTTTTCTCGAATTCGGTTTCTTCCATCTTTTTGTCGGGGTTTTGTGGTGGTGGATCGTCAGTTCGTGGTTGAGAATCACGGTTGTCATCCCTTGGTCGGCGATCTTGCCAATTTCCAGAATTTCGACCATAATAATTACTACGATATCCTCCTCCACGGTATCCTCCTTGAGCGTAACTCGCTTCTCCTTCCTTCGGTCCACCCATAGGCTTATCGTCGCACTCGGACGATGGATGATTTCCTCCACAATTGTTGCATCCGTCTCGCATTTCCTTCATTTCATCTTTGATATCTTTGTATTGCGAGTCGATTTTTGAGGTTAACGCTTCCATCTTCTCCATGAGTTTTGAAGCATCGGTGCTTTCGACAAAAGCAACAGTTTTTCGGAGAGGTTTGGTTTTGGAATCTTTGGACCAATCAAGTTTGAGAAGTACTCAATCTTCGAGCAATTGATGTGCATCGTTGGGAGTCTTATAGAGAAAAATTCCTCCAGCATCAAGGATGCCTTGAGAGATTTCATCTAGTCCATGGTAAAAGATTTGGATAATGGTTCCTTTAGATAGTCCATGTCCATGACAACTACGAAGCAAATCTTTCATTCGAAGCCAAGCTTCGACAAGTGATTCGTTTGGGTTTTGGGTGAAAGCACGAATTTCTCCCATTAATCGATCAAACATGGCAGGTGGGAAGAATCGGCTTACAAAAGCTTGCCTCATCTCCTCCCAAGTATTGATGATTCCTGGGGTTAATTCATTGTACCATACTTTAGCATCTCCGGCGAGTGATGATGGGAAAAGTTTGTGTTTGATGGCATTGACATCGGTGTCGCCATAACGGAACATGCCACAAATTTTGATGAATTCGGCAATGTGTTTGTGCGGATCGGCCCGCGCACGGCCATTGAATTGACGGTCTTTGATCATAGAAAGGTGATGTCCCTTCACGGTGAAGTTGTCACCAAGATTGATAGCAACAATAGCACTTCCAGGAGTTGGTGCTACGGCTCGGTTGGTTCCCCACATGGGTTGATCGTCCGCCATGGGAAAAGGTAAATTGGTGAAAGGATTGTAAATAACTTTGGCTTCTACGAGGTTATCAAATGGTGGGTTTGGTACTCTTGGTACACGATTTTCCAATGGTATGAAAAGTGTTCTTCTTCTTCTTCGAATCAAACGTTCGGGTTGGTAAGAGGTGTAATTGGTTCTATTCCCGCTGCTCGAGTGTTCATACAATGTCCTAGAGAATCCAGGCAATATCTAAACACACGGACAAACAACGAAAACAGTTTTCTGGGACAGATTGGGTAACCGGATCGGTTGCGGGTTGCGACCGATCGGTTAGACCAGTTGGGTAATGGGTAAAATCGTAACCGATTCGGTTGAAGGACAACCGGATCCGGCTAAGGTTTCTGAGAGAAAATTTTTGGTTGAATAGACTGAGGGAAATTCAAAAACTTGCTGAAACACAATCAAATCCCCGGCAGCGGTGCCAAAAACTTGATGTGCTGGGTGTGTACAAGTTTTAAATTTATAAAAGGTGAATTACCAATATTACCAATAACACATACGAGCAAGTATACTCGTCCGTTATAGCAAGATTATGAAGGTAAGTCGGGATCGTTCGCAGGGATTTGAGTGAATCTAAGCACAAGTTTGAATCAACAGAGTCTATCCAAAACATATAACAAAGCAAATAGATATAATGAAATTCAGAAGATTAAAAACTACACTTGCTTAAACTAGTTTCATATCATAGATTAATTTGATTGTGTTAACCTCTTAACATGTTGGTTATGATAATTAGTTGGTGGACTAATCTATTGTTCTTACAAGTTAAACCTTCGTCAAGATTTTAGTTCATAAAAACAAGCATTAAGTTTAACCAATCAATTCAAGATCAATTCAAGTTTCATAAGTCTACATACATAAACTTAAACACAAAAACATCCACTTGTTCATCAAATTGCTTAAGAAATGGTCAATACAAAAGGTAACCGATCATAGACAAAAGGCTACAATTGATTCTCAACAACTAATCTTACGACCTTTTAGATGTTTCCAACCAATCCAATTTGATAATCAAAAAGCGTTTCTATTACAACCACACCTTAGTTCCTTTGTATAATCAAGAATAATGGGTAAAAACAATCATCCATAGACAAAATGATTATGACTAGTTGAATAACAATAAGTTCTTTCGACCTCAACGATTACTATCAATTAGCCAAACTTGATTAACAAGTGTCACTACGAAACTTTAGCACAATTGGATCTTAGAATCAACTTGAAATTGAATTAAAACATGTTAACACAATCACTAACTAATCATATGATAATCAACATCATTTAAGCAAGTGTATAAAGAAACTAGCCACTCATAGCAAACATGAACATAAACTCAGAACTTTGAACAGTAGAAAACATGATTAAAAGTCTTACAATGTTTGGAATAAGATTACAAATGGTGAAGTAATGATTCCGAAAATATTGGGGTAGACTTCTTGGTGATTTAGCCTCCAAATATGGAACTTCTGGAACTCCAAACTTCCCTGGACTTCTAAGGACGAATTTGAGAGCTTAAAGCTTTGTTTGATGAGTAGAGAGATTTGTATTTGAGGTGTGTGTCATATGCTCACAAATGACCTCTATTTATACTAGTTCCAAAGCCTAGGGTATTAATTGCTTAACTTGGCCTCCAAGGAGTAAGGAAGGGACTAGAATATACCAAGAGAAGGACCTAGAATCGTTTGGATGCAAAGGGGAAGCTTAGTGATGAAGATTTGGCAGCTGTAGCTTCTCCAACCGGATCGGTCATATGACCAACCGATCCGGTTGGTCTTCTACAAAAACGGCCAACCGTTCCGGTTGCGGGTGGCGACCGAACGGTTGGTGATGGTCATTTGGGTATTTCTGGTCAATTTCCAACCGATCCGGTTACACTGGTAACCGATCCGGTTGGATTTCCTGAGTTACAGAAACTTGATCTTCTTTTCTTTATCTTGTAGAACTTGGTCCTTCAATCACTATGGTCTTCAAAGGTCCTTGAGATACTGATTTAGCTTCACTGAAACGGGAATCTTCTATTTGCTGAACATTTCATCACTTTCCTTCCATTTCCCTGCACTTGGTTATAAACACTAGGCAAACATCTTTCGATGCGTTTAAGCACTATAATTACGCAAATATAACCAAATAACATATATAAAAGCACACATAACGCTACTAGAAACATGCACAATCTGAGCGTTATCAGGGGTTAACTAGGGGTATCGTGTACTAAAGATGAGTACATCGCAAGGGTGTGGGGGAATTACTCAACCGATGTTGATGAAGTAATTATAATACGGGTATCAAAAAAGGGTTATCCTAATGCCTCTTATCATTTAGTTATTCCTAACTACACAAGTGTAGTCTCACTAGCGATCTCGGGATGCATCACAAAACAAGTTCTAGAAGCCATTATACTACTGGTACACTCTCGAAGCATTAAAGGTGAATAATTTAATTCCTACAAATCTAGGGGCGAATCTCACATTTTTGGGGTGGAATTTGAGTGGTAAAGGGTTTTGTGCTAGTCATATAACTTCCTATCCATGAGACACTTTATTAAGACGTCATGAAAAATTTTAAATTTGGTGGCAAAATTACCCTAACCGATATTTCTCATGGTTTATTACACAAATGAAATTGGATAAGACAAATAATAAAGGTTAAGCATAGTTTCAAAGTTCCCGTTTTATTTTCCCTCCCTACACTTAAACTGAACATTATCCCCAACGTTCCCCGAAAGTATCAAAGTTATGATAATGGAAGGTAATTAAAAGCGAAAGAAACTAATACTCCCCTGATTAGCTCGGTAGGATCCGTGTGAAGTAGTGGTTAAATTCTTCTTCAAGAAGAATGTATGCATGAAAAGCTCCATCCAATCTAATGTTTCTTCTTCTTGATAAATAAAACCTGCACACTTAAGAAAATAGACGAAACCTTCACGTAAAATCGGCGGTAAAACTATATATGACTCAACTATACTAGGATATAATGCTTGTGGAATGGATGTTTACAGATTTTCTAGAAAATTAAGACCTGAGAAATTCCAAAAATTTATAAGTAGCACAGAAAACGAGAGAAAATAAGATAAGCTATTTCTGCTCCTCTGGCCGTCAAATTATCACAACAGAAATGGTTGCTGCATTTTTCTGGAAAAATTCTGGATAAATTACATCTTTAGAATCTGGAAAAAATTCCTGCAAAACATCCATTATGACTCGATACAAGCATTTGACTCTAACAAACACACACACACACACACACACACACACACACACACACATATATATATATATATATATATATATTTCAAGAATTGCAATTCTCATGTTCACGATCTTTTAAAAACGTGTGTAATCTTCCCTACACTTACCCTTTTTGTAAAATACCTTTATATGTAATTAAGACGAGGTTAAAGAAAAAATAAAGCATTTTCACAAATTCAAACATGAGAATAAACAATCAATGAAAGATATATGACACACAAACAAGCAAACAATTAAGCATGGGTTGCCTCCCACGAAGCGCTTTTCTTTATTTATAAGTCGTGTAGCTAGACTCGAAGTCGTTCCTATACATACCTACGTAAGTAAGCTTATCCTCGAGAATGTCATAAGGATCAAACTTATCATTTAAGTTCCTAGTGGTACGCTTAGTTTGGTATGCCTTTTCAAACTTTTCTCCATTGGGGTCATAGATCGTCATCCTAATGTGCCATTCCCCATTACCATCACTAGGTGGTCTATCCCAATTCCACTTATGCTTACGCTTCTCACTCTCAACTTTCCACTTATTCATGACAAGATTAACGGGCAAGCTTCCTAGGAATTCGGTCATCTTCCTAAATACGAAGGCGTCCTCGAACGGGTTCACTTCTATATCCCTAGCCAATTCTTGGTCATAGAAAGTTGAATTACTAACAAAGGCCTCTTCTAGATAGAAAGGTCGTTAGGGACCTATGAAATCTTTATTAATCCAAGGTCCGTATCTAGATGGCGTTTTATCTAACATGATCTCGTACGGAATTTCTTCCTCTTTGTAGTAGATATGCTTCTGGACATCGTAAATTGACCTAGCACTCCCTTCTCCTGCCACTATTTTGGACATCTTACAATCAATGATGGCACTAGCAGTAGCTAAGAATCCCCTTCCTACTAACAATGGGCATGTCGGGTCCTTATTCATGTCTAGCACATGGAAATCCGCCAAAAGAGTCAATTCACCTACGTGTACTACTATGTCTTTTATTATCCCTACCGGATATGCAATACTACCGTCCGCTAAACCTAAGATAGCTTTCGTTGGCTCTATCTTACCTAGGTTAAGGCTTCTATGGAGTGATAACGGAAGAAGATTGATGTTTGATCCTAAGTCGGCTAAAGTGTCGAAAGGTTTGGAATTTCCATGCCTACACGGAAGAATGAATAGCCCGGGATCATCTAACTTCTAAGGTAACTTATTTTGAACAAATGCGGACCCACGTTCTCCTAGTTTTAGTTATCGCTCATATTTTTATTTTAAAGATTGTAATAGGGTGCATGAGCCAAGACTTCAAGAACCGGTTTTTCTTGGTGGAGTTCCTTGTACTCCTCCTCTAGATTAGGTTTGGGTTCTTGGTTGACGGGTTTCTCAAGAGTTGGTTGGACCAATGGTTCGGGTCCTTGGTACTTCATGAGGCATCGCTTGGAACCCCGTGTTGATGGCGTTAACCGGATGAACTTTTGGGTGTGAAGGTCATGGATATGCACTCTCCCAAGGTGAACAAGAACATGAAGTCGATGAAATCGAATTCACTTTTGGGTTCTTTATAGTGTCACTTGGTAGCGTTCCAATTTCCCAAAGATTGAAGGATTTTAAAAGGGCGTCGAGCTTGTTTGTCATCTCGCCTTGTCGTTGCTTGAAATCGGCTTCAAGCTTAGTCAATCGAGTTTCTTGAGATGACATGAATCTAGACACAATTGCCTCAAGACTAGCGGAGTTCTCGATGTTTGGAGGGTTGAATATATTAGGTGGACTAGATGAGCTTTGGGGTGGGTTTAAATTTTGGTTCCACTTAAGGTTAGGGTGATTCCTCCATGAGAGGTTGTAGGAGTTTTCTAAGTTGTTTTGTTCAGGCATGAAAGTGTACCACTTCTCTCCCGCTCCATCGGTACGCGTGGAGGCGTAGTCCGCAAAAGCTTGTTCGGGGAGTCTTGTGCAATCACGAGTGTTGTAGGGACCACTACACAACTCACAAGGTAGAGTGATTTTGTTCACTTGATGCGAAGACTTAGGATTTTTGTAAGAGCTCATTAGGAATTTGACTTGATCTTCAAGCTCGAGCATCCTACGGTCGAAAGGTTGTGAGTTAATGAGAGGCAAGGAGATTGCCTTGACGGTTTTAGGCAACTCACGGGGGTCATTCCAACTTTCGTTGTCATAGAGAGCAAGGTCCTCTATTATACCTGTTGGATCGATGTACTCTAACCAAACTAACTTATATAGCTTGTAAGGGTTTAATAACCTCGGATAAATATTAAGTTACTAACAATGAAACACTGAACAAACTCTATTAATTATGCGGAATTTACTTAACAAAGCTAAGAAGAATTAACTTTAAATTCAACGATTTTATTAATACTTAGAACCTGCTTGTTATACAGATTCTTTAACAACTCTAATACTCTAATATCGTACTTCTTGTAAACTCTAAAATTACTTATTCAGTCGTACTATCTAAAAAAAACGTATTCTCTAATGCCAACCTAGGGGTCCTTTTATAGGCTTAAGGATAACCCTAGTCGGTTTACAATTACAAACCTTGTACGACAAGTAATACTAATCTAAACTAAGAACATTCTAGAATTACATAATAATCCTTAACGATTTTGCATAACAGTCCTTTAACCTTACTTATACCTTTTGCCTTTAGGATACTTTGATGAACGAGCAGTACTTTGACTTTCTTCTTTAGCAGTACTTTGACTTCAGTACTTTGACTCTTCAGCACTTTAACTTTCTATATCCCAACAATCCTCCCCTAACTTGAATTCTACTTGCTTGATTTCAAGTTCCTTTGTATATTTAACTTTAACATCTTTGTCTTCAAGGAAAGATTGTGTCTTTATCTTTAGATTGTATCTTTGTATTCCCTGTGCTTTTATCATCATCATCAAAGTAGTTTTTATATGTAATCCTTTGTAGCAACAATCAGCAAGCTCCATCTTTTCAGCAACTCAGCAACATATGGCAATTTTGTACATTAATTCATTAAGTTTCAGTCTATTCTCATCACTTCCAGGTGTGTAAACTCCTGTGAGAGGTGAATCATTGAAAATTTAATGGATTTTGATGTCTCTTTACCAAAGCCATTAACTCTGGAGTAGCCAAATGTTTAGGTGTGTAAGACCATGGTACATTGATAACCATATGATTTTTAGCAAATCATCAGCTATCAACAGATTTGATTTATCTTTACCGAAAGTTGTACCCTTTTGGACTAGTTAGTTCTTGCAACCATGGTGAACTAATTACCATATAAATGGTTTTTCCACAGCCTTTACCACAAGCCATTTTTCTTGTGGGCTAGCCAACTCTTTACATTTGCTGATATGGTGAGTTGATTACCGTACAACTTATTAGCAAGTTGTCAACTATATAACGGATTTGAGATATCTTTACCAGAGCCGTTTGCTCATGGATTAGCCAATCCTTTTGTTATACATGGTGGACTGATAACCTTTTATTTTAACCATCTCAAAAACCATTTGTTGCTTTTAAATTTTGTTTCAAAATATTTTTCACTTAACAAAAGTTTTCTTTTAAAAACATTTACTGGTTTTATACTGCAAGCAGTACTTTGATTAAAGTACTGTTTGATCAGCAGTACTTTGAATAAAGCACTGATTACTCAAAAAATTTACAATTAATAATCATACCAGTATCTATGTATTATCATCAGTCATAGTGGTCCATTTGATGAATAATTCGATAACCATTAGTGCTGTTTCATTCTCCTCTTCCACTTCCATTCCATGATCTAGCATTCTTCTCATAAGATCTGATGTGAGTAGATATCTTCTTTTTACTAACATATGGATCATGGTTCCATCCTCTAGCTCCAAAACATGCACTCCAGATTCATCAAAGTATCTCCAGCTATTAATCTCCCATACTTCTTGATTATTCTATATTGCATCAGTACTTGTTTCCTCTGTTTCCCAGATAGTTGTGAGGTCTCCAAGTAATACTAAACCAACTCCTTCTGATGGAATGTGTTCAAAATAATCTTGCACTAGTTGGTATAAATGACAAATCTTCTCTGTGAATGTGCATATGTCCCATAGCAAATTAAACTTGAAACTCTCATCTTCTCTATGGAACTGATAATATCCATCTTGATTCTACAACTTCAAAAGTGTTATCTTTGATCTTTTTACGCAACATCTTTAGACTTAGGATGCTCAAAGTAACTTTCTACAATGTAATTTCTCACTCATCAACTGATATGTCCTCACACTCTACCTTCTTTGATGGTTGTTTAGCTTGATTGTTCTTTTTCTTTTTAAGCTTCTTTTATTGCATCCTCCTTACGTTTTCATCATCAAAAGGAATAATACCTTCTACCATTTTTGAAATTCCCTAACTGCTTTATACAAATCTTTCACTCTAAATAGTTAATGCAAACGGTATATCCTTGACTCTTTAAATATGCCACTGTCTTTCAGCCTTACTCGGTGGTCTTCCGGAAACTATTGATCCTTCAGGTAGAGTAGCCGACATCCTTGTAGATCCCTAGAAGCTTCTTCATTCTTAGATGTTCGGCTACATTTAATTGCGGCTTCTTCATTCTTAGCCACTAATAGCTCTTAACTCTGAAAGTCAAACTTTTTCCTTCTTTGTTTCCCACCCATTTGCCTTTGTCCTTTGGACTAAAACTGGTTGAGAAGCTTGTGGTTGTTCTTCACCTCCTGAATGCTAACAACTCTTGGTCTTGATAGATTTTGCAAATTTGAGCAAGCTTGAAACTTGATTAACGATCAAATCCTTTTCTTGTAGAAGCGTGAGGACCACTTCTTCATCAAAATTAAGTATCCTTGGTGTAATCGACTCTTGTCTATCGTTCCTTGAAGAGCGTCCTTGAGCGGCACCTACATCAGTATCACCATATTTTGAACTTCAGTTCTTTTCGGGCTAACTTTCAATATTTACTTGTGCTTGACCTTGAGATTCATCTTCTTTTTCTTCATAAAACTTCGGCACTTCTTTCATTATCTTTCTCGATTCCTCCCCAATTGAGAAGACTGTTGTTGAACTTTTGCCTTTAGAAGCCTTCTTAAAATGCTTTTTTTCTTCTTTTCAGCCTACCCACAATCTGTGATGTTGTACTAAAGGCGGACAAACTTCTTTAATCTTCTATACTTGTTCTTCAACTTCACTAATTGTGCAGCCTGATTATCAAAATCTTTCTTTAAGCGTGTCAACTCCCTTGTTAAAGCATAAGTGTCCAAAACCTGTCCCTCGGATGCCACATCTCCCTCATCTCCTCCAGATGTTTGAAGCCCATTGGAAGTGTAATCTTGGAGAGGATGTGGGTTTACCCTGGTTAAATCCCCATGGAGAATTTGTGAAGATCTAGGAGGTGAATTCACCTTCTTGTAATGCCTTGTGAAATACCTGAGATGTTGCAGTACTCTCGTTCTTTATTGCTTCATCATCTCTATTTCTTGAACAAAGTCCATCATTGATAGTCAGAGTGTTCCTTCAGGAAAACTTCTCTTCCTAGACATGAAGGTGAATATCTTTGCGGGTTGAACCGGTGTAATAAGCTTGAAGGCTTTGGTACATCATGAAGTTGTTTATTCAAGAACACTCGAATAAATCTTGGAACAGATAGCAGGGGTGATCCATGAGAAATGTGAGATAAGATACCATCTAGAATGAGTCTTGAAAAATTGAAAGGCGATTTGTAACCAAAGCAGATTATATTAGATCCAAATTTCTCCCAAGTACTCTTAGCGATACAATGTAATACATGTACAAGTACTTCCAGTTTGGACTAAATAAGGGTTTCTTGAATGTTGTTTTAGTTAAAGACACTTCAGACCCAATGTCTCTTAAAGTATCCCAAAGAAGCTGTTTGTCAAAGCGGTGACTCCTTCTTCATCATCAAACAATAGATCTTCTCCAATTGCCAAGCTTGGTATTTTACAATCCTTCCAGCGCCTATATATAGGACTCATCATTCTCCATGTGAGATCTAGAAGTTGCCCAAAATTGTTGAATCCATGGCTCAATAACATCGGTTCTATGTGCATAACGTTGGAGATCGGTGAGAAAATCAATAGTGTCATGGAATGCGACATTAGCAGGTTACCAAATTAGCCACCATGTGCCATGTTTAGAAACGTGTTTTGATTCGCCATTGATTGTTGTAAAAGAAAGTGATTCTATGAATAGTAAATGTGAAAGAGAGAAATATGGAAAAGATTGATAAGTATAAAAGATGAGAGGAAATTCTTTATTTATAGGTGATATTCAAAAATCACGACCCATAATAACAAAGTTACCGTTAAGATTTTACGGGCACCGTTGGAACGATACTTGATAAGACAAGCGATTGCTTTCCCGTGTGCAGTACTTTCCAAAGCGGTACTTTCAGTGCAGTTTTTCATATAAAAAAGATCTTTTCCATTCTCTTCTTCACAATCAAACTTCAAATAGGCATAATTGCCTCCCTCAAGCAATCATAGGACTGTCTAACAAACTAATCAGCCTCCCCTTATATCTTATAATTGATCACCAATACTCACCATCAAATGATATCTTGAAACATCAAATCCTTTTGTGAGTAAATCCTACATTATCATCTGAACCTTGACAACATTAATGAGCCTAATAACAATCCTGATAAAGTGATGCCTAATCTGAATGTGCTTGGTCTTGGAGTGATAAACCGATTCTTCAGCTCTCATTATCAATGTTGATAGGAGTATTCTTGAAGTTGAACCGCATCCATAAGACTTCTCCAGCAAACTTGCAGTGACCACATATTGTAGATGATGTTGTTGCGATAGTTCTTCTTACATTGAAAATCTTCTTCCAAGATCTTGATCCTCCATGGTTGATCTTCTTAATAATTATCACCTGCATAATCACTATCCGGAAAAAGCTTCCAAGTGGAAAGGTGAATCCTTTGGATACCACAACCCTAACTTAGGTTGTTGTTTCAAATAACTAAAAATTCTCTTCACTTTGCATTCTATATGGGAGACCTTAGGTGAGACTTGAGATCTTGCACATAAACAGACAGAAACATAATATCGTGCCTAGGCCTAGATGTAGTTAAGTACATAAGACAACCAATCATAGATCTATCTGACAAATTGACTTCAACAGGTTGACCATCTTCATCCTTGCCCAATGAGTTGATAGATTTGATAGGTGTATAGTGACCGCTTCATAGCATCAAGTTGAACTTCTTAAGAATGTCAGAGACATACTTATCTTGAATTATGAAAATTCCCTCTTTTGACTGTTTAACTTGAAGTCCCAAAAAGAAGTTAATTGACCCATTGAACTCATTTGAAATTCATGTTGCATCAGCTGTTCAAACTCCTTCACCATGGACTGTTTTGTAGCTCCAAAGATGATATCATCTACATAAACTTGAACCAGCATGATATCTTTCTTATCTCTCTTGATAAACAAAGTCTTATCAATTGCGCCTCTCCTGTAACCATGTTGCAATAAGAAAGTGGAGAGTCTTTCATACCAAGCTCTAGGTGCTTGATGAAGACCATAAAGAGCCTTAACAACTTTGTAGACTTTTTTTGGATGTGTAGGATCTTCAAAAGTAGGAGGTTGTTTGACATATACCTCCTCTGTAATCTTGCCATAAAGAAAGGCACTCTTGACATCCATTTGATAAACCTGAAATCCCATATATGATGCAAAAGCAAGGAATATTCGAATGGATTCAATGCTTGCTACAGGAGCAAATACTTCATCATAATCTACCCCTTCTTCTTATCTATATCCTTGTGCCACTAGCCTTGCTTTGTTCTTGATGACATTCTGATAACGCTCCGCGTTCGGGGTCAAAGGAACTCTTTTCTCGAGCAAGTTTTCAACACCCTAGGAATTGAACTAATCGTTGTAGTTTACTATTAGGGTAAGCCACGGGAATTGATATCGTTCTCTAGGGGAATAGGAATGCTAGTGATCTACGAAGGTGGGGTAGGAAGATTTTTTATCTTTTTATGTTTTTTAGGAAATTGAAAGGTAAGAATCTCGGGGTTTGGATTTGGGGGTTGGTATTTCTACCGATTACTCTACTTATCTAATTATCTAACTAAGGTATGTAGTCTATGTCTAATTATTGTGTTTCTTGTAGTTTAGGTGTTTACTTATAACCTTAATATTTCCTATTGGTGGTTGATTGTCACGTCCTTATTCTTATTGGTTGTGTGTCTAAGGTTGTAGGGTATGCTTTCTCCTAACTCTTTGAACTTACCAAGGGTCTCGTCTAAAAACAAGGGATAATAAACTCTTACTCTAAGACTCTTTGGATGGTTTAGCACAACTACTCAAGAGTTATATTCAAGGTTCACAAAGATTTAATCAAGCATATACACAACGAATATATCGCATTACTAGATCGGAATAAAGACAACCAATCACTTAATAAAAGTTTCATATTCCTAAGCAAACACACAAGTAAATTAGCCGGACATAAACATGAAGAACACACAAATTAAAGACTTTAAATGAAGTAAAGCACTTATCTTGGTGTAAGATAGGGTTTGGAACCCTAAAATCTGACAAGACAGCCTTTTCGGTTTATTACTCCAAAGACTACACACAAATCTTGAAAAATATATATAGGATTACACATGCGACGGCGTACCTTATGTTTTGTGGCGCGTCGGATCGCCTGTCATTAGGGTTTCCTGCCCGCGTTAGACTTGCGACGGCGTACCTTGTGCTTGTGCGCCGTCCTCTTCACTTCGGCGCCGCGGATTGAATCTAGGCGTGGAGTTGCGACGGCCTACTCTTTTAACTCTCGTCACTTGAAAATAGGATTTTTGGCTCTCCGTCAAAAATCCTCCGACGGCGTCATACTGGCGCCGTCACCTTGTATTTTCAACTGGAGTGTCTATTCTTGACTTTGGCCATTTTCTTATTATTTCGCATTTTCGTCCATAAGTCATTATAGCAATTTGCTCAAGAGACCTAAAAAGTGAAAAGGAACTAAAGCAATACGGAACAAAAGTGTAAATAAGGGCTTAAACGACCCCTCAAAAAGGTACTTTTTAAAACCTTATCACATTCCCTCTTTCATCTCTCTTTGCCAACCTGGGATCGTGTACCTAACAAACTAACTTATATAGCATGTAAGGGTTTAATAACCTCGGATAAATCCTAAGTTACTAACAATGAAACACAAAACAAACTAAAGTATGCGAATTTACTTAACAAAGCTAGTAATTAACTTTAAATTCAACGATTTTATTAATACTTAGAACACGCTTTACAATTCTTTACAACTCTAATACCTAATATCGTACTTCTTGACAAAATTACTTATTCAGTCGTACTCTCTAAAAAACGTACTAATCCAACCTAGGGGTCCTTTAACTAAGAACCCTATCGGTTTACTAAAAACTTGAACAAGTTACATAATAAGAACATTCTAGAATTACATAATAATCCTTAACGATTTTGCATAACAGTCCTTTAACCTTGCAGTACTTTGATGAACGAGCAGTACTTTGACTTTCTTCTTTAGCAGTACTTTGACTTCAATACTTTGACTCTTCAGCACTTTGACTTTCTATATCCCAACAATCCTCCCCTAACTTGAATTCTACTTGCTTGATTTCAAGTTCCTTTGTATATTTAACTTTAACATCTTTGTCTTCAAGGAAAGATTGTGTCTTTATCTTTAGATTGTATCTTTGTATTCCCTGTGCTTTTATCATCATCATCAAAGTAGTTTTTATATGTAATCCTTTGCAGAAACAATCAGCAAGCTCCATCTTTTCAGCAACTCAACAACATATGGCAATTTTGTACATTAATTCATTAAGTTTCAGTCTATTCTCATCACTTCTAGATGTGTAAACTCCTGTGAGAGGTGAATCATTGAAAATTTAATGGATTTTGATGTCTCTTTACCAAAGCTATTAACTCTGGAGTAGCCAAATGTTTAGGTGTTTAAGACCATGGAACATTGATAACCATATGATATTTAGCAAATCATCACTCAATGATTTGATTTGTCTTTACCAAAGTTGTAAATTTTGGACTAGTTAGTTCTTGCAACCATAGTGAACTAATTACCATATAAATGGTTTTTCCACAACCTTTACCACAAGCCATTTTTTCATGCTAGCCAACTCTTTTCATTTGCTGATATGGTGAGTTGATTACCATACAACTTATTAGCAAGTTGTCAACTATGTAACGGATTTGAGATATCTTTACCAGAGCCATTTGCCCATGGATCAGCCAATCCTTTTGTTAAATATGGTGGACTGATAACCTTTTATTTTAACCACCTCAAAAACCATTTGTTGCTTTTAAATTTTGTTTCAAAATATTTTTCACTTAACAAAAGTTTTCTTTTAAAAACATTTACTAGTTTTATGCTGCAAGCAGTACTTTGATTAAAGTACTGTTTGATCAGCAGTACTTTGAATAAAGCACTGATTTGTCAAAAATTTTACAATTAAGAATCATACCAGTATCTATGTATCATCATCAGTCATAGTGGTCCATTTGATGAATAATTTGATAACCATTACTGCTGTTTCATTCTCCTCTTCCACTTCCATTCCATGATCTAGCATTCTTCTCATAAGATCTGATGTGAGTGGATATCTTCTTTCTACTAACATATGGATCATGGTTCCATCTTCTAGCTCCAAAACATGCACCTCCATGCATCAAAGTATCTCCAACTATTAATCTCCCATACTTCTTGATTATTCCATATAGCATCAGTACTTGTTTACTCTGTTTCCCAGATAGTAGTGAGGTCTCCAAGTAATAATAAACCAACTCCTTCAGATGGAATGTGTTCAAAATTATCTTGCACTAGTTGGTATAAATGCCACAAATCTTCTCTGCTGATGATGTGCAATATGTCCCATAGCAAATTAAACACTCTGAAACTCTCATCTTCTCTATGGAACATTAGATAATATCCATCTTGTGATTCTACAACTTCAAAAGTAGTTATCTTTGATTTCTTTTCTGCAACATCTTTAGACTTAGGATGCTCAAAGTCTATAACTCTTAAGTAATTTCTCAGCTCATCAACTGTATATGTCCTCAACTCTACCTTCTTTGATGGCTGTTTAGCTTCAGTTGTTCTTTTTCTTTTTAAGCTTCTTTTACTTGCATCCTCCTTCTGTTTTTCATCATCAAAAGGAATAATACCTTCTACCATATTTTGATAAGCTTCCCTAACAGCTTTATACAAATCTTTCATCTCTAAATAGTTCAGCTTCTGCAAACCAGTATATCCTTGACTCTTTAAATATGCCATCATAGCATTTCTTTCAGCCTTACTCAGTGGTCTTCCAGATATAACTGATTCAGATTCCTTCATTGGTAGAGTAGCTTCAGCATCAAATTTAGCTTGTAGATCCCTAGAAGCTTCTTCATTCTTAGCTACTTCAGTATCAGCTTCAGCATTTAATTCGGATTGTACCTTCTTAGCAGCTTCTTCATTCTTAGCCACTTCAATAGCTCTTAACTCTGCTAAAGTCAGCTTTTTCTTCTTCTTTGTTTCCACCAGTTTACCTTTGCCTTTGTCCTTTGGATCTAAAACTGGTTGAGAAGCTTGTGGTTGTTCTTCAGCAACTCCTGGAATGCTAACAACTCTTGGTCTTGATAGATTTTGCAAAATTTGAGCAACTGTCTCATCATCACTTGCAGTGTGCTCGACCATAGGCGTATCAGCTTCCTCTTCTTGTAGAACTGTGGAAGGACCAGCTTCTTCATCAAAATTAAGTATCCTTGGTGTAATCAGCTCTTGTCTATGCGTTCCTTGAAGAGCAGTACCTTGATCATCAGTACTTTCTACACCAGTATTTTGAACTTCAGTTCTTTCAGGCTCAGTACTTTCAATATTTACTTGTGCTTCAGTACCTTGAGATTCATCTTCTTTTTCTTCATAAAACTCAGCATCTTCTTTCAAATTATCTTTCTCCAGATTCCTCCCCAATTGGAATGAAGACTGTTGTTGAACCTTTTTGCCTTTAGAAGCCTTCTTAAAATGCTTTCTTTTCTTCTTTTCAGCCTTGACCCACAATCTGTGATGTTGTACTAAAGGCCAGACAAACTTCTTTAATCTTCTATACTTGTTCTTCAACTTCACTAATTGTGCAGCCTGATTATCAAAATCTTTCTTTAAGCGTGTCAACTCCCTTGTTAAAGCATAAGTGTCCAAAACCTGTCCCTCGGATGCCACATCTCCTCCAGATGTTTGAAGCCCATCTGTTGAAGTGTAATCATTGAGAGAGGATGGTGGGTTTACCTCTGGTTCTGAATCCCCATGAGTAGAATGTTGTGAAGATCTAGGAGGTGAAGTTACAGTACCTTCTTGTATATCAGTACCTTGTGAAGCAGTACCTTGAGATGTTGCAGTACCTTCTCGTTCTTTACTTGCTTCAGCTTCATCTCTAATTTCTTGAACAAAGTCCATCATTGAAGTAGTCAAGGGAGTGTTCCTTCCAGAAAACTTATCACTCTTCCTAGACATGAAGGTGAATATCTTTGCAGGTTGTACCACAACAGGTAATAAGCTTGAAGGCTTTGGTACATCATGAAGTTGTTTATTCAAGAACACTCGAATAAATCTTGGATACAGTAGCCAGGGTGATCCATGAGAAATGTGAGATAAGATACCATCTAGAATGAGTCTTGAAAAATTGAAAAGACGATTTGTAGCTAATCCCACCAAAGCAGATGCTATATTCGATCCAAATTTCTCCCAAGAAGTACTCTTAGAACTGATACAATGAAGTAATACATGTACCAAGTACTTCCAATGTGGACTAAATAAGGGTTTCTTGAATGTTGTTTCAGTTAAAGACACTTCAGACCCAATGTCTCTTAAAGTATCCCAAAGAAGCTGTTTGTCAAAACGGACAGCTCCTTCTTCATCATCAAACAATAGATCTTCTCCAATTGAAGCTTCGGTAACTTTTACAATCCTTCCAGCAACCTTAGCCTATATATAGGACTCATCATTCTCCATGTGAGATCTAGAAGTTGCCCAAAATTGTTGAATCCATGGCTCAATAACATCTGGTTCTACCAAAAGTGCATAACTGATTGGAGATCCAGTGAGAAAATCAATGATGTCATGGAATGCGACATTAGCTTCAGTTTTATCCAAATTAGCCACCATGTTGTGTTTAGAAACTGTGTTTTGATTCGCCATTGATTGTTGTAAAAGAAAGTGATTCGATGAATAGTAAATGTGAAAGAGAGAAATATGGAAAAGATTGATAAGTATAAAGATGAGAGGGAAATTCAGAGAGTAGTTATTTATAGGTGAGATTCAAAAAATCACAGCCCATAATAACAAAGTTACCGTTATTTGAATTTTACCCCTCTTTTTGACCGTTGGAACAGTACGTTGATAAGACAAGCGCTAAGCTTTCCACGTGTGCAGACTTTCCAAATTCCAAAGCAGTACTTTCAGTGCAGTATTTTCATATAAAAAAAAGCAGTACTTTTCCATTCTCTTCTTCACAATGGCGAAACTTCAAATAGGCATTGAATTGCCTCCCCTCAAGCAATGCATAGGACTGTCTAACAAACTAATCAGTCCTCCCCTTAGATGTATCTTAGTAATTGATCATTCCAATACTCAACATCAAATGATTGAATCTTGAAACATCAAATCCTTTTGTGAGTAAATCGGCTACATTATCATCTGTGTGAACCTTGACAACATTAATGAGCCTATGCTCATGACAATCCCTGATAAAGTGAGGCCTAATCTGAATGTGCTTGGTCTTGGAGTGATAAACCAGATTCTTCACAGTGCAAATTGTACTCTCATTATCAATGTTGATAGGAGTATTCTTGAAGTTGAACCCATAATCCAAGAGTTGATTCTGCATCCATAAGACTTGTCCACAACAGCTTGCAGCAGCCACATATTCTGCTTCAGTAGATGATGTTGTTGCGATAGTTTGCTTCTTACATTGCCATGAGACTAATCTTCTTCCAAGATACTGGCATCCTCCAGTGGTTGATCTTCTATAATAATTATCACCTGCATAATCACTATCCGAAAAAGCTTCCAAGTGAAAAGGTGAATCCTTTGGATACCACAATGCTAACTTAGGTTGTTGTTTCAAATAACTAAAAATTCTCTTCACTGCATTCATATGGGAGACCTTAGGTGAGACTTGATATCTTGCACATAAACAGACAGCAAACATAATATCAGGCCTAGATGTAGTTAAGTACATAAGACAACCAATCATAGATCTATATAGCTTGACTTCAACAGGTTGACCATTTTTATCCTTGCCCAATGAGTTGATAAATTTGATAGGTATAGTGACTGGCTTCATAGCATCAAAGTTGAACTTCTTAAGAATATCAAAGACATACTTATCTTGACTTATGAAAATTCCCTCTTCTGACTGTTTAACTTGAAGTCCCAAAAAGAAAATTAATTCACCCATTGAACTCATTTAAAATTCATGTTGCATCAGCTGTTCAAACTCCTTCACCATGGACTGTTTGGTAGCTCCAAAGATGATATCATCTACATAAACTTGAACCAGCATGATATCCTTCTTATCTCTCTTGATAAACAAAGTCTTATCAATTGCGCCTCTCCTGTAACCATGTTGCAATAAGAAAGTGGAGAGTCTTTCATACCAAGCTCTAGGTGCTTGATGAAGACCATATAGAACCTTAACAACTTTGTAGACTTTGTTTGGATGTGTAGGATCTTCAAAACCAGGAGGCTGTTTGACATATACCTCCTTTGTAATCTTGCCATAAAGAAAGGCACTCTTGACATCCATTTGATAAACCTGAAATCTCATATATGATGCAAAAGCAAGGAATATCCGAATGGCTTCAATCCTTGCTACAGGAGCAAATACTTCATCATAATCTACCCCTTCTTCTTGTCTATATCCGTGTGCCACTAGCCTTGCTTTGTTCTTGATGACATTCTGATAACGCTACACGCGTCGTTCGGGGTCAAAGGAACTTCCTTTTCGTCGAGCAAGTTTTTCAACACCCTAGGAAGTGAACCTAATCGTTGTAGTGTAGTATTAAGGTAAGCCACGAGTATTGATATCGTTCTCTAGGGGAATAGGAATGCTGGTGAGAAGTTACTACGCTAAGGTCGGGGTTGAGGAAGATTATTTTTTATCTTTTTATGTTTTTTTAGGAAATTGAAAGGTACGAATCTCGGGTTTTGGATTTGGGGGTTGGTATTTCTACCGATTACTCTACTTATCTAATTATCTAATCTAAGGTGTATGTAGTCTATGTCTAATTATTGTGTGCTCGTATGATAGTTTAAAGATGTGTTTACTTAGGTTTTACTACTCCTTAATTATTTCCTATTGGTGGTTGAATTATCACGTCCTTATTCTTAGTTACGTGTTGTGTCTAAGGTTGTAAGGCATGCGTTTCTCCCTAACTCTTTGAACTTACCAAAGGGTCTCGTCTACAAAACCCACTAGGGATAATAAACTCTTACTCTAAGGCACTCTTTGGATGGTTTAGCTTACAACTACTCAAGGAGTTATATTCTAAGGTTCACAAAGATTTAATCAAGCATTAAGTACACAACGAATGACCTATCGCATTACTAGATCATTAATCAACTAAGATAAGAGACAACCAATCAATATTCAATAATTAAGTTTCATATTCCCTAAGCAAACACACACAAAAATTAGCCGGACATGGAGAACATGCAAGCATACACACAAATAATCAAAGACATAATTGAATTAATGAAGTAAAGCACTTATCTTGGTGTAAGATAGGGTTTGGAACCCAAAAATACTGTACAAGACAGCCTTGGTTCGGTTTAGGTTTTACTCCAAAAGACTACACACAAATACTGAAAAATTCGGATTCTATATATAGGATTACACATGCGACGGCGTCACCTTATGTTTTGTGATTGCCGCGGATCGCCGTCATTAGGGTTTTGTCTTGGCCACGTAGACTTGGCGACGTTGCGTCACCTTGTGCTTATGATGCCGTCCTCTTCAGCTTCTGACGCCGTCTGGATTGAATCTAGGCCGTTTGAGTTGCGACGGCCTACTCTTTTATAACTTGACGTCGTCACTTGAAAATAGGAGTTTTGGCTTCTGTCCCGTCACAAAATCCTCCGACGGCGTCGCAGATAAGCAGTGACGCCGTCACCTTGTATTTTCAGCAGCTGGAGTGTCTCGATTCTTGACTTTGGCCATTTTCTTCGTATATTCACGCCTTTTCGTCCAAATAAGTGTCATTATAGCAATTTGCCTTCAAGAGACCTAAAAAGTGAAAAGGAACAATAT
Source organism: Chrysanthemum makinoi (assembly GCA_910596185.1). Classification (NCBI taxonomy): domain Eukaryota; kingdom Viridiplantae; phylum Streptophyta; class Magnoliopsida; order Asterales; family Asteraceae; genus Chrysanthemum; species Chrysanthemum makinoi. The sequence continues at coordinate 354,338,946 of OU343222.1, read as the reverse complement.
TAAGCAATAACGGATACAAAAGTGATCAAATAAGGGCTTAAACGACCCCTCAAAAAGGTACCTTTTAAAACCTTATCACATTCCCTCTTTCATCTCTCTTTGCTCTGATACCACTTGTTGGATCGATGTACTCTAACCAAACTAACTTATATAGCTTGTAAGGGTTTAATAACCTCGGATAAATCCTAAGTTACTAACAATGAAACACAAAACAAACTCTATTAAGTATGCGGAATTTACTTAACAAAGCAAAGAAGAATTAACTTTAAATTCAACGATTTTATTAATACTTAGAACCTGCTTGTTATACAGATTCTTTAACAACTCTAATACTCTAATATCGTACTTCTTGTAAACTCAAAAATTACTTATTCAGTCGTACTCTCTAAAAAACGTATTCTCTAATGCCAACCTAGGGGTCCTTTTATAGGCTTAAGGATAACCCTAGTCGGTTTACAATTACAAACCTTGTACGACAAGTAATACTAATCTAAACTAAGAACATTCTAGAATTACATAATAATCCTTAACGAATTTGCATAACAGTCCTTTAACCTTTCAGTACTTTAATGAACGAGCAGTACTTTGACTTTCTGCTTTAGCAGTACTTTGACTTCAATACTTTGACTCTTCATTACTTTGACTTTCTATATCCCAACAATATCCCACGATTCTTCCGCGGTGAGATCACTAAGTTTACCACCGGCTGCTTGGTCGATGGATCGCTTAGTTGAGAAGTTGACATGATCATAAAAGATTTGGACTTGAAGCCAAAGATCAATGCTGTGATGAGGTACTTTATGGAGTAAGTCCTTGAATCGAGTCCATGCTTCGTAGAGAGATTCACCTTGACGTTGTTGGAACATCAAGATTTCATTCATAAGCTTCGTAGTTCTCCCCGGTGGGAAAAATTAGGCAAGGAAACGAGTGGTGAGATCATCCCAACTTGAGATGGAGCCGACGGGAAGTCGCTCAAGCCAATTACTAGCTTGGTCCCGTTGAGAGAATTAGAAGATACGCAAGCGCGTGGTCTCCCGACTAGTAGAATCGAGGTCAATGGAATCGACGATTTTAAGGAAATCCGTAAGATGCAGATTAGGATCTTCTGAACGAAGTCCATGGAATGCACATCCATTTTGCACCAACCGGACGGTGTCGGATCGAAGGGCCGTAGCTTGAGCTTGATCGGGGAGCTCAATGGTGTTCCTATAGCCTGGGGTTGAGGAAGATTATTTTTTTATCTTTTTTTTAAGAAAGTTGAAAGGTACGAATCTTGGTGTATGGATTTTGGGGGTGGTATTTCTACTATTATCTAGTCTAATTAACTAAGCTAAGGGGTAGTCTATGTCTAATTGATGTGTGCTCGTATGATGATTAAAAATGTGTCTACCTAGATGCTATTACTCCCTAGTTATCTTTTATTGATGGTTGAATTGTCACGTCCTTATTCTTAACGCGTTGTGTCTTCTAAGGTCATAGGTTATGCTTTTTTTCCTAACTCTTTGAGGATACCTTAAGGTTATTGCCTACAAAATCTCTAGGATTTATAAACTAACTCTAAGGTTATCTTTGGATTTTTAGCCTTCAATAACTCTAGGCGATTATAAACTAATGTTCACAAAGATTACTCAAGAATTAAAAATACAACAATGGTCTATTACAATCCTAAACCAATTACAATTAAGAAAAGAGACAACCAATCAATATTCAATAAATAGGTTTCATAGATCTAAGCAATCACACAAGTAAATTAGCCGGACATGGTAAACATCCAAGCATACACACATACAATCGAAGACATAATGAATTTAATGAAGTAGACTACTTATCTTGTTGTACAATAGGGTATGAGAACCCTAAGATACTGCCCAAGACAACCAAAAATTGTTTTTAGGTTTTATTCCACAATTCTACCTCTCCAAAAGTCTGAAAATTCTAATTCTTTATATAGAGTTACAACTACGACGGCGTCACTCTTTAATTGTGAAGCCATCTAATCGCCGCCATTAGGGTTTCGTCGTGACCAAGTTAACTTTGTGACGATGTCACGTTGGGCTTGTGACGCCGTTGGCTTCATCTTCTGACGCTGTCTGAGTTATGACGCCCGACTCTTTAAATCCTGACGCTGTCAGGTACAAAACAGCAATTTCACTTCTGACCCGTCGCAATTAGAGGTACGGCGTCGCCCTTTATTTGTGATGTCGTAAGCAAGTTGCGTTTCAAAGCTTGAGTGTCTTGATCTTGACTTTAGCCATTTTCTTCACATATTCACGCCTTTTAATCCAAATAAGCGTCATTCCAGCATTTTGCCTTCAAGAGATCTAAAAAGTGAATAGGAACGAAATTAAGCAGTAACGGCTATAAAAGTGGTCGATTAAGGGATTAAATGACCCCTCAAAAGTGTACCTTTTAAATCCTTATCAACTACTTGCAGTTTGACCACTTGGGGCTTGACCAAAGTTGACTTTTTAAGTCAAAACTTCAAACGGCCATAACTTTTGAACCGTAACTCCGTTTTCAGCGAAATACCTGTCAAAATGACCGGAACAGCCTAAACCAGTAAGAACTAGTTAGAAACATTTAAGAACTGATAATTCCAGCCAAGAACCAGTAGGAACCAGTTAGAACTAGTTAAAACCGAATATTCCGGCCAAGAACCAGTTCGAACCAGTTAAGAACCAGCAATTCCGGCCAATAACCAGTTAGATACAAATAGGAACCAGCTATTTCGACCAAGAACCAGTTAGATCTATCTAAGAACTGCCTATTTCGGCCAAGAACCATTAGGAACCAGTTAAGAACCGGCTATTTTAGTCAAGAACCAGTATGAGCCTGTTAGATCCAGTTAAGAACCAGCTATTCTAGCCAACAACCAGTAAGAACCAGCTATTTTGGCCAAAAGCCAGTTAGATACAGATAGGAACCAGTAATTCTAGCCTAGAACCAGTTAGATCCATGTAGGGTCAGTCCTAGATAGATCTTTTGAGCCTTTGGAAATAGATAGAATACTTATGTAATCACAAGTAAAATATAGGAGAATCTCTATTAAACTTATGCTTATGCGGAAAATAAACACAAGAGTTAAAGAAGACGAATTACTACTAAAGTCTTTGATCCTCTATGGATCTATATTAATCCCTTAGAAATTGTTTCTAAGAGCGTACAATGTTCATGGTCGTGTGTTTCTTTTATACAACAAGAAACCTTAATACAGCCCATTACAAAACGTGTGAAGAAGATATGCATTATCTCTTCCTAATATAACTCATGCATATCTATTCATCTAACAACCTAATACTAATAATACAGATTTATACTATCCGTAGAAACTATACTATCAGCAGAAGTTTGACAAGAAGTTCCCAACTCTCTTCACTTTCTCTCTCTAAAACCTAACTCATTCGACCCTATTGTGTGTTTTATTATGTGTTTGTGAAAATCAATATGTTACAATTGGTATCAAGAGCCATGGTTTGATCAACTACTTTACATGTTCTTGGATTCTTAGTGGTTTTCATAAGGTTTTTGGGTTTGAATGAGTTTTGAGACATCTTCATTTTTTGATCTTTTTTTTAGTGTTAAAGTTTGGATTTTGATTGTACTTTTGTGTTTAGGATCATCATAAGTGTTTAGGTTTTGGTCTAGAAGGCTTAATTCATCTTGGTTGTAGTGTTTTTGATTGAAAAAGTTTGGATTTTGAAGATTTTCATGGAAGCGGTTTGACTCTCGGATTGATTTCTTGTATGCGGCTTGACATAGCTTTTGTACGAGTTAATCAGTTTTCTGAAGCGGTTTGATATCGTACGGACTGCGGTTTGTTAGTATTCGTATGCGATTTGTTAGTTTCTTCGAAGCGGTTTGATATTGTGCGGTTTGTGTGATAAGACAAAGAGACCAAAAGGACAAGTAGTGGATGTACTTATGTCCCCTTGAGGTTTGTCAAATTAAGCGATTTGTCCTAAGCGGTTTCTCCTAAGCGGTTTGTCTTTATGCATTTTGATTCAAGCGATTTGTCTTTGTGAGTCAAGAGGTTTGTCTTCAGCGGTTTGATCTAAGCGGTTTGACAAGAAGCGGTTCGATAAGTAGCGGTTTGATAAGAAGCGGTTTGACGTAAGCGGTTTGTATTCCAGCGGTTTGACTGAAGCGCTTTAACAATCCTGCGATTTGACCACTGCGATTTGATCAAGAAAACTGATTTTTGACTTTTACGGGTTGACTACTTGCAGTTTGACCACTTGTGGCTTGACCAAAGTTGACTTTTTACGTCAAAACATCAAATGGCCATAACTTTTGAACCGTAACTCCGTTTTTAGGGAAATACCTGTCAAAACAGCTGGAACAGCCTGAACCAGTAGGAACCAATTAGAAATAATTAAGAACTGATAATTCCGGCCAACAACCAGTAGGAACCAGTTAGAACTAGTTAAAACCGGATATTTCGGCCAAGAACCAGTTAGAACCAATTAAGAACCAGCTATTCCGGCCAATAACCAGTTAGATACAAATAGGAACCAGCTATTTTGACCAAGAACTGGTTAGATCTAACTAAGAACTGCCTATTCCGGACAAGAACCAGTAGGAACCAGTAAGAACCAGTTAAGAACCGGCTATTCTAGTCAAGAACCAGTAGGAACCTATTAGATCCAGTTAAGAACCAGCTATTTTGGCCAACAACCAGTAAGAACCAGTTAAGAACCGGCTATTTTGGCCAAAAACCAGTTATATCCAGATAAGAACCAGTTATTCCAGCCTAGAACCAGTTAGATCCATGTAGGATCGGTCCTAGATAGATCTTTCAAGCCTTTGGAAATGGATAGAATAGTTATGTAATCACAAGTAAACTATAGGAGAATCTCTAATAAACTTATGCTTATGCGGAAAATAAACACAAGAGTTAAAGAAGACGAGTTACTACTAAACACTTTGATCCTCTATGGATCTATATTAATCACTTAGAAGTTATTTCTAAGAGCGTACAATGTTCATGGCCGTCTGTTTCTTTTATACTACAAGAAACCCTAATATAGCCCATTAAAAATCATGTGAAGAAGATATGCATTATCTCTTCCTAATTTAACTCATGCATATCTATTCATCTAACAAACTTATACTAATAATACAGATTTATACTACCCGTAGAAACTGTACTATCAACAGAAGTTTGACTAGAAGTTCTCAACTCTCTTAACTTTCTCTCTCTAAAACCTAACTCATTCGAACCTATTGTGTATTTGTGAAAATCAATATGTTACAATTTGTATCAAGAGCCATGGTTCGATCAACTACTTTACATGTTCGTGGATTCTTAGTGGTTTTCATAAGGTTTTTGGGTTTGAATGAGTTTTGAGACATCTTCATCTTTTTGATCTTTTTTTAGTGTTAAAGTTTGGATTTCGATTGTACTTTTGTGTTTAGGATCAACATAAGTGTTTAGGTTTTGGTTTAGAAGGCTTAATTCATCTTTGTTGTAGTGTTTTTGATTGAAAAAGTTTGGTTTTTGAAGAGTTTCATGGAAGTGGTTTGACTCTCGGATTGATTTCTTGTATGCGGTTTGACATAGCTTTTTTGCGAGTTGATCAGTTTTTCGAAGCGGTTTGATATCGTACGGACTGCGGTTTGTTAGTATTCGTATGTGATTTGTTAGTTTCTTCGAAGCGGTTTGATATTGTGCGGCTTTAGTGATAAGACATAGACACAGAAAGGACAAGTAATGGATGTACTTGTGTCCCCTTGAAGTTTGTCAAATTAAGCGATTTGTCGTAAGAAATTTGTCCTAAGCGGTTTATCTTTGTGCGTTTTGATTAAAGCGGTTTGTCTTTGTGAGTCAAGAGCTTTGTCTTCAGCGATTTGATTTAAGCGGTTTGACAAGAAGCGGTTTGATAAGAAGCGGTTTGATAAAAAGCGGTTTGAGTTAAGCTGTTTGTATTTCAGCGGTTTGATTGAAGCGGTTTGACAATCATGCGATTTGACCACTGCAATTTGATCAAGAAAACTGATTTTGACTTTTACGGTTTGACTACTTGTAGTTTGACCACTTGCGGCTTGACCAAAGTTGACATTTTACGTCAAAACTTCAAACGGCCATAACTTTTGAACCGTAACTCCGTCTTCAGCGAAATACCTGTGAAAACGACCAGAACAGCCTGAACCAGTAGGAACCAGTTAGAAACAATTAAGAATCAATAATTCTGGCCAAGAAAATGTAGGAACCAATTAGAACTAGTTAAAACGGGATATTTCGGCCAAGAACCAGTTAGAACCAGTTTGGAACCCGCTATTCTGGCCAATAACCAGTTAGATACAAATAGGGACCAGCTATTTCGACCAAGAAATAGTTAGATCTAGCTAAGAACTGCCTATTCCGGTCAAAGACCAGTAGGAACCTGTTAGAACCAGTTAAGAACCGGCTATTCAAGTCAAGAACTAGTAGGAACCTGTTAGATCCAGTTAAGAACCAGCTATTCTGGCCAACATACAGTAAGAACCAGTTAAGAACCAGCTATTTTGGCCAAAATCAAGTTAGATCCATATAGGAACCATTTATTTCGGCCTAGAACCAGTTAGATCCATGTAGGATCAGTCCTAGATAGATCTTTCGAGCCTTTGGAAATCGATAGAATACTTATGTAATCACAAGTAAACTATAGGAGAATCTCTAATAAACTTATGCTTATGCGGAAAATAAACACAAGAGTTAAAGAAGACAAATTACTACTAAACACTTTGATCCTCTATGGATCTATATTAATCACTTAGAAATTATTTCTAAAAGCGTACAATGTTCATGGTCGTGTGTTTCTTTTATACAACAAGAAACCTTAATACAGCCCATTACAAAACGTATGAAGAAGATATGCATTATCTCTTCCTAATATAACTCATGCATATCTATTCATCTAACAACCTAATACTAATAATACAGATTTATACTATCCGCAGAAACTATACTATCAGCAGAAGTTTGACAAGAAGTTCCCAACTCTCTTTCTCTCTCTAAAACCTAACTCATTCGACCCTATTGTGTGTTTTATTATGTGTTTGTGAAAATCAATATGTTACAATTGGTATCAAGAGCCACGGTTTGATCAACTACTTTACATGTTTTTGGATTCTTAGTGGTTTTCATAAGGTTTTTGGGTTTGAATGAGTTTTGAGACATCTTCATTTTTTGATCTTTTTTTTAGTGTTAAAGTTTGGATTTTGATTGTACTTTTGTGTTTAGGATCATCATAAGTGTTTAGGTTTTGGTCTAGAAGGCTTAATTCATCTTGGTTGTAGTGTTTTTGATTGAAAAAGTTTGGATTTTAAAGAGTTTCATGGAAGCGGTTTGACTCTCGGATTGATTTATTGTATGCGGCTTGACATAGCTTTTGTACGAGTTAATCAGTTTTCTGAAGCGGTTTGATATCGTACGGACTGCGGTTTGTTAGTATTCGTATGCGATTGGTTAGTTTCTTCGAAGTGGTTTGATATTGTGCGGTTTGAGTGATAGGACAAAGAGACCAAAAGGACAAGTAGTGGATGTACTTATGTCCCCTTGAGGTTTATCAAATTAAGTGATTTGTCCTAAGCGGTTTGTCCTAAGCGGTTTGTCTTTATGCATTTTGATTCGCGGCGGTTTGTCTTTGTGAGTCAAGAGGTTTGTCTTCAGCGGTTTGATCTAAGCAGTTTGACAAGAAGCGGTTTGATAAGAAGCGGTTTGATAAGAAGCGGTTTGACTTAAGCGGTTTGTATTCCAGCGGTTTGACTGAAGCGCTTTAACAATCCTGCGATTTGACCACTGCGATTTGATCAAGAAAACCGAGTTTTTGACTTTTACGGGTTGACTACTTGCAGTTTGACCACTTGTGGCTTGACCAAAGTTGACTTTTTACGTCAAAACATCAAACGGCCATAACTTTTGAACCGTAACTCCGTTTTTAGGGAAATACCTGTCAAAACAGCCGGAACAGCCTGAACCAGTAGGAACCAGTTAGAAATAATTAAGAACTGATAATTCCGGCCAACAACCGGTAGGAACTAGTTAGAACTAGTTAAAACCGGATATTTCGGCCAAGAACCAGTTAGAACCAATTAAGAACCAGCTATTCCGGCCAATAACCAGTTAGATACAAATAGGAACCAGCTATTTTGACCAAGAACCAGTTAGATCTAGCTAAGAACTTCCTATTCCAGACAAGAACCAGTAGGAACCAGTAAGAACCAGTTAAGAACTGGCTATTCTAGTCAAGAACCAGTAGGAACCTATTAGATCCAGTTAAGAACCAGCTATTTTGGCCAACAACCAGTAAGAACCAGTTAAGAACCAGCTATTTTGGTCAAAAACCAGTTATATCCAGATAAGAACCGCTTATTCCAGCCTAGAACCAGTTAGATCCATGTAGGATCGGTCCTAGATAGATCTTTCAAGCCTTTGGAAATGGATAGAATAGTTATGTAATCACAAGTAAACTATAGGAGAATCTCTAATAAACTTATGCTTATGCGGAAAATAAACACAAGAGTTAAAGAAGATGAGTTACTACTAAACACTTTGATCCTCTATGGATCTATATTAATCACTTAGAAGTTATTTCTAAGAGCGTACAATGTTCATGGCCGTCTGTTTCTTTTATACTACAAGAAACCCTAATATAGCCCATTAAAAAAAGTGTGAAGAAGATATGCATTATCTCTTCCTAATTTAACTCATACATATCTATTCAACTAACAAACTTATACTAATAATACAGATTTATACTATCCGTAGAAACTATACTATCAACAGAAGTTTGACTAGATGTTCTCAACTCTCTTAACTTTCTCTCTCTAAAACCTAACTCATTCGAACCTATTGTGTGTTTGTGAAAATCAATATGTTACAATTGGTATCAAGAGCCATGGTTCTGATCACTACTTTACATGTTCTTGAGTTCTTAGTGGTTTTCATAAGATTTTTGGGTTTGAATGAGTTTTGAGACATCTTCATCTTTTTGATCTTTTTTAGTGTTAAAGTTTGGATTTTGATTGTACTTTTGTGTTTAGGATCAACATAAGTGTTTAGGTTTTGGTTTAGAAGGCTTAATTCATCTTTGTTGTAGTGTTTTTGATTGAAAAAGTTTGGTTTTTGAAGAGTTTCATGGAAGTGGTTTGACTCTCGGATTGATTTCTTGTATGCGGTTTGACATAGCTTTTTTGCGAGTTGATCAGTTTTTCGAAGCGGTTTGATATCGTACGGACTGCGGTTTGTTAGTATTCGTATGCGATTTGTTAGTTTCTTAGAAGCGGTTTGATATTGTGCGGCTTTAGTGATAAGACATAGACACAGAAAGGACAAGTAATGGATGTACTTGTGTCCCCTTGAAGTTTGTCAAATTAAGCGATTTGTAGTAAGAAATTTGCCCTAAGCGGTTTATCTTTATGCGTTTTGATTAAAGCGGTTTGTCTTTGTGAGTCAAGAGGTTTGTCTTCAGCGGTTTGATCTAAGCGGTTTGATAAGAAGCGGTTTGATAAGAAGCGGTTTGATAAAAAGCGGTTTGAGTTAAGCTGTTTGTATTCCAGCGGTTTGATTGAAGCTGTTTGACAATCATGCGATTTGACCACTCCGATTCGACCACTGCAATTTGATCAAGAAAACTGATTTTGACTTTTACGATTTGACTACTTGTAGTTTGACCACTTGCGGCTTGACCAAAGTTGACTTTTTACGTCAAAACTTCAAACGGCCATAACTTTTGAACCATAACTCCGTTTTCAGCGAAATACCTTTGAAAACGACCAGAACAGCCTGAACCAGTAGGAACCAGTTAAGAATCAATAATTCTGGCCAAGAAAATATAGGAACCAGTTAGAACTAGTTAAAACCGGATATTTCAGCCAAGAACCAGTTAGAACCAGTTAGGAAACAGCTATTCCGGCCAATAACCAGTTAGATACAAATAGGGACCAGCTATTTCGACCAAGTAATAGTTAGATCTAGCTAAGAACTGCCTATTCCGACCAAGAACCAGTAGGAACCAGTTAAGAACCGGCTATTCTAGTCAAGAACCAGTAGGAACCTGTTAGATCCAGTTAAGAACCAGCTATTCTGGCCAACATACAGTAAGAACCAGTTAAGAACCACCTATTTTGGCCAAAATCAAGTTAGATCCAGATAGGAACCATTTATTTCGGCCTAGAACCAGTTAGATCCACGTAGGATCATTCCTAGATAGATCTTTCGAGCCTTTGGAAATCGATAGAATACTTATGTAATCACAAGTAAACTATTGGAGAATCTCTAACAAACTTATGCTTATGCGGAAAATAAACACAAGAGATAAAGAAGACAAATTACTACTAAACACTTTGATCCTCTATGGATCTATATTAATCACTTAGAAATTGTTTCTAAGAGCGTACAATGTTCATGGTCGTGTTTTTCTTTTATACAACAAGAAACCTTAATACAGCCCATTACAAAACGTGTGAAGAAGATATGCATTATCTCTTCCTAATATAACTCATGCATATCTATTCATCTAACAACCTAATACTAATAATACAGATTTATACTATACGCAGAAACTATACTATCAGCAGAAGTTTGACAAGAAGTTCCCAACTCTCTTCGTTTTCTCTCTCTAAAACCTAACTCATTCGACCCTATTGTGTGTTTTATTATGTGTTTGTGAAAATCAATATGTTACAATTGGTATCAAAAGCCATGGTTTGATTATCTACTTTACATGTTCTTTGATTCTTAGTGGTTTTCATAAGGTTTTTCGTTTTTAATGAGTTTTGAGACATCCTCATCTTCTTGAGCTTTTTTTAGTGTTTAAGTTTGGATTTTGATTGTACTTTTGTGTTTAGGTTCATCGTAAGTGTTTAGGTTTTGGTTTAGAAGGCTTAATTCATCTTGGTTGTAGTGTTTTTGATTGAAAAAGTTTGGTTTTTAAAGAGTTTCGTGGAATCGTACGGACTGCGGTTTGTTAGTATTCGTTTGCAGTGTGTTAGTTTCTTCGAAGCTGTTTGATATTGTGCGGTTTGAGTGATAAGACAAAGATACAAAAAGGACAAGTAGTGGATGTACTTGTGTCCCCTTGAGGTTTGTCAAATTAAGCGATTTGTCCTAAGCGATTTGTCCTAAGCGGTTTTTCCTAAGCGGTTTGTCTTTGTGCTTTTTGATTAAATCGGTTTGTCTTTGTGAGTCAAGAGGTTTGTTTTCAGCGGTTTGATCTAAGCGGTTTGACAAGAAGCGGTTTGATAAGAAGAAGTTTGAGTTAAGCGGTTTGTATTCCAGCGGTTTTTTTAAAGTGGTTTGACAATCCTGAGATTTGACCACTGCGATTTGATCACGAAAACTGAGTTTTGACTTTTACGGTTTGACTACTTGCAGTTTGACCACTTGCGGCTTGACCAAAGTTGACTTTTTACGTCAAAACTTCAAACGGCCATAACTTTTGAACCATAACTCCTTTTTCAGCGAAATACCTATCAAAACGACCGTAACAGCCTGAACCAGTTGGAACCAGTTAGAAAAAGTGATGAAACGATTATTCCAGATAAGAACCAGTAGGAACCATTTAGAGCTAGTTAAAACCGGATATTCCGGCCAAGAACCAGTTAAAACCAGTTAAAAACCAGCTATTTTGGCCAATAACCAGTTAGATACAAATAGGAACCAGCTATTTCGACCAAGAACCAGTTAGATCTAGCTAAGAACTGCCTATTCTGCCAAGAACCCAGTTAAGAACCGGCTATTCTAGTCAAGAACCAGTAGGAAATTGTTAGATCCAGTTAAGAACGAGCTATTTTGGCCAACAACCAATAAGAACCAGTTAAGAACCAGCTATTTTGGCCAAAAACCAGTTAGATACAGATAGGAACCAGTTATTCCGGCCTAGAACCAGTTAGATCCATGTAGGATCAGTCTTAGATAGATCTTTCAAGCCTTTGGAAATGGATAGAATACTATAGGAGAATCTCTAATAAACTTATGCTTATGCGGAAAATAAACACAAGAGTTAAAGAAGACAAATTACTACTGAACACTTTGATCCTCTATGGATCTATATTTATCACTTAGAAATTGTTTCTAAGAGCGTACAATGTTCATGGCCGTTTGTTTCATTTATACTACAGGAAACCCTAATTCACCCTATTACAAAACTTGTGAAGAAGATATGCATTATCTCTTCCTACTATAACTCATGCATATCTATTCATCTAACAAACTAATACTAATAATATAGATTTATACTATCCGCAGAAACTATACTGTCAGCAGAAGTTTAACTAGAAGTTCCCAACTCTCTTCACTTTCTCTCTCTAAAACCTAACTCGTTCAACCCTATTATGTGTTTGATTATGTGTTTGTGAAAATCAATATGTTACAATTGGAATCAAGAGCCATGGTTTGATCATCTACTTCACATGTTCTTGGATTCTTAGTGGTTTTCATAAGGTTTTTGGGTTTGAATGAGTTTTGAGACATCTTTATCTTTTTGATCTTTTTTTAGGATCATCATAAGTGTTTAGGTTTTGGTTAAGAAGGCTTAATTCATCCTGGTTGTTGTATTTTTGATTGAAAAGATTAGTTTTTGAAGAGTTTCATGGAAGCGGTTTGACTCTCGGATTGATTTCTTGTATGCTGTTTGACATAGCTTTTTTGCGAGTTGATAAGTTTTTCGAAGCGGTTTGATATCGTATGAACTGCAGTTATTAGTTTCTTCGAATCGGTTTGATATTGTGCGGTTTGAGTGATAGGACAAAGAGACAAAAACGATAAGTAGTGGATGTACTTGTGTCCCCTTGAGTTTTGTAAAATTAAGCGATTTATCCTAAGCGATTTCTCCTAAGCGGTTTGTCCTAAGCGGTTTGTCTTTGTGCGTTTTGATTAAAGTGGTTTGTCTTTGTGAGTGATGAGGTTTGTCTTCAGCGGTTTGATCTAAGTGGTTTGACAACAATCGGTTTGATAAGAAGCGGTTTGTATTCCAGCGGTTTGATTGAAGCGGTATGACAATCCTGCGATTTGACCACTGCGATTTGATTAAGAAAACTGAGTTTTGACTTTTCCGGTTTGACTGCTTGCAGTTTGACCACTTGCGGCTTGACCAAAGTTGACTTTTTACGTCAAAACTTCAAACGGCCATAACTTTTGAACCATAACTTAATTTTCAGTGAAATACCTGTCAAAACGACCGGAACAGCCTGAACCAGTAGGAACCAGTTAGAGCTAGTTAAAACCGGATATTCCGGCCAAGAACCAGTTAGAACCAGTTAAGAACCAGCTATTTTGGCTAATAACCAGTTAGATACAAATAGGAACCAGCTATTTCAACCAAGAACCAGTTAGATCTAGCTAAGAACTGCCTTTAACGGCCAAGAACCATTAGGAACCAGTTAAGAACCGACTGTTCTAGTCAAGAACCAGTAGGAACCTGTTAGATCCAGTTAAGAACCAGCTATTCTGGCCAACAACCAGTAAGAACCAGATAAGAACCAGCTATTTTGGCCAAAAACTAGTTAGATCCAGATAGGAACCAGTTATTCTGGCCTAGAACCAGTTAGATCCATGTAGGATCAGTCCTACATAGATATTTTGAGCCTATGGAAATGGATAGAATACTTATGTAATCACAAGTAAACTATAGGAGAATCTCTAATAAACTTATGCTTATGCGGAAAATAAACACAAGAGTTAAAGAAGACGAATTACTACTAAACACTTTGATCCATTATGGATCTATATTAATCATTTAGAAATTGTTTCTAAGAGCGTACAATGTTCATAGCCGTCTGTTTCTGTTATACTACAAGAAACCCTAATACAGCCCATTACAAAACATGTGAAGAAGATATGCATTATCTCTTCCTAATATAACTCATGCATATCTATTCATCTAACAAACTAATACTAATAATACAGATTTATACTATCCGCAGAAACTATACTATCAGCAAAAGTTTGGCTTTCTCTCTCTAAAACCTAACTCATTCGACCCTATTGTGTGTTTTATTATGTGTTTGTGAAAATCAATATGTTACATATCAAGAGCCATGGTTTGATCATCTACTTTACATGTTCTTGGATTCTTAGTGGTTTTCATAAGATTTTTGGTTTGAATGAGTATTGAGACATCTTCATCTTTTTGATCTTTTTTTTGTGTTAAAGTTTGGATTTTGATTATACTTTTGTGTTTAGGATCTTCATAAGTGTTTAGGTTTTGGTTTAGAAGACTTAATTCATCTTGGTTGTAGTGTTTTTGATTGAAAAAGTTTGGTTTTTGAAGAGTTTCATGGAAGCGGTTTGTCTCTCGGATTGATTTCTTGTATGCGGTTTGGCATAGCTTTTGTGCGAGTTGATAAGTTTTTCATAGCGGTTTGATATCGTACGAACTGTGGTTTGTTAGTATTCGTATGCGATTTATTAGTTTCTTCGAATTGGTTCGATATTGTGCGGTTTGAGTGATAAGAGAAAGAGACAAAAAGGATAAGTAGTGGATGTACTTGTGTCCCCTTGAGGTTTGTAACATTAAGCGATTTATCCTAAGTGATTTGCCCTAAGCGGTTTGTCCTAAGCGGTTGTCCTAAGCGGTTTGTCTTTGCAATTTTGATTAAAGCGGTTTGTCTTTGTGAGTCAAGAGGTTTGTCTTCAGCGGTTTGATATAAGTGGTTTGACAAGAATCGGTTTGATAAGAAGCGGTTTGAGTTAAGCGGTTTGTATTCCAGCGGTTTGACAATCCTGCGATTTGACCACTGCGATTTGATCAAGAAAACTGAGTTTTGACTTTTGCAGTTTGACAACTTGCGGCTTGACCAAAGTTGACTTTTTACGTTAAAACTTCAAACGGCCATAACTTTTGAACCGTAACTCCGTTTTTTGCGAAATAACTGGCAAAACGACCGAAACAGCCTGAACCAGTAGGAACCAGCTAGAAACAGTTAAGAACCGATAATTCCGGCTAAGAACCAGTAGGAACCAGTTAAAACTAGTTAAAACCGAATATTCCGGCCAAGAACCAGTTAAGAACCAGCTATTCCGGCCAATAACCAGTTAGATACAACTAGGAACCAGCTATTTCGACCAAGAACCAGTTAGATCTAGCTAAGAATTGCCTATTCCGGCCAAGAACCAGTAGGAACCACTTAAGAACCGGTTGTTCTAGTCAAGAACCAATAGGAACCTGTTAGATCTAGTTAAGAACCAGCTATTCTGGCCAATAACCAGTAAGAACCAGTTAAGAACCAACTATTTTGGCCAAAAACCATTTAGATCTAGATAGGAACCAGTTATTCCGGCCTAGAACCAGTTAGATCCATGTAGGATCAGTCCTAGATAGATCTTTTGAGCCTTTGGAAATGGATAGAATACTTATGTAATCACAAGTAAACTATAGGAGAATCTCTAATAAACTTAAGCTTATGCGGAAAATAAACACAAGAGTTAAAGAAGACGAATTACTACTAAACACTTTGATCCTCTATGGATCTATATTAATCACTTAGAAATTGTTTCTAAGAGCGTACAATGTTCATGGCCGTCTGTTTCTTTTATACTACAAGAAACCCTAATACAACCCATTACAAAACGTGTGAAGAAGATATGCATTATCTCTTCCTAATATAACTCATGCATATCTATTCATCTAACAAACTAATACTAATAATACAGATTTATACTATCCGCAGAAACTATACTATCAGCAAAAGTTTGACTAGAAGTTCCCAACTCTCTTCACTTTCTCTCTCTAAAACCTAACTTATTCGACCCTATTGTGTGTTTGATTATGTGTTTGTGAAAATCAATATGTTACAATTGGTATCAAGAGCCATGGTTTGATCATCTACTTCACATGTTCTTGGATTCTTAGTGGTTTTCATAAGGTTTTTCGGTTTGAATGAGTTTTGACACATCTTCATCTTTTTGATCTTTTTTTTGTGTTAAAGTTTAGATTTTGATTGTAATTTTGTGCTTAGGATCTTGGTTGTAGTATTTTTGATTGAAAAAGTTTGGTTTTTGAAGAGTTTCATGGAAGCGGTTTGATTCTCGGATTGATTTCTTGTATGCGGTTTGACATAGATTTTTTGCGAGTTGATAAGTTTTTCGAAGCTGTTTGATATCGTACGAACTGCGGTTTGTTAGTATTCGTATGCGATTTATTAGTTTCTTCGAATCGGTTTGATATTATGCTGTCTGAGTGATAAGACACAGAGACAAAAAGGATAAGTAGTGGATGTACTTATGTCCCCTTGAGGTTTGTAAAATTAAGCGATTTATCCTAAGCGATTTGTCCTAAGCGGTTTGTCCTAAGCGGTTTGTCTTTGTGTGTTTTGATTAAAGCGGTTTGTCTTTGTGAGTCAAGAGGTTTGTCTTCAGTGGTTTGATCTAAGTGGTATGACAAGAATCGGTTTGATAAGAAGCGGTTTGAGTTAAGCGGTTTCTATTCCAGCGGTTTGATTGAAGCTGTTTGACAATCCTGCGATTTGACCACTGCGATTTGATCAAGAAAACTGATTTTTGACTTTTAGGGTTTGAATACTTGCGGCTTGACCAAATCTGACTTTTTACGTCAAAACTTCAAACGGCTTTTGAACCGTAACTCCGTTTTTAGCGAAATAACTGTCAAAATGACCGGAACAGCCTGAACCAGTAGGAACCAGTTAGAACTAGTTAAAACCGGATATTCTGGCCAAGAACCAGTTAGAACCAGTTTTGAATCAACTATTCCACCCAATAACCAGTTAGATACAAATAGGAACCAGCTATTATGACCAAGAACCAACTAGATCTGGCTAAGAACTGCCTATTCCGGTCACGAACCAGTAGGAACCAGTTAGAACCAGTTAAGAACCGGCTGTTCTAGTCAAGAACCAGTAGGAACCTGTTAGATCCAGTTAAGAAACAGCTATTCTGGCCAACAACCAGTAAGAACCAGTTAAGAAACAGCTATTTTGGCCAAAAACCAGTTAGATCCAGATAGGAACCAGTTATTTCGGCCAAGAACCAGTTAGATCCATGTAGGATCAGCCCTAGATAGATCTTTCGAGCCTTTGGAAATGGATAGAATACTTATGTAATCACAAGTAAACTATAAAAGAATCTCTAATAAACATATGCTTATGCGGAAAATAAACACAAGAGTTAAAGAAGACGAATTACTACTAAACACTTTGATCCTCTATGGATCTATACTAATCACTTAGCAGTTGTTTCTAAGAGCGTACAATGTTCATGGCTGTCTGTTTCTTTTATACTACAAGAAACCCTAATACAGCCCATTACAAAATGTGTGAAGAAGATATGCATTATCTCTTCCTAATATAACTCATTCATATCTATTCATCTAACAAACTAATACTAATAATACAGATTTATACTATCCACAAAAACTATACTATCAGCAAAAGTTTGACTAGAATTTCCCAACTCTCTTCACTTTCTCTCTCTAAAACCTAACTCATTCGACCCTATTGTGTGTTTGATTATGTGTTTGTGAAAATCAATATGTTACAATTGGTATCAAGAGCCGTGGTTTGATCATCTACTTTACATGTTCTTGGATTCTTAGTGGTTTTCATAAGGTTTTTCGGTTTGAATGAGTTTTGAGACATCTTCATCTTTTTGATCTTTTTTTGTGTTAAAGTTTGGATTTTGATTGTACTTTTGTGTTTAGGATCTTCATAAGTGTTTAGGTTTTGGTTTGGAAGGCTTAATTCATTTTGGTTGTTGTGTTTTTGATTAAAAAAGTTTGGTTTTTGAAGAGTTTCATGGAAGCGGTTTGACTCTCGGATTGATTTCTTGTATGCGGTGTGGACTTAATCCCTCTCATTGCTTGGTATACATGTAACAAAAGAAAAAGCCTAAGGGCTAAATTTGTTAGTTAGAAAGTTAATAACCGTTATTCGGTTAGAAATAGTTACAGGCTGTTATGTTTGTTAGTGAAAAGTCACAATGGTTCGCTAGAACTTCTATATAAACAAGTGCATGTAAACATTTATAGAATAGATAAATTCAATATTACTGTGATTGTATACATTTTGTTCTTGATCAAAAGACTGAATCTTATATACGTTTGTGTGTCTTTGAAACCTATACAACAGTGGTATCAGAGCGTTAGATGTTCGATGTTAGGATTTAGTAAATCCAGTTATTAAAGAGTCGGTCACCTCAAGTATATGTAATCGTTAGAAAGCTCGTAGTCGTAGATTATTGTAAGTTTAGTAGTATTTAGTTTAAGTAACACCGTGGAGGACGGACGGGTCTTTACCCACTGTATGCCTGATCCACAGCCCGTCAGGTGGCGTTTTATTGTAAGACTATAAATACTCTCTACCTCCCAAGGTAGAGAGTTGGAGCTCATAATAAGATTTTTTATTTCTCTCACTAAAGTTCCCTAAACCTCTAACTTTCTCTCTCTAGAACTCATAATACGCCTATTTGATCTTATGGTTTAGTGTGTTTGTGAAATCCAATATGTTACAAATGGTATCAAGAGCCATGGTTTGATCATCTCTTACATATCTTTGGATTTCTAGTGACTTTTAGGTAGTTTTAGAGTTTGAAAAGGTTTAGTGGTTTTTGCATCATTTGGATCATTTCTAGTGTTAAAGTTTGAATTTGGGTGTTGGTTTTATGTTTAGAATCATTGTATGTGCTTAGGTTTTGATTTGGTAAGCTTGAATCATCGTGGTTGGGTTGTTTTTGGATTGAAAAGTGGTGTTTATGTGTTTTTCTAGCTAGCGACTTGAGCCACGAAAAAGGTTCCTTGCTAGCGACTTGCTTTGTAATTTGGTAGCGAGTTGTAGTTGAGGGACTTAGCGAGTTGAGCTAGCGACTTGTCTATTGAGACAAGTACAAGTACACTTAGTGGATTCTCCACTACGGGTAGCGACTTGGTGAAAGTTAGCGACTTGGTACTTAAGTTTGCTTTTAGCGACTTGGTGTTAGCGATTTGATGCTTAGCGAGTTGCTCTTTAGCGACTTGACAACTTAGCGACTTGGTGCTTAGCGACTTACTGTCAAAATTTTGCTAGCGACTTGGTGCTTAGCGAGTTGTTAATTTAGAGACTTGACTGTGTCTTAGCAACTTGGTATTATAGCGACTTGGTTCAGATTTTCTTAGCGACTTGATTGACTCTGTCTGTAATACGGTTTTCTCTTGATTTAGTAAAATCCAGTGAAAGAATCTATTTCCTGGTTTAATCATAGAGTTATAAAATCCCATTTAATTTGTCAACATGTCTACCAACGTTCCTACAATCATCTCCACTGTTGCCGAGGATGTTCAAGCAACGGTTCAGAATACTAGATCCACCCATGCTTGATGAACCGACTACATTCTTGGGCTCAAAGAATCAGATTGTACTGTCTTGGAAAGGAAAATGGGTCAACATTCTCAAATCCATTGATGAAGGACCGTATCGGGTTGAGACTACTAGAGACATAATTGATACTGCTGAAGATGGTACATTGATTTACGGAATGGACAGCTAAAGATGTATGATGAGCTTGATGATAAGGAGAAGAAGAGATTCGATGCGATATCGGGCTTCTAACATTATACTTCAAGGCCTTCCAAAAGACATCTACAAGCTTATCAATCACAACACCAAGCAGGCTGTATGGGATAATGTCAAGATGCTTCTCTCAGTTTGAGAATTGACTATTGAAGATCGAGAATCACAACTATATGATGAATTTGAGCATTTCAAGATGAAACCTGATGAGAGTGTCTATGAGTACTATGTGAGATTCCATAAGCTTGTGAATGACATGAGGAACATCAAAATGACTATGCCAAACATTCAACTGAACTCAAAATTTGTAAACAACATGAATCCCGAATGGCACAAGTTTGTCACTTCTGTGAAGCTCACTAAAGGATTGAAGAATACTAACTATGAGCAACTGTATGCCTTCCTTCTCCAGAATGAGAGACATGCTATGTTTGAAAAAAGGATTCTGGAACAGTTCAAAACCAATCAGGGAGAAACAAGTTCATCTAATGATTCAACTGCCTTCTACTCAAACATTGGAATTACCACCAAAGCATCTCAAGTTATACCCATGGGTAATGGTAATCACAAACTCATTCCCGATCCTATGTTCAAACAAGCTGATGCTGATGCACATGTGGGAAACTTCATTAATCAACTAGCTCTCCTGATTAGTCAAAACATGAACTCTCTCCCACACACCAACAACAATCTCAGAACAGCATCCAATCCACACAATCAAGCCACTTCGAGATGGAAGGTTATGGTGCATCCAGTTCAAGAAAGGCAGTACGAACAAGGAAGAGGTGGAGCTGGTAGAGGTTATGTTGCAAATCGAATAGGGAAGGAATGGAAACCAGGGACAAGCAAAGCCAATCAAATGTTACAACTGTGGAGGTGAGGGACACATTGCAAGGAACGCACATCACCAAACGCCTCGAATGCCGAGTACTTCAAGGATAAGATGTTGCTTGTGCAAGCTCAGGATAATGGTGCAGCTTTGGATGAAGAGGAGTTGTTGTTCTTGGCTGAGGGAAATGCTAAGACATATGATGCAGATGTGGATGAGCAACCAATTCAGGAGATAGGCCATAATCATCAGAATGCCTTTCAAGTATTGTGATGCATACGACTCTGATGTTGATGATGAACCCACTGCACAAACCATTTTCATGGCTAGCATTTCTCCAATGGTCTCTCCTAAAGTCTCTTCATCACCACAAGCTGGTCCATCCAAAGACAAAATCATTTCTGAGGTATTAAAATTATACGATGAAGTTGATGAGCAAAAGATACATAACAAAGTACAATCAACTGAATTATTGATCGATATTGAAAATATGTGCAATATCAATGTTGTCCCATATGATCAATATGTGAAACAAAGTGAAAGTGAGATTGTACCAAGTGATGTATCTTATGCAGTCAATGATGACTATGCTTTTTGACGAATACGCATGTGCCTTGATGATTCTGTATTTCTGAACTTAATGCTTAAAAAGAACGTGTTGCTATTTATGAACAACGTGCTAAGTTTGAATTGACCACCCGTGAGCAGGAAATGGATGACCAAATGCGTACAACTATTAGAAAAAGTAGGTTTAGAGAAGAGGTATTAAAACAAGAGTTAAATTCCTTACAAGAAAAGCTTTCTAAAACCGCTAAGCAAAAACAAGAACTTCAAGAAAATGTTAAAATGCTTAAGCAAGAATTCAATGTTAAGGAATCAAAACTTTTGAATGACTTTTTCAATCTAAAAACTTTGAAAAACAAGCTTGAAAATAAGTTGTACGTACAAGGAATACCATTCAAACTGCTCACAAGCATAGAGTTTTAAGCGATAAGCATAGTGTTCCCATTATTGATAAATAAAAGGCTAGAAGCTCTGTACTATGATGGCAATGAATTCTTAAACCTAGACAAAACCTAGCAGTGCGAGGAAGATAAGAAATCGATGAAGTCACTAGGGAAAATGAACAAGAAATTAGATGATCCTAAATGAAGAGAAGAAAATAAATATCACACCATGATACAAAAGGAGAATTGGATTTCCTTGAACAAGTTTAAGCCTCATACATTGTTAACACCCGAACAAGTTTCTAGAAAAAGGATTCAAAAAGCTCTTGTTGTAACGAACCTCCCTTAGAAAATGACTGGTATCCTCTCAATACACCAATGCATTTAGTTCCTAGGACTATTGCCACTAAAAGCAAGACCTTAATCAGTCAATATGTTATTTTTCAACTATTTGTTGATTTTGAGAAAACTTGTAAGAAAAGGATCACACCCACTGGTATAACGAAAGGAAAAGGGTTTTGAGCAAACAAAAGAATGTTATTTAACTGAGGTCATGCCTTTCTTTAAACAACTAAAAGATCATTTTGAGAGTCTTAAAAGGGAATGAATTTAGACATTAAAGAAATGGAAAAGGAATTTGATGCAATGATAGTTGAGGTTAGTGACTATGAGCGTGCACTAAAATATAATGAGATTGAGAGGAAGAACTTGCATACATTGAATGAGACTCTTATTACTGAATGTGTTGCTCAAGATGTGTTTTTCACTGCTACAAATTGTTCCATTAATGCTTCTCAATTTCATGAATTATCTGTTGCCCTGAAAGTCTCCCATGATCGTGTCATTGAGCTTGAAAAGACTAATTCTAAACTAAATGAGAAAATTGAACTGGATGATCACGACAATTTGATTAAACATTTTTCTAAACTAGAAGTTGAGCATTTTAATTTACAACTAAAATATCAACATCTTAAAGAAAATGTCAAAACTTCAAATATCAAGACATCCTCGGATGCTCCAGAGTTTGATGCAGTTTTTCAAATTAACAAACGTGATGAACAGATTCAAGCTCATTGTAACACGATCAGAAAGTTGAAAGCCCAAATCTCTCAATTAAAGGGTCAAAAGAACAATGTGACTGGCTCCCAAATGCCTCCTCCTTTAGATTCTCGAATTCTCAAACGTTTCATCTTCAAAACTTAGTAAATGCATTACCAAAGGAAAGCGAAAGTTTTCTAGAAGGAAATGAAAAGGTTAAACGTCATTTCAATGAGTTATTTGAATCAATAAAGGTCACTCGTGACAAAAATAATGAAAAATAGCTTCATTGCAAAAGGAAATTGAGAATCAAAAGAGAAAAGGAAAAATGCCAATGACCAATGGGGAAAATGGTGTATCAAAGGTCACTTTTGTAATAAATATGCTTTGTCTCTGAAATATGTTCCTCCTCATCTTAGGAATAACAAACTTGCCATTCAAACATATTTCTCATACCTTAAGGATAGTCTAGAATGTCTCCGTGAGATTGTAGAAGAAGATAAGTTAGAGAAACCACTTGATAATGCAATTGGCCATGCTGCTATATGCCAAACGATCTCAAGAACTTCTAGAATTCTTAATTACAATATGCCCTAAGTCCTTAGGTGAGAGAGTTAATCCTTTGATTCCTTGTTCTATGCCTAGTGCCAAGCATGAAATCCATTCAATGCCTAATGTTATAAATGTGAACCTCAGGGTGCCTTCAAATAGTTCAGATTCTAGATCTGTTAGTGCTAAGAAAGTGAACCTGAGTGTGCCTGCATGTAGTTCAGATCCCAGCACATCTAAACAGTTGGAATGCAAAAGTAGATCAATACCAACTAATGTTCCCATTCCTCTACAGAGTAATCAGTGACATTATAGCAAGCAGGTCAAAGTCTCAAGACAATACAAGGAATGATAGGACCTTGCAAGCTAAGAATGTGCATTGGAAGAGAGTAGAAGACCAACCTAGGAACTTTAAGCTTGAGTTGAATAAAACGAATCGTGTTGATTCTAGTATTAGCCATAGGCGTCTGTAATTAATTCAATTCGATACTATTTGCAAACCTTGTAATGATGTCCGCTTGAATTCGTTTCTAATCATGAATGTAGTGTGAATGCTTTGTCTAATGCTATCAAATCTCCAGTTAACATTGTTAATGCAAAATATCGTGCTAAGAAGGCAAAAGGCAAAGGCGAAAGAAAGTTAAAAAAGTGGAAACCACATGAAGAACATTTAGTAAGATAGGTTATCAATGGATACCGGCCATAAGGATAATCAGACAATGCCCACTAGAAAATGGATGCCTACTGGTAGAACTATTCCTTAAGAAGTGAACATACTTTGAATAGGTCAAATACGGACACTAGTATTGCATCTATTCATAATGATTCCATTGCTTCTATTTCTGATATGGATGTTTCTATTTCTGATGTGGGTGTTCCAATCACTGTTACTAACCAAATGGAACCCATTCTTGCATGGGGATCCCAATTATCCAGTTATCCATTCTTGTCTGTGTTCAACTGCAGATCGTTCAAATCGTTTGTGGTACTGGACTCGTCTGTTCCAAGCATATGACTGGAGACCGTCACGCTCATGAACTTCGTGAGTAAATTCATCGGGACAATTAGATTCGGGAACGACCATTTTGGAGCTATTATGGGTTATGGAGATTATGTGGTTGGTAAAAGTGTGATTTCCAGGTTATATTATGTGGAAGGTCTTGGTCATAACTGTTCTCTCGTTGGTCAATTATGTGATTCTGATCTAGAAGTGGCCTTTAGAAAACATACTTGCTTTGTTAGAGAACTTGATGGTGTAGAATTATTAAGAGGTACTCGTGGTTCTAATCTATACACCATCTCTATCGATGATATGATGAAGTCTTCTCCAATTTGCTTGCTATCAAAGGCTTCTAAAACAAAGTCTTGGTTATGGCATCGTCGTCTCAATCACTTGAACTTCGGCACCATAAACAACCTTTCCGAAAAGGATCTTGTTGTAGGTTTACCCAGATTAAAGTATGAAAAAGATCATCTTTGTTCAGCATGCCAATGGGGAAAAAGCAAGAAATATGCCCACAAACCAAAACCCACAAACTCTGTAATGGAAGTTCTTCATACCCTTCATATGGATTTATGTGGACCAATGAGAGTGCAAACTATTAATGGGAAGAGATATGTGTTAGTAGTGGTTGATGACTACTCTAGATTCACTTGGGTTAAGTTTTTGAGGACAAAGGATGAAACTCCAGATGTCATCATCAAACTCATCAAACAACTTCGATCCGACTCAACAAAACAGTCGAATCGTCCGTATTAACAATGGAACCGAGTTTGTTAATAAATAACTCAATGAATTTTATGGAAATGTTGGAATCAGTCCCCAAAGAAGTGTCCCTCAAACTCCTCAACATAATGGAGTAGTTGAAAGACGAAATCAAACTCTTGTAGAAGCTGCAAGGACAATGTTGATTTACTCAAAGGTTCCAATGTTTCTATGGGTTGAAGCTATTGCCACTGCATGTTACACTCAAAATCGATCTCTAATTCACACTTCTCATGGAAAGACTCATTATGAACTTGTCCACAATAGAAAACCTGATCTATCATACCTTCGTGTGTTTGGTGCTTTATGTTATCCAACTAATGATGGTCAAGATTTAGGAAAACTTAGAGCTAAAGCGGACATTGGAGTATTTGTAGGATATGCACCAAACAAAAAAGGTTACCGAATCTATAACAAGAGAACCCGGAATATCATGGAAACAATTCACGTCACGTTTGATGAGCTGACCGGTCAAATGGCTCCTGGACAACCCAGCTTTCGGGACCGCACTTCAAAACAATCCCATTGGTTCATCCCTTGTACCAAACTTCTCTCCGAACTACTCCATATGTACCTACATCTGAAGATGATTTAAAGAAATTGTTTGATCCTATGTTTGATGAACACTATGAGCCAAGTGCTAATGAACTGTCAATTCCCACAACAGAGGCTGCTCATATCCCTGTGAATGAAGTCAACCCTTCGGTTTCAATATCATTAAGTCAAGAAGCGCCTCTGCATCACTCTCTCATCAACAAATCTTCAATCTTCAAATGTACATCATGGAATTGTTTCTAGCATCAATGAAGAAGTTAATCCCTTTGCTTCTCCCGAAGATGCTCCATTTGAAAACATATTTGCTCTAATCATCATCAACCATCTTCTCGGAGACATCGACTCTGCTACTTCAGTCCCTCAACAACTACCACATGAACACCTTAGAAAATGGACTCACGATCATCCATTAGACAACATCATTGGAAATCCCTCTCGTCCAGTATCCACGCGGAAACAACTTGCAACCGATGCCTTATGGTGCTTCTTCAACTCCGTACTCTCTAAGATCGAACCAAAAGATGTTAAAACCGCCATGAATGAAGACATTTGGTTCAATGCCATGCAAGAAGAAATTCATGAGTTTGATCGACTTGATGTATGGGAATTAGTACCGCCCAGATTGTGCTATGAACATTGCTCTAAAATGGATCTTCAAAGTGAAACTTGATGAGCATGGTGATGTCTTAAAGAACAAGGCTCGATTGGTTGCTAAAGGATACCATCAAGAGGAGGGTATTGACTTTGAAGAATCATTTGCTCCTCGCTTGCTCGTGATCGAGGCAATCGAATATTCTTGGCTAATGCTGCTAGTAAGAACATGGTAGTCTATCAAATGGATGTAAAGACGGCATTTCTGAACGGAGATCTTAAAGAAGTCGTCTACGCCAGCCAACCTGAAGGCTTTGTGAATCCAAAGCATCCTACTCATCGCTTATCGTTGAAGAAGGCTCTTTACGGTTTAAAGCAAGCTCCAAGGGCATGGTATGATACGCTATCAAAGTTTCTTCTATCTACCGGATTCAGCAAAGGAGCAGATTGATCCAACATTGTTCACTAGAAGTCGCAAACATTTAATTCACGTTCAAATTTATGTTGATGATATCATCTTTGCCTCGACCGATCCCAATGAGTGTGACCGTTTTTCAAATGAAATGGGTTCTAAATTTCAAATGTCAATGATGGGACAAATGTCATTTTTCTTAGGGATTACAAATTTCACAAAGTCCCGAGGCATTTTCATAAATCAATCTAAATATGCAAATGAGATTTTAAAGAAATTTGAATTTGATTCAAGTGACCCTGTTGACACTCCCATGATTGAACGTACTAAACTAGATGAGGACCACTCAGGGATCATGGTAGACCAAACGAAATATCGTAGTATGATTGGATCCCCGATGTACCTCACGCCTAGTAGACCGCATATCTTGTTCGTTGTGTGCATGTGTGCCAGATACCAGGCTAAGCCTACTAAAAAGCACCTTGAAGCGGTTAAACGAACCTTTTGGTATCTCCAAGGTACCATCAATATGGGACTTTGGTACCCGAAAGACACCGGTATGTCACTAACAGCCTATGCAGATGCCGATCATGCAGATGTCAAGATACTCGTCAAGTACTTCGGAGGTGCTAAGTTTTTGGGTGATAAGATTGTGAGCTGGTCTTCAAAGAAGCAAATGAGTACTTCTATTTCCTCTACAGAGGTTGAATACATAGCCATGTCATCTTGTTGTGCTCAAATCCTATGGATGAGATCTCAATTATCTCACTATGGCTTTGAATTCAACAAAATCCTCTGATCGTGATAATAAAAGTATCATTGCTCTCTCATGCAACAACGTACAACACTCAAGAGCAAAGCACATCGACATTCGACATCATTTCATCAGGGAACAAGTGGAAAACGGTGTGGTGGAACTATATTTTGTGAGGACTGAATATCAGTTAGCAGACATCTTCACCAAAGCTCTTCCTAGAGAACGTTTTGAGTTTATTCTTCCACGACTGGGTCTTAAGAGCTTACAACCAGAAACACTCAAACGTCTTCAAGAGGAAGAAGAGGAGTAAATGGTTTCCTTCATCTATCCCTTGTAAATATTTATTCGAAAAACAAAATACAAAATTCAAAAAATCTTCAAATATATATATATATATATATATTGTCATTTTGTCATGTTTCTCTCGATTCGATTATATCTACGGTCTTGATGTTGTCATTCAAAGAAAGACACGGGACTTTAGATGTTGTTCGAATTTATAAAAAATTAAAAAAAATAAAAAAAAATCAAAAATTATTTTTGGGAGAAAGAGAAACAATGGTTTATTGTCATTTCAGGCAGTACCCATTTTTCAAAGATAGAACAGAGCCATACTTTATCTTGGTTTTCAAATTCCATTGCTCGATTCTTTAAAATAATCCTTACTATCTAATGAAAACTAGTTGTTTTGAAAATAACTCGGACTCTATTTTTGATAATCATCTGGACTTAAAGTTTGTCAAAATATCTATCTCTCAATCAACAACTTATGTCATTGATTGAGGGGAGAATGATTTCAATTAAATCAAAAAGTTATTTGTCATACAATTGTTTTCAAAAGATAATCATGCATGTTTATTCAATGGAGTTTAAAGTCTCAAAACCGATCCTTATCGCTTAAAACGCTTTCATAATCACAATTCTCCCTAAAAGCTTTCAAAATCAATTTAAATCTACAGAGATCACAAATCTCAAATGATTTGATAATTGTGATCGGGGAGAATTTGTGATTTAAATTGGATATAAACTGATAATTCGGTAAATGGTTTTATAAGGATGTACAAGCTCTCCTTCCCACATGTGCCAAACGATTTCAAATTTTCCACGCACATGTTGAGGGGGAGCATCTATCTTAAACCACAAATATTTGAAACGTGATCAATTTATCTCAATGTGCAGTCTTTTCCTTATATGTGCAAAACTCTTCCAAATCTCGAAGCACATATTGAGGGGGAGAAAACTTTTGAAAACCTCATCCTTCCAAAATGCTTTATCTACTTGATTTGATAAGGGAAGTGATGTTGATATCTTTTAGAAAATGGAAATCAAAGAAGTTAATTCTTCCTCTTGCCTCCGTGTGCTAAACGATTTCAAACACATGATGCACATGTTGAGGGGAGTTCTTTTTCTAAAAATATCAAAAACAATTCATGTACAAAATGCTTTGATAATATATCACAACATTGGATTGATTTTCAATTGATTTTCAATTGGTTCCTATGGCAGATGAACAATACCAAAAAGACCGACCAACTTTACATTATGTATGGTGATATAAGGACGATAAGGTTAGGTATGTGTTCCCATGATCCGCCAGCACCGGAGGGATCTACCCAGGGACTATCCACTAGTTAGTGTAGAGTTCTTAGGTATGAAGATAAAAGGAGAAAAATGAGATATGGGAAGAGTGCGGACTCGAGTCGAGCTAGTAATCTGAATAAACCCAACAAAGTTCTAGTTATGAAGTCTCGGTAAGCACTCAAGGGGTTGAAGAATGAAAAAGAATTGAATGAGAAAAGGGTGAAAACAAATAGCCCTCCATTTATTCAACCTTAGGGCAGAAACCGGGTTCAATTCATATGCTACTGATGGTAACATCGGTATTGAAGACAAGACGTCATGGACCCAGTGACGCACTGCACTTCAACTTCCCAAACCACTCAAGTTCCTCTTAAAAGGACTTGTTTCATTCTCACGGGGAACCGACATTATCTATCGACTTTCTCTTAGATATTGTTGATATTGAAGAAGGAGACCCTCTCCCTAGTCTCCGATATAGGATCCAAATATGCACAAATTGAGTCTAGAGCCACGAGATCATCAATAAATCTCATTAGGACACTTTCAATGAAGACTCTCTGTTTCACACAATGTGGAAAGAGAGATTATATCTTGAGTCCTACGCATTATCCTTGTGGTATTGCCAGAACATCCGAGTGATATGCAAACATATTCACAATGAAGATGGAAAGCCTTCTGGAGCCAACATCAAACAAGCTCCTGGTAGGTGGCATGTGAGATCTATTCTATAGATCAACCATGTGACAACTGAACAAAAACAATGGGGCGATTCAATCTTTTGAATCAATCCTGGTTTAGGTTATGGATTGACGGATACCTTTGAAAAACCGGTCGTTGTGCTTAAAAACTCTTTTCTTTAGCACTTCGACCGTGTTAAAATATTTCAAATCAAAAGGTGTTTATGATTGATAATTGATTTTCATTAAAACCTTCGTTGTATTGCAAAAATAATTTCTATTGAGCGATACATGATTGTTTTTCAAATCTCTTTTCATCAATCAGTGAATCTCTATTCGCTGGTTCACTCACTCCGTGTTGTCTTCTTTGAGACTTTTCGGTTTGAGAACGCTAGAGCAAATGCGAAACCCGTCAAGGAAATTCTTCGAATTATACCCGATCACAGGCGGTGCAGTACTTTGTACCGATCAACGGGGAACCGTGGGACGTGTACCTCAATTCAACGAAAGTGATCAAAGACACTTTCGTGCGATTTATTGCTAACGTGTATGTGTACGCCCTACGCTTTGCGCTTGTATCGAATGAAGCGGTCAATCAATAGCCGCATGCTCACACTACACATTCATCTCAAAAGAAATCATGATTAGTGCATCAATAACTCTAATATTTTCACTCCATGCTTCTGCTACGCTGCTGCCAATATCATGAATCAACAAAAGCTTCCGCTACTCTGATAAGAAGAAATCATGATCCAGAATGTGAGCATGTCGGTCCGTTTGTCACAACTTCACATAATACCAACACCACAATGGATGTCTCAGAGATTTTTTGTTAGCTGATGATCTCAAAAGCTGGCTCAAAATTATTATCACATGGATCAGTTAAAGACCTCCACTTGGATTAACCAAACATGCAATAAGAAGAATCAATGACTACGAGCTTCGGAGCAAAGTACTACATCAAGAATGCAAGAACAATCTTTTAATATAATATCTGTTTGTATTCAATGTATGTTTAATTTGTGTTTGAGGTGACCTCCTTAGGGGAGATTGTTAGGATTTAGTAAATCTAGTTATTAAAGAGTCGGTCACCTCAAGTATATGTAATCGTTAGAAAGCTCGTAGTCGTAGATTATTGTAAGTTTAGTAGTATTTAGTTTAAGTAACACCGTGGAGGACGGACGGTCTTTACCCACTGTATGCCTGATCCACAGCCCATCAGGTGGCGTTTTATTGTAAGACTATAAATACTCTCTACCTCCCAAGGTAGAGAGTTGGAGCTCATAATAAAAAAAAATTCTTTCTCTCACTAAAGTTCCCTAAACCTCTAACTTTCTCTCTCTAGAACTCATAATACGCCTATTTGATCTTATGGTTTAGTGTGTTTGTGAAATCCAATATGTTACATTCGAATCAAACCCGGTGTTTCAGTTTGTGTTTCATCAAAGGCGATCAGAGGAGTGCAACAATTCAAGAGGAATATGCTTTACAGATTGCAAGAAACTAAACCGCAAACACCAGAGAGAAGAACAATTTGATCAGGAGTATCAAATTGACAGACAATTCAGAGGAATTGTTTCAAAGAAGAGAATTGATCAAGGGAAGATCAATAGAGACATATTGATTCATGGGAATCATTTGCAAGAAGAACCGACCGTGAGCACACCGGTCAGAACGGGTTAGAGAAACCCAAATTCGATTCAGAAAAGTCAAATAGAGAGAGACAAGATACCAACTGTGGCATCAGAGCCGAAGGTTCGAACCAGAGGGAAAGAGTTTTGATTCAGAGGAATCAAACAAGAAAGAAATAAACATACCTGGTTGTGCGAAATAGAATCCATCGCCGTGTACTTGCCGAAGAGAACATACAAGAGCGACCATCATTACCAGAGAAGAAAAGCGAAACACTGATTAACCACCACCATTTGATTAGAAAGACAAAACCAGAAGAGGGACAAGGGTCGTTACTGGGTGCCCTAATTGTGCGTAGAAGAAAGAATAAAGGAAGCAGAAGCGTGTTTTATTTGGCAATAGAAAGGAGCACAGTTCATCATTTGGGAATAAAATAACGATACTTTATAAAGCCCACAAGAATTCTAGAGGCCCAAGGGAAAATTAACAGGTTTCATTATTCCTTCAAATACTTGTTATTTTTGAAAAATGGAGAATTTGCATATTAGTATTGTGGATTAGATAGAAAGTTTTAAGTTCGACTGTTATTAGAATTATATTGGTTTTAGAAGAAAATCAAATCAAAAGATATGACGGGAGATAAAAATGAAAATAAAGTTGTTTTCGCCGCATCGTTACCATCATACCAATGCCCAGTTCTAAACAATACGAACTATACATTACGGGCATTAAGAATGAAGAAGATACTAACGGTGAATGGAGTATGGGATTTAGTAAAAGGAACAAGTACATCAAAAGAGATTGATGTAAAAAGGGACAGTTCCTCGTCAGCATACCTATTTCAAGGGTTACCAGAAGATTTTCAAATGCAAGTTGCGGGATGTGAAATAGCGAAAGAAATTTGGGACTCTCTAAATTCCAGATTTATTAGGACAGAAGATGTACAACAAGCACAGAATATGGGTTTGAATACTCGCAACAACTTAAATCAGAATTTGAGAGACTTGTGAAGGAAGAAGATGAATCAATAGGTTCATTCACTAGGAAGTTGATGAGTATTATTACAAAGGCTACTACATGTGGATTAGCGTTTGATGAGAAAACGAAAGTAAGGAAAGTACTTAATGCGCTTCTTGCCAGATAAGTTTGTGCCCGTAGCAGCGACCATTGAGATGATTGTTGATTCTAAAACCATGAAGTCGGAGGAGATTATTGGGAAACTTAAGACCTGTGAAGAAAGAATTAAGTTTAGAAAAGGAATTCAGAAAGATAATAGTGAAAACGTTGTTACTCACACTTCAAAGGAATAGCAGAAACTATAAACGCGACAATGCAAATGGTAGACAAGGAAGTGGTAATCAGACACGAGGAAGAGGGAAGTATAGAAGTGAAGAATACACATCAGATGAGTCAGATGGAACCGACAACAAACCGCGAAGGAATGGTGATAAGTCGCAAATAAATTGTTACAAGTGTGGAAAACTTGGGCACTATGCTTATGAATGTCCAAGAAAGAAAAAGGAGGAAGTTGAGGCACTTTTTTTTTCATGTAGAAAGAGATGATGAACCACAAAAGACACTTTAAATTTAATGTGCCTAATTGATTATACGTGATAGAAGGCTTGGTCGCATGATATGATCCGGTAAAGAATAGATTATAGAAGAGAGGTTGTGTGAACAGTTAGCCGTATTCCAAGAATAGAATAACTAAATGATAAGAGGCATTAGTAACCTTGACCCATCAAATTGACTTCTTCCAGACGGTGTGATAATTCCCCACACCCTTGCCAAAGATGAAGACCAACAAATGGGCTTTGGCTTGTTTGAAGAAAACAAACCATAAAGGTTGAAAAGGAAGAAGGAAAGTTGTGTGATACAAAGTAGTGAGAAACCCAAAAAGCAAGTTTATGTGAAGTAAGTTCGTGAGGAACAAGTGAACTGGAAAAATGAAGATGGTGTGAAGTCATCAAAGATTTATTCAAGATAAATTTTGTGCAACAAGTTGAGAAGACTTGAATCAAAATCCCTATTATTTTGCATGATGTAAAGATAGGTGATGAAGTCGTAAAAAAAAAGATCTAGGAAGAGCAACGATCGATATTGGGGGTCGAGAATGTGGACTTAATCCTCTCATTGCTCGGTATACATGTAACAAAAAGATTTTTGAAAAGCCTAAGGGCTAAACTTGTTAGTTAGAAAGTTAATAACCGTTATTCGGTTAGAAGTAGTTACAGGCGGTTATGTTTGTTAGTGAAAAGTCACAATGGTTCGCTGGAATCTCTATATAAACAAGTGCATGTAAACATTTATAGAGTAGATAAATTTAATAATACAGTGATTGTATACATTTTGTTCTTGATCAAAAGAGTGAATCTTATATACGTTTTTGTGTGATTGAAACATGTACAACATGCGGTTTGACATAGCTTTTGTGCGAGTTGATCAGTTTTTCGAAGCGGTTTGATATCGTACGGACATTTAAGCCCTGGTTTTTAGTATTCGTATACGATTTGTTAGTTTCTTCGAAGCAGTTTAATATTGTGCGGTTTGAGTGATAAGACAAAGAGACAAAAAGGACAAGTAGTGGATGTACTTGTGTCCCCTTGAGGTTTGTCAAATTAAGCGATTTATCCTAAGCGATTTGTCCTAAGCGATTTGTCCTAAGTGGTTTATCCTAAGCGGTTTGTCCTAAGCGGTTTGTCTTTGTGCGTTTTGATTAAAGCGGTTTGTCTTTATGAGTCAAGAGATTTGTCTTCAGCGGTTTGATCTAAGCGGTTTGACAAGAAGCGGTTTCAGTTAAGCGGATTGTATTCCAGCGGTTTGATTGAAGCGGTTTGACAATCCTGAGATTTGACCATTGCGATTTGACCACTGCGATTTCATCAAGAAAACTGAGTTTTGACTTTTGCGGTTTGACTACTTGCAGTTTGACCACTTGCGACTTGACTAAAGTTGACTTTTTACATCAAAACTTCAAACAGCCATAACTTTTGAACCGTAACTCCGTTTTTAGCGAAATAACTGTCAAAACGACCAGAATAGCCTAAAGCAGTAGGAACCAGTTTGAAACAGTTAAGAACCGATAATTCCAGCCAAGAACCAGTAGGAACCAGTTAGAACTAGTTAAAATCGAATATTCCAGCCAAGAACCAGTTAAGAACCAGCTATTCCGGCCAATAACCAGGTAGATACAAATAGGAATTAGCTATTTTGTCCAAGAACCGCTAGATCTAGCTAAGAACTACCTATTTCGTCAAGAACCAATTAGGAACCGCTTAGAACCGCTTAAGAACCGCTATTCTAGTCAAGAACCGTAGGAACCTCCCTTAGATCCAGTTAAGAACAAGCTATTCGCCAACAACCAGAAGAACCACTTAAGAACCAAATATTTTGGCCAAAACCAGTTAGATCCAGATAGGAACCAGTTATTCCGGCCTAGAAACAGTTAGATCCATGTAGGATCAGTCCTAGATAGATCTTTTAAGCCTTTGGAAATGGATAGAATACTTATGTAATCACAAGTACACTATAGGAGAATCTCTAATAAACTTATGCTTATGCGGAAAGTAAATACAAGAGTTTAAGAAGATGAATTACTACTAAACACTTTGATCCTATATGGATCTATGTTAATCACTTAGAAATTGTCTCTAAGATCGTACAATGTTCATGGACGTCTGTTTCTTTTATACTATAAGAAACCCTAATACAGCCCATTAAAAAACGTGTGAAGAAGATATGTATTATCTCTTCCTAATATAACTCATGCATATCTATTCATCTAACAAACTAATATTAATAATACGAATTTATACTATCCGCAGAAACTATACTATCAACAGAAGTTTGACTAGAAGTTCCCAACTCTCTTCACTTTCTCTCTCTAAAACCAAACTCATTCGACCCTATTGTGTGTTTGATTATGTATTTGTGAAAATCAATATGTTACAATTGGTATCAAGAGCCATGGTTTGATCGTCTACTTTACATGTTCTTGGATTCTTAGTGGTTTTCAAAAGGTTTTTGGGTTTGAATGAGTTTTGAGACATCTTCATCTTTTTTTTATCTTTTTTCAGTGTTAAAGTTTGGATTTTGATTGTACTTTTGTGTTTATGATCATCATAAGTGTTTAGGTTTTGGTTTAGAAGGCTTAATTCATCTTGGTTGTAGTGTTTTTGATTGAAAAAGTTTGGTTTTTGAAGATTTTCATGGAAGCGGTTTGACTCTCGGATTGATTTCTTGTATACGGTTTGACATAGCTTTTGTGCGAGTTGATCAGTTTTTCGAAGCGGTTTAATATCGTATGGATTGCGGTTTGTTAGTATTCGTATGCGATTTGTGTTGGGTTTTAGGTTCCTTGAATCAAGAATTACTCTAAGTGCTGGAACCACGGACAGGTTTGATATAACCACGGACAGAAGAATGTAACCGCTGATGAAGACAAACCGCGGCTAGTAGTATTGTGTAACCACTGATATTGATATGTAACCATTGCTAGTCTTGTATAGTCGGTTTAGTTTATTGTATTAGATAAATATGGAAAAGATATTTATCTTGTAGGTTACGTATTGTATAATGTAAAGGACTCCTTAGTCTATAAAAGGAGGTCCTAGGTTAGATTAGATATACGTATGTTTTATATCTAAGGTCGATACACTTCAAGGTTGTAAAACCCTAATACTGTTAAGAGTATTCGTATTAATAATAATATTGAGGTGTTGAATGTTTATTGTTCTTCTTCTTAAGATTAAGTATTAAATTCCGCGTGATACTTAATAAGCTTTTATTCTAAGTCAGTTTCTATATTAGATCGTTTGCTCAACTGGGATCAACAAGTGGTATCGGAGCTTGTGATCTAGAAACTGTAATCAATAAGAGATCAAGTTAAGTTTTGTTCAAGTAAGATAAGATGTCTGACGAAACACACATGGTTACTGCTTCAAAGGTGCCCATGCTCAAGCATGGTGAGTACCAAATCTGGAGGATGCGAATAAGGCAATACATTCGCATGATTGATTATGCTCTCTGAGATGTTGTGGAAAAAGGTGATACTCTTCCTAAGAAGGGTGATGATGGCAAAGAAATAGCCATTGTTAGTGAGATTGACAAGGCTAAGAGAAAGATGGAGATTAAAGCTCATATTATTCTCTCTATGGGAATACCTAATGAATATGCTTTGGATTTTGAACAATATGAGTCTGCTAAAGAGTTACTGGATGCTCTTGAGACAAGGTTTGCTGGTAATGAAGCCACAAAGAAATCAAGGAAGAATATGCTCAAGCATC
Organism: Chrysanthemum makinoi; assembly: GCA_910596185.1. NCBI lineage: Eukaryota > Viridiplantae > Streptophyta > Magnoliopsida > Asterales > Asteraceae > Chrysanthemum > Chrysanthemum makinoi. The sequence goes on along the minus strand of OU343222.1, from coordinate 354,302,849 downwards.
AGTTTGAAAACTTCACTACTTTGAGTGGAGAAAAACTTGATGGCACCTATAACAGACTTCAAAAGCTTATCAGCCAATTGAAGTCAGTGGACTACAGAGTTGCTCAAGAAGATATTAATCTTAAGTTCATTAGAAGTTTATCACCTGACTGGGCTATGCATACTGTTGTGTGGAGGAACAAGGATGACTTTGAAAAGATGACTCTGGACAATCTCTTCAACAACTTGAAAGTCTATGAGTCTGAGAACAACAATGCTGGTACATCTACATCTAATCAAAACCTTGCTTTTGTTTCAACTAATCACAAGACTTCACAAGATGTATCCATTGCTGCTTATGGTATAACCACGGCTATTGCAAACAATACCACTGTTAGTGATAATGTCAGTGATGGAGCAATTTGTGCTTTTCTGGCTGATTTAACTACCAGTTTTACTGTTTTGAATCAAGATCTAGATCTAATTGATCCTGATGATCTTGAGGAGATTAATCTTCAATGGCAAATGGCAATGTTGACTCTACAAGCAAGGAAGTTTTTGAGAAGGACTGGAAGACAGGTTAAGTATGATGGTAAAAGAAGAGCTGGATTTGACAAAAGCAAGATGGAGTGCTTTAACTGCAAGAAGAAGGGTCACTTTGCAAGGGAATGTCGAGCACCTAAGAGGATTGAAGACATCAAGAAGACCACAGAAGAGTCTGCTCCTTCTTCAGCATTGGTGGCTCAAGATGGTCTTGGTGATTATGACTGAAGTGATGAAATTGAAGAAGGACCAAATGCAGCTTTTCTTGCTAGTGAAGCTTCAAAAGAGCATAACTTTGCTCTTATGGCCTATGCTTCATCTTCTCGGTTCAGATTCGAGGTATCTAATGAGACTACTTGTTCTTTTAAGTCATGTCAAGATAACTTAGAATCTCAAAAAGCTATCACTGAGAGTTTAAGAAAAGAAGTAGAAAGACTGTCTATGGACAACCTAGGTTATAGAGTTGGTCTAGAAAGTGTGGAAGAGAGGCTTAATTACTGTATCAAATGTGAGTTTGAGTATGTTGATAAAATTAATATACTAGGTGGAGAAATTGATCTTAAGGATAGGAAGATTAAGATGCTTAAAGAGAAACTAGAACAAGCTGAGAGTGTAAAAGTAGAAGCCCTAAAAGAAAAAGAAAAACATGTTGTTAGGGTTGCTAAAACACAATATGCTTCTGATCTAGTAAATAAACCAATAGGTCAAAAATTGTTCAAGGATGGAACTGGCCTAGGCTACAATGATATGCCACCACCTACCCTTATGCAACATGCACCACCTCCAAAAGAGCTCTCATTTAGCAGTGAATTTAGTTTCAACAAACCTGTAGGTGAGACTAAAAAGAATGAATCACCTAAGATAGGTTCTGATAAGTCATCTGATGCTCCCATCATTGAAGATTGGGAATCAGATACTGAGGAAGATAGATCTGTATCAACACAGTCTGATAAGATAGAAACTCTTAAGAAAGTTGATACTAAGCAAGCCAACCTTGTGCCTAGATTTGGAGCTCAAATTGCTAAGAAAGTAGTAGAGTACAAGGAAGTACCTAGGGAACAGTTAAAAAGATATATACCTAGGGGAAACCAGAGAAACTTCAATGGACTAATTTCAAATAGGTTAGGCAATGAGTTTCAATGTGTTAAAAAGGCTTGTTTTTCATGTGGTAGTTTTGAGCATTTACAAATAAATTGTTATAAAAACAGACCACAAGTTTGGAATCATTGGAGGAGGGTAAATCACCAAAACTTTTCAAAGAAAACAAACCCTCATCCTAACAGAAACATGATTCCTAGAGCAGTGTTAATGAGGAATGGGAATACAAAATCAATTGTCACTGCTTCTCCAAAATGGGTTCCAACCAATGCTAAGCAAAGTGTAAACACGGCTAAGCAAAATCAAACCACTGCTAAGCCAAAAATCACCACAGATAACAAAGAAGTTTTAAAAATTCCAAAGGTGATAACCGATACAGTGGTTGGAAATCATTTTTATCTTTGTAAAGGCCTCAGCTAGTTAGCAATGGAAACCTAAGACCAAGGTTTTACATCATGTCAACTGTGCATCAATGGACCTAAACAAATTTGATTATATTGATGCACAGGGCAGCACCCAAGTCAGATATTGGCTTGGGCCACAAAAGGAACTAATCTGTTTAATTTCATGTGTAGGGCAATCTACAAGATGAGCTAAAAGACAAAGGAGTTTTTGATAGTGGTTGCTCTGGGCACATGACTTGGGATGGGAGCAACCTGGAAGATTTTGAATCTTTTGATGGAGGATATGTGGCATTTGGCAATGATCCAAAGGGAGGAAAGATACTTGGAAGAGGCACAATCAGAATAGGAATTTAGACTTTGAAAAAGTCTATTTGGTACAAGGACTAAAGTACAATCTCTTCAGTGTTTCTCAAATGTGTGATAAGAAAAACTGGGTACTTTTGGTGAAACTGAGTGTGTGGTGTTGTCACCTGAATTTAAGATGCCTGATGAGAAATACATACAACTAAGGGTACCTAGGAAAGAAAATATATATTGTTTTGATCTTAAAGATGTAATTCTTAATAGGTCCTTAACCTGTTTCTTTTCTAAAGCATCTGTGGATGAGTCTAAGTTATGGCATAGAAGATTAGGTCACCTCAATTACAAAACAATCAATAAACTGGTAAAAGGAAACTTAGTGAGAGGGTTACCTTCTAAGGTTTTTGAGTGTAAGGAACTGTGTGTGGCTTGTCAAAAGGGAAAACAACATAGAGCTTCTTGTAAGACCAAAACTGTCAACACCATTACACAACCACTGTTTATGCTTCATATGGACTTATTTGGACCTACCTTTGTTAAAAGTTTGAACCATAAGCAAAATTGCCTAGTTATCACTGATGATTATAGTAGATTTTCATGGGTTTACTTTTTGGCTGCTAAAAGTGAGACTAGTGAGATCCTCAAGAGTTTCATTACTAAGATAGAAAATCTAGTAAATCATAAGGTAAAGATAATCGGATGTGATAATGGAACTGAAGTTTAAGAATGCTGTGATGAATCATTTTGTGTAGTTAAAGTATAGAGAGACAGTTTAGTGTTGCTAGAACACCACAACAAAATGGTGTAGTTGAAAGGAAAAATAGGACACTAATTGAGGCTGCTAGGACAATGTTGTCAGAATCAAAGTTACCAACTACCTTTTGGGCTGAAGCTGTTGGAACTGCATGTTATGTGCAGACCAGAAGTAAGGTAGTAAAGCCTCATAACAAGACCCCCTTATGAGCTGTTACATGATAGGAAGCCAATGATTGCATTCCTAAAACCTTTTGGGTGTCCTGTTACTATCTTGAATACCATAGACTACCTAGGCAAGTTTCAAGAAAAAGCTGATGATGGATACTTTTTAGGCTATTCTTCTAATAGTAAAGCCTTTAGAGTATACAATAGGAGGACTAAAATTGTTGAAGAGAACTTACATGTTCAATTCAGTGAAAAGACTCCTAGTGTTGAGACCAAAGGACCAGATTGGCTGTTTAACATTGATATGCTAACCAAATCTATGAATTATGAGCCTATCATTGCAGGAAATTCCACTAATGTTGATGCATGTACTCAAAAGGATTCTGATGCAGAAGCAATTTCTAAGGAAGCTGATTCTCCTCAAGAGTTCTATTTGTTTGAAAAGTAGAAAGCTAGTTCTGTCTCACCCATCATTGAGAAGCAAGGTCCCACCGATGATGATGTATTGAATACTGGAGGCAATGTTAATCATCATCAAGATAAGGATGAGTTGTTAAAGGATAACTCAGTGTTGGTAGAAGAAATTGAAAAGAAGAAAAAGCATTCTGAAAGCACGGCTAAGCCAAATGTAAGCACGGATAGAGATAATGCAAACACTGATAAGTCAACTTCTACCACTACCAGTATCAGTGAAACCACAGTTGTAAGTACTGATGATAGTACTTTCTTTGGACCACATGCAAAGCCATTATTTGGTGATGAGGAGTATCCACATGATCCTGATATGCCGCTGATTGAAATTGATACCCCTACTGATGATGAAGACATGGATGATTTCTTCAATGCTGATTTGTCTAATTTGGAAACTGTCATTCATGAGAGTCCAATCACTACTACAAGGATTCATAAGATTCATCCCAAGGAACAAATACTTGGAAACTTGAATACTCCAGTTCAAACAAGAAGCAGGGTTAAGAAAACTGAACCCTTTCCTGAACATGGGTTCTTTGCAAGATCACTTCACAAAAGAAACAGTCATAAAGATCTGCAAAATTGCCTGTTTGCTTGTTTTCTGTCTCAAAAGGAGCCCAAGAGAGTTGAAGAATCATTATCTGAAGAAGGATGGGTAGAATCAATGCAAGAGGAGCTTCTTCAGTTCAAACTTCAAGAGGTTTGGACATTGGTAGATCTTCCAAATGGTAAGAGGGCAATTGGGACAAAATGGGTGTTCAGAAACAAAAGAGATGAAAGAGGTATTGTTGTGAGGAACAAGTCAAGGTTGGTTGCTCAAGGATACACACAAACTGAAGGCTTGGATTATGATGAAGTGTTTGCTCCAGTTTCAAGAATTGAGGCTATTAGATTGTTTTTAGCTTATGCTTCATTCAAGAATTTTGTTGTGTATCAAATGGATGTTAAAAGTGCATTCTTGTATGGCACAATTGATGAGGAGGTTTATGTTTGTCAACCTCCTGGTTTTGAAGATCTTGATCATCCTGACAAGGTTTACAAGGTGAGGAAGGCTATGTATGGTTTGCATCAAGCTCCTAGGGCATGGTATGAGTGCCTGTCTACTTATTTGATGGACAATGGGTTTAAAAGAGGGCTGATTGATAAAACTTTGTTCATTAGAAAGCACAAAGATGATATTTTATTGGTTCAGGTTTATGTTGATGACATCATCTTTGGCTCAACCAATAAGGAGCTATGCAAAGATTTTGAGAAGCTTATGCATGATAAGTTTCAGATGAGTTCTATGGGAGAACTCACTTTCTTTTGGGGCTACAGGTTCAACAAAGGACTGATGGAATCTTCATTAGTCAAGACAAGTATGTAGCAGATGTTTTGAAGAAGTTTGGGTTTCGGATGTGAAGAGTGCTTGTACACCAATGGAGACTCGAAACCACTTTTACCCGATGATGGAAGTCCCAAAGTTGATCAAAAGTTGTACAGTGTCCATGATTGATCTTTGATGTATCTCACTGCATCTAGGCCGATATTATGTTCTCGATGTGTGTGCCAAATTTCAAGTCACACCTAATACCTCACACATGAATGCTGTTAAGAGGATCTTTAGGTATCTTAAAGGTCATCCTAAGCTGGGCCTTTGGTACTCCAAGGATTCTCCTTTTGATTTGGTGGCCTACACGATAGTGACTATGCCTGGTGCTAGTTTGGATAGAAGTCTACTACCTGGAGGATGTCAGTTTTAGGAAGCGACTTATTTCATGGCAAAGTAAAAGCAAACTATTGTGGCAATTCTACAACTGAAGCTTGAATATGTGGTCGCTTCTAGTTGCCGTGGTCAAGTTCTTTAGATTCATAATCAATTGCTGGATTTTGGGTACAATTTTATGCATACTAAGATTTACATTGATAATAACAAAGACAATATGCATCATTAAAAACCTTGTTTTACATTCTAGAACTAAACATATTGAGATAAGGCATCATTTTATTAGAGATTGTAATGAGAAAAGACTAATTCAAATGGTAAAAATCCACACTGATTTCAATGTTGCTGATCTTCTCACTAAAGCTTTTGATGTGGGAAGGTTTCAGTACCTTGTTGTTAGTATTGGAATAATAAATCTCTAAACTCTCAAATTGTTTTGTACCAGTTTGTATAAGTATTGGACTGTTATTATGTAATCTTAGTTTTGCTATTCTTGTTTCTAACCACTGATAGTTTGGTTCAAACCACTGCTTGTTGTTCTGTGTTTCCACTAACCATTTTGCAAATACAAGAAAGTTCATTATAGAAGCTAAACAAGTACTAAAGTAAATTGTTCATTCATTCATCAAAACAGTTTACAGCTTACAGCTTACAATGCAACTTCAAGTGCAAATTAAAAGACTGCTTCTATACATGATTTCCTACTACTATCCTCACCTGTTGATATGCATGATAAGCTAATGATCAAAATGGGAAGGATGGATTGATGAAAACAAAGATGATGAAGATGAATACAGTAGATGAAGCACAGAGGACATAGTCATATCATACTTGCATCTACCGGTTTCACCAAAAAGCATCATTCCATTTTCCTTTTTCCCTTCCCCCTTACGATATGTGAAGAAGCACCACAACTTAGTGCAGGAAGACCAAGAACCACCTCTATGTCCTTTGGGAGTGGTGGGTTTCTTGCTCGTGGTCTTGGTTGGGGTTGAGATGATGAAGGTTGGGGGTTTGAAGTTCTCTTCTTTGAGGAGTCTTTAGAGTCCTGAGATGCCTCACTTGGATCCACCACACTATCATCTTCAGATGATGGAAGAAATGGGGATTTTCTTGGTCTTGGTTCTTGTGGAGGAATGTAAAATTGCCAAGGGTTAGTATCTTCACTTGATGATGATGATGATGAGGATGAGGAGGATGTTAGATCAACAACCTCTGGTTTATTCCAACTGGGGTTCCACATGGTGATTGAAGTTGATTGTGGATTTTGGAGAAATTAGGGTTTTGATTTTAATTGGTGTGTGCGTTATATGAGATTTGGGTTCTTTATATAAGCAGAGTTATGGGTTATGGAAGTTAATGAGGGGCAGGTTAAATGTGGTTGAGGAGTTAATGAGATTCTTGGGTGTTGGACTAATATTAATCTTAGAAGTTGACCATATTGACTTACATGTTCTAAACCACGGATAGGTTATTTGGAACCACTTCTAGCTCTTACTAACCACTGACAACCATGACCTTCTTCTCTGTGTTTGTTTTGTGATTTTGTCTTGCAGGTATTAAGGATTTGTGTACATAGGAGCTGATGTGTTAGCTACTTGTGTTTGATTTATAAAAAAAAAAAAGATTGTGTAATCCTTCATATTTTTGTGAGATCTCTCTTATTATGACACAGATTTACTTGATATAACTCTTGGACGTTTGGTTGAAGTGCTACTATGTATCCACGGATGGTGTGTGTCTAAACGCGGATAGCGCTCAAACCGCTGATAGAATTTTGATTAGTGTTGGATACTACAGTGGGACTGATTGGTAACTTTGGAAAAAGTATATTATTTCCCTAAATCACGGATGGATCATTTATTTGGTCTTCAAATCACTTCAATTGGCGCTCAACATTAACCCTAATCTCTTCTCTGTGCATAATTCACAAAACCCACATCATACCCATCATTAATTACAATGGTCAAAAGTATTCCACTACACATAACCTTGTTGCTATTCTCACCAAGAATGATCGATCAGAAGGGTTTCATCAAATGATTGATTTCCTTGTTCACAGTCCTATTCACTATGCCTTAACTGTCACACCAACCATTTTTAAAGCCTACATACATCAGTTCAGGAGGAATGCTAAGCTTGAAGGTTGATGGAGTCGAAGTGTTTAGCACTGTGGATGAGCATGCTATTTCATTTGAGGAGATTATTAGGGTTGTTTTAAAGTTTGATGATGCTGATGGTATTGATAATCTTTCAGATGTTGAGATTGTTGCTGGTTTGGGAAGGTTAGGTTATACCCACAGAGGTGATAAGGTACAATATTTTAAGAGTTTGTTTTTGAAACAATGGAAGTTTCTTATTCATACCTTATTGATGTGTATGAGTAATAAGACCACGTGGTTTAATGACTTTCTTTCCAAAATTGCTACTGCTATTATTTGTTTGTCTGATGGAAGAAAGTTCAATTGGTCTAGGATGATATATGAGGGGCTAGTACAAAACATTAGGAAGAAGGGTAAATACTATTTATATCCTAGGTTTGTTCAACTGATTGTGGAAAGTCAAATAGAGGAGCCTGTTGAGCATACTCAGTAGTATGAAGTACATCATATGCTTCCTAAGGTTTTTGCACATATGAGGAATCAGCCACAAGATGTACAAATTATTGATGTTCCTTTATTTCCTCATATGCTTACTTTGCCTACTGATCATGAGTTTGATGAAGGTCTTGTATCCCACCCTATAGTCTCTGAACCCACTGATAGTACACTTGTAAACACTGATAGTGTATCTCAACACACTTCTAGTCAAACTCAAACCACTGTTACACCAATTGTATGGACTAGAAGAACGAAGGGCACCAAGCTACCAAGGCTAGTGCTAGTGGTGTTGCTAATGAGGTCACAGTGGTGGTGGAGGTGACATGATTGGAAGGGCTTCCACTACTGATTCATACTTAGATGCTGATCAGGATAGTGGAAACATCAATAAGACCCAACCTTTGGCAACTCCTAATGTGGAGAGTTCCTTGGAACTTAACAGTGGAGGAATCCCTAGCCAATTGGCTACTCCAGGTGCATAGCTGTCGGCTAGGTCTCGATGCTATGTTTACTATATCCAAGGATTCACCTCTCGAGAACACGATCGAAGTGATGAGGATTGTTTGGAACATGAACATGAATTGACGGATCCTAAGCTGGTACATGATGATTTTTCCAATGAACCACCTCTCGGACCAGTTCACACAGGTCGAAGTGGGGAGGATATTCTTGAACAGTTAAATGAATTGACGGCCAAATGTACCAAGATGGAGGAAACAATCTTAAATCTTCAAGAGTTGGTTGTGTTTCAGGGTAAGTATAATAGGAGATTGAAGCACAGAGTGTTGGTTTTGGAAAAAGTAAGACGACCTGGGGTTGCTGTTTTGAAAGATATGCGAAGAAAGAAAAAGAAGGTGGACTCCTCTCCAGCTCTGAATGTGGAGAATGTATCCAAACAGGGGAGGAGTGAAGGCAAGAATTCAGGGGAGGCTGTTGATGTACCTATGGAAGAAGATGTTGATAGTGGAGATCAAGCATTTTGGTATCCGAAAAGATGGGAATGAGGCGCTTCTTGAAAATGTGAAGAATGTTGTAGAAGATGTAGCAGGTGACACAACATCGATGGTATGTCCGAAACCACTAGTACTCTTGTAACCATCTGCCAGCTTCAGACATGGCAATTATACCCACTACTATCATACCCACCGCTATATAACCACTTCCACTATTGTTACAACCCTCTCTGAATTACCACCTAAGTCTAAATAAGTTGAGAAAGAAGCTGCAAGTACATTGGTTAATCTAAGCAAAACCTTAGCAAATCCTACATCTATCATTGCACCTGCTTTAACTATTCACTCTACTGCAACCAAACCTAAAGGTAAAAGCTTAGTTATTAGTGAACCTCTGAAGAAGAAAGTGGTTCAACTCGATATTGGAAAAGGTAAAGGTGTTAAAGTACTGAACTGAAGTTTAAATCTAAAGCAGAACAAGAAGCTTATGATGCAGAGTATGCAAAGAACATGGTAGCTGAAGACAAGCCGCTTTAGAGAAAAGAAAGCAAGATGAAGAGAAGCTAGTCGAGAGATGGTTAGCTACATGGTATGAATCACAAAATTATCTTCAAGCTTCAATTAATGGATGAGTATATGCACAAGAATGGGCATTGTTGGATGATGAGGAAAAATCTAGACTTTTGGGTGAATGGGCAAGGAAGGTTGGTAAAGAAAGGAAGCAAGTTATAAGAAAGAAACCTTTAATCAGATGGATGAGAATGTATTGATGAAGATTATTAAGAATTTAGGCATACATGTTCTCATAATCTTAATAGGTGTTCATTTGAAAGAATTTATGAGCTTTATGAGATATGTATGAGGATTAATAATGATGATTTCTGTCCAATGAATTCTAAAAAGGAAGAAGAGTGGATTAAAAAGGATGAAGAGTGGATTCAAAGTAAAAGAAAGAGAAAATCTGAGATTCAAGAGACATCTGATTCTAAAAGATTGAAAGTAGTTGAAGATGTTAATCAAATTGTTTCTTATGAGTTTAAGCTTAAAGATGGAAGTAAAGGAGTTTGGAAAATTCAAAGACTCAACAATGAAGTTTATGAGTATAATAAATTTTCACAAATGCTTCAAGATTTTGAAAGAGATGATTTGATGAATCTTTGGATACTTTACAAGAATAAGTTTGGTGAAATACATCCAAATGATTATCATGAGAGACCGTCTATTATAATTTGAAGATTGTATTTGAACCAACTCATGATGAACCTCGGAAAGGAAGGACTCTATAATGGTAATCGTGAACAAGATGGTTTTATATCAAACTTGTGGAGTTCATGTTTTAACCTGCTTCGAAAAGTTATTCACATGCTTGTAGAAGGTGATTATCCTCATTGAATAAGTATCCGTGAATTATTTCTCTATGTTGAAGCCCTGTATCAAGATGTTACCCTATGATGGTCAAGCTTACATTTATTTGTTGTCAAAATATGAGAAAATTCTTAAATCTAGTAAGTGTTTGGCTACATCCTCCAATCAGATGTTTTGATTAAAGGAAACTTGAGAATTCTGTTAGAATGTATCAAGTTTAGGGGATGATTGTTGGGTTTTAGGTTCCTTGAATCAAGAATTACTCTAAGTGCTGGAACCACGAAACAGTTTGATATAACCACGGACAAGAATGTAACAACATGAAGACAAAACCGCTAGTAGTATTGTAACCACCGATATTGATATGTAACCACTGCTAGTCTTGTATAGTTGGTTTAGTTTATTGTATTAGATAAATATGGAAAAGATATTTATCTTGTAGGTTACGATTGTATAATGTAAAGGACTCCTTAGTCTATAAAAGGAGGTCCTAGGTTAGATTAGATATAATGATGTTTTATATCTAAGGTCGATACACTTCTTAAGGTTGTAAACCCTAATATGTGAAGAGTATTCGATAATAATAATATTGAGGTGATGAATGTTTATTGTTCTTCTTCTTAAGATTAAGTATTAAATTACGCGTGATACTTAATAAGCTTTTATTCTAAGTCAGTTTCTATATTAGATCATTTGCTCAACTGGGATCAACAATTTGTTAGTTTCTTCAAGCTTGATATTGTTGCGGTTTATTAAGACAGAGACAAAAGGACAAGTAGTGGATGTACTTGTGTCCCTTGAGGTTTGTCAAATTGCGATTTGTCCTAAGTTTATATCCTAAGCGATTGGTCCTAAGCGGTTTGTCCTAAGTGGTTTATCTTTGTGCGTTTTGATTAAAGCGGTTTGACTTTGTGAGTCAAGAGGTTTGTCTTCTCAAGGGTTTGACAATAGCGGTTGATTTGCGGTTTGATGTTAAGTGGTTTGAAGTTGCTGGTTTTATTCAAGCGTTGATTGAATCGTTTGCCCTTCGATTGACCATCGCGATTTGATCTAGAAAACTGAGTTTTGACTTTATGGTTTGACTACTTGTTTGACCACTTGCGGCTTGATCAAAGTTGACTTTACGTCAAAACTTCAAACGCCATAACTTTTGAACCGTAACTCCTTTTTCGAAATACCTATCAAACGACGAATGCCGAACCGAGGAACCAGTTAAATGCTTAAGAACCATTAAATTCGCCCAGAACTATAGGAACCAGTTAGAACTAGTTAAAACCGGATATTCCGCCAAGAACCAGTAGAACACAATTAAGAACCAAATATTCGGCCAATAACAGTTAGATAGAAATAGGAACCACTATTTTACTAAGAATCAGTTAGATCTAGCTAAGAACCCATTATTCGCCAAGAACCATAGGAACCAGCCAGGAAACCTTAAGAACCGCTATTCTAGTCAAGAACCTGAGGAACCTTATAGATCCAGCCAGAACCCGCTATTATTATGGCCAACAACCAGTAAGAACCAGTTAAGAACCAGCTATTTTGGCCAAAACCGATTAGATCCAGTTAGGAACCAGTTATTCAGTTAGAACCAGTTAGATCCATGTAGGATCAGTCCTAGATAGATCTTTCAAGCCTTTGGAAATGGATAGAATACTTATGTAATCACAAGTAAACTATAGGAGAATCTCTAATAAACTTATGCTTATGCGAAAAATAAACAAAAGAGTTAAAGAAGACGAATTACTACTAAACACTTTGATCCTCTATGGATCTATATTAATCACTTAGAAATTGTTTCTAAGAGCGTACAATGTTCATGGCCGTCTGTTTCTTTTATACTACAAGAAACCCTAATCTCTTTTACAAAATATAATTCCCAACATTTCTCTTTTATTCACTATATAAAACTAATACATATACTAACTACTAATATACACACGATTTCTTTGTGTCTCTAGACTCCCATTGGGAGAGTTCTATGTTTTCTAGATCTACTGAAAAACTATTCCCTGCCTCTCTTTATAAACTAGAGAGTTAGGGTTACAAATACTACTAGGGACTATATAATAAATATTATTTTAACAAATAGGTCCCTTGTCTTCAATAGTCCTTTATCTATTTTGTCATATCAACTCAATTATAATTCCCAAAAATCATCCCCTAGTTGATTATGACAAAACCAATAAGCACAAACTTCCCTTGAAGTTAGTATGATGAAAGATAAATGAACTTCCCCTTAAACATGTAATATCACCAAGGTTCTGCAAGTTGCAGCTTCTTTGTCGCCTTTCTTCCCCTTTTTGTCATAATCTACTAGAAGAACCGCAAATAAAAGCAACTTTGAATTTCAAAACCACAAACCAATATTATACGACTAATCCATCTTTCCAATGCCTCAAGATACCCTCCATGAAGTTTTCCGCACTAAAAATTAAATTAAGGCAAAAGAAATCCGAACCAATAGTACAAATACCAACAAGTAGTAATAAAAACCTTCCCCTCAATGATGCATGTAGATGGTTAAACATTTAACAATAAGCTTCCTCTAAAACCCATATGTTAACCATCTTCTTGATTCTTCAAATCTATAGGTTCTATGTAATGATCACTAATGAAGAAAACTAAGTATTACCAACTTGATGCTGAAGTAGAACATCCCAAACTCACGTCTTATGTCTTGTACAAACCACGTGACTATGAACTCATACCTGATGATATATGAGTAGACCTTGATCTCTTGATAAAATCATCATCTTCAATGAGACATTGAGCACTACAACGTAACTCCTTTAAGTGATAGCAAAATCTACTTGCTAGATTTACCAAGTCTTAGCCACAACATGAATGCATGAACAAGTTACCTCCTGGTAAAAGGTATGATAAAACCCTAATTGTGTTAACACATTAGATTGGCGACATCAAGATGGTTTATTAACCTTCTACCCATCATGAACACGACTTCAAAAAAACCTTGTAATCCTAGATATCACGAGCCACCCGCTCTGATACCAATTGTTAAAGAATCGTTTAAGCCCATCTAGGATATCGTAACAATGATTTGCACAGCAGAATAAGAACACAAGAATCAAAGTTACTACTAAGGTTTTTCTTTTATTCACTATATAAAACTAATACATAGACTAACTACTAATATACACACGATTTCTTTGTGTTTCTAGACTCTCATTGGGAGAGTTCTATGTTTTCTTGATCTACTAAAAAGCTATTCCCTACCTCTATATATAAACTAGAGAGTTAAGGTTACAAATACTACTAGGACTATATAATAAATACTATTTTAACAAATAGGTCCCTTGTCTTCAATACTCCTTTATCTTTCACATATTTTGTCATATCAACTCAATTATAATTCCCAACATCAACTGAATCATCTGACTCCATGTGACAAGAAGACTCTAGCTGTAGTAGTAAACTTATGGACAAGAGGTTTAGTCATCAGGAAAAGAGTTGGAGACTTTCAGCTTGGGATTAAGAGCTTTACTCAAGTCAACGTTACTAAGCCTCTGGGAAGAAAAAGGATTTGAGTTCAAACATGACTACTTAGTGATCGAATTTCAAGAATGCTTATTTTAGTGACAAATACGGGGTTAGGATGATCATGAGGTTTAATGAGTTACACAAGTTCAACGACGGTACTCTGTGACAGATTGAAGAAGCTTTAGATTACAGGGTGAAAGAGTATAATATCATATGAGACCAGGGAGGAACACCATGTTTTGGACTGACAAGGATCTAGAAATAAGCGAGACATTCGTGTTTACAATCCGGAAGAGGCTCAAAACTAGGATAATCTTCTGCAGCCTGGAAAGTTTTGTAGGTGGAAGAGTTCGTGATGGTGATTATCGACTACTACAGAGAATCGAATGATAATATGATCTTTGTAATATTTAGAACTCTTGTGGTGTGCTATTGTAATTTATGTATATAAAAACTTTGCAGTGAATAGTAGTGTAATGATTGTGACTTGTAATCTCCCTCTAAAATTGAGGAGGAGCACAGTAATGTTTCTTATCAGAAAATATTGAATCAGACCACATTTTCTCCCAATTTTCTAACATATTTAAATCACTTGGGATCCAAAATCTCAAAGGATTTAAAATTTTTGATCGGAGGAGAGAATGTGATATAAATATGAAATCTGATAAAATGTGATCTCTTGCAACTCAAAGTGCAGGCTGCTCTCCCATATGTGCTAAACCTTTTCGTATAACGATGCACATATTGAGGGGAGCATTTCAAAATCTTCAAAAGTATGGGTACAAAGGCAATAATACTTTTATCATAAGTACCTTTATTGATTTTCAAATAGTTTCTGACAACCGTGATTGTGGAAGTACATCAAAGACTCGACCTTGTATTTAATTTTATGAAGGTATAAGGATGATAAAGTTAGAATACCCCACGATCCCGCCGTAACTCGGAGGATCTACCCAGGGACAATCCACTAGATAGTGTAGAAGTCCTTAGGTATGATTAAAAAGGAGAAAAGTGAGAATAAGGGAAGAGTTCGACCGAGATATAGCTAATCGAACAAACCCAACAAGGTTCTAGTGATGAAGTCTTGGTAAGCATGAAGGGGTTGAAGAACTAAAAAGAAATGAAAAGTAAAGTGAAAAGAAATAGCCCTCCAATAATTCAAACTTAGGCGAAACCGAGTTCAATACATATGCTACTCGTGGTCACCAAGGTAACGCCGATATTGAATACAAGACGTCATGGACCCACTGACGCACTACACTAAACTTCCCAGCTACTCAAGTTCTCTTAAAAGAACTTGTTTCATTCTCACGGGGAACCGATGTTATCTATCGACTTTCTCTTAGAGATAGTTGATATTGAAAAAGGAGACCCTCTCCCTAGTCTCCGCATAGGAAAACCAAGGTACACTGTTGAGTCTAGAGCCAAGAGATCATCTACAAAATCTCATTAGGATACACGTTCATGAAGACTTGTTGTTTCACACAATGTGAAAAGTAAGAATATATATTGAGAGTCCTATGCATTATCCTTGTGGTATTAACAGAACATCCGAGTGATACGTAAAGTATTCACAATGAAGATGGAAATCCTTCTAGAGCCAACATCAAACAAGCTCTTGGTGGGTGACATGTGAGATCTTTCATGGATCCAACTTGTGACAACTAGAAAGAAACGATGGGGCGATTCATTATAGCACATCGACTACGCATTAATGTTTTCAAACAAAATTATTTTTGATTGAATCTTGATTTTTTTCATAAAACTTTCGTCGTATTGCAAAAACTCTTTATCCAGCAATACACGATTGTTTATCAAATCAATTTCTCATCAATTAGTGAATTTCAATTCACTAGTTTACTCATTCCGGGTTGTCTACTTTGAGATGCTCCGGTTTGAGAATGGCTAGTACAGCTGCGAAACCTTGTCAAGGAGATGCTTTGGAATTCTACCTGATCACACGCAGTATTTGTGAACAAATACACTTTCGTGTGTTTATTGCTAACTGTTGTTTGCAGGAACTCCTGACGGTTGCAGCTGATGGCAAATGTAACATCAATTCATAGCCACATGCTCACACCTCACACTCGCATTTAAAGAAATCATGATGACCAATGTCATATCACATCACTTCCGCACCTCTAATGAAGACTATCATGATCCAGAAAAGTTTGAGCATGTTGGTCCAAAAGTCACAACCTCACATGATGGCAATACTTCAAAGGATGAGATGGAGATTCACTGTGGCTGATGATCTCAAAGAAAGCTCATGATCACAAGACAAAGAAACATTCATGTCAAGAAACACTACTGAAGATGAAAAGTTGTCTATCTTGAAGATTCAAAGTCTACGAGCTTGGATATGAATCTATTGATAGAATGCTATGATTCAAAATGTAATTTATGGGGTGACCTCCCTTAGGGGGAGATTGTTAGGATTTAGTAAATCCATATAGAAGATTCGGTCACCCCAACTATAGTCTAGCATATGTTAGCACATAGACTTGACGTTAATTGGAAGTTATAGATTAGCGTAAGTAACACCGTGGAAGAAGGACGGGTCTTTACCCACTGTATGCCTGATCTACAGCCTGAAGGAGGGCATAAGTAAGTTGTATAAATAGCCCTCTCCCCACAAGGGAGAGGATTGGATTTTCATTTGGTATCTAACCTTCCATATTTTGTTCTCTCTCTAGCATCCCATTCTTTCATCTCTTTCTCTCTCTACTTCACGAATCACACACAAATCACATATAGTGTTATGATATCAATAATCCTACATTAAATTTTCTAAAAATAAAATTTTAGAATGGGGTGCCACCCATGTGGATGTAATTGGTTGGCATCCTCCTTATATTGTAAACTTCAACACTCCCATGTATATTTTATAGGACTTCTCATTGGTGCAAACATGAACAAAGTGTGCAATTGTAAGCCTATCATCGATATATTTTATAGCTATCTCACCACTTGGAAGGCAAAGATTCTATCTTATCATATGGCGGTAAGCTCACTCTAATCAAATCGATTCTCGGTGCTCTAGGCATTTTTCTTCTCATTTTAAAGTTCAACTGTCTAAGTTTCTTGAAAAACTTAGACGTAATCTCCTTCTCATTTTTGGGAAAGGGTTCTTTAATCTAACAAATTGGCTTGGATAGCTTAGAAAAAAGTGTGTTCTCCATCAACTTCAGGTGGACTTGGAATTGGTAGTCTCCAAGCTTCAAACTTAGCTATCTTGACTAAATGGCGGTGGAAATTTTACAAGAAACCCAACTCTCTTTAGCATCATGTTATTACCTCCATAGTTAGCATATCGAATTAAAAAGGTGCCATGCAGATTTGTATTATCAAAAGAAATCAATAGTGTTCTTAGCACCTACCATGTATTCCATCTAAGATTATACTTAATAGGCAAGGCAAAGTAAGTCTCTCTAGGAGGTGTTATAATTAATAAAAGCTCAACTATTTTGAGAAACCAGAAACTATCTAAATATTAATTTGTGTGAGTAAGCACTATGAAGTTCTCCGACTTAGAAATTTTCACAAATATCTACGAGTAACCTAAAATGTCTGCGAGTAAGAAATTTGATACTCATTTTCTCCGAGTTAGGAGTGTATCAAATAGTTTTCGAGTAAGGAAATGGCAATCTCCAAGTTAGAAAAGTCTTTTTCAAATTTTTTTAACAATCTTTTGAGTAACCATCATTTTCTGCGAGTAAACAAATGTTTCCAAATCTTCTTAGAGTAACAGATTTTCTGCGAGTAAGGAAAATTTTCTAGACTTGTAAATTTCTTAAGAACTTGAAAATTTCAAAATGTGATTCCTTGATAGACATGGACTTGTTCTTAACTGATCATGCATCACTAATGACATTATTGGTCTAACACTAACATGTAAATGCAATCTTCTCTGTATTTGTTGGTGTTGGTGCATTTCAAGTCTCAAAATGTCTCAAGGTTCACTAACAAGGAAGGAAATGATTCCAGCAGATGATGAAAGAAAGATTGGAGAATCCAACTACCGGGTTGATTTGGATTCACTTCCATGCTATTCTACTTGTCAAGTCATTGTGGAGATACTCAAAAGACACTTCTGCAGACATCTTTTGATTCATTCTGCCAGTGTTCCTGAAATCTACATCAGTTATGGTATTCTCTCATGATCATGAGAGATATGAAGATAATGACCATCAAAATTGATAGAAAAACAATCTAGATTGATGTCAATCTCCTTCGCACTGTTCTTGGTCTTCCTCAAGAAGTATCAGGAAAAAAAAAGAGATTTGCACCACTTCCCTCTTTCACCACAATAGTCGAGTCTCTCAAGCAACTGGTGTATGATGACTCCACAAAATGTATCACCACTCACTCCAAAGTGGACAAATGATATTTTCCTTAACCATGATTGACTTTATACACCATACTTAGTCACTATGTCATAGGAAAAGAAAGTAGACACACACATCCAAGACTTGAACACTTACAAATCCTCTGGGTGTGATGAACTCTATGCACATTGATTATGCACAGTTAATATGGGATGATATGGTATACTAGGCACGACAGTTTGTTGCCAAAAAAGGTTATAAGATTCCATTTGTATGATACACCAAGATTCTTATTGCCCATTTCATGGAACAAGACCCATAAATTGATAGAAGACTTGAAGGTGAAAAATACTACACTGAGAGGATGGATCACATACTTTCTAGAATGAGAATACACAAGACCAACACCACCAATAGAGGTCTCTGTATTCTAGACTTCCTCTTAACTGAAAATGTCAGAAACACCGAAGCTTATTGATAAGGATTTAAAAGGTACACTTTTGAGGGGTCAATTAAGCCCTTAATTGATCACTTTTGTATTCGTTACTAGTTAATTTCGTTCCTTTTCACTTTTTAGGTCTCTTGAAGGCAAATTGCTGGAATGACACTTATTCGGACGAAAAGGCGCGAAAATATGAAGAAAATGGCCAGAGTCAAGAATCGAGACACTACTGCTGAACAAGGGGACGGCATCACGGTTAATTGCGACGCCTTCGCGACACACCTTGAGAGACTTCGCAGACAGAAAATTGCTATTACAAGTGACGGCATCGGGTTTAAAAGATTAGGCGTCACACCACACGACCTAGATTGGATTCGACGGGTCAGAGGATAAAGCCGACGGGTCAAGCAAGCATATGGCCAAGCATGCAGTTGACGGCCAAGACGAAAACCTAATGGAGGCGACCCAACGGCGTCACAATTAAAGAGGACTCGCCGCATATTGTAACTCTATATATAGAATTTGAATTTTCAGTATTTTAGAGGTAGTTTTTGGAGTAAAACCTAAAACCAAACATAGGCTGTCTTGGGCAGTATCTTAGGGTTCCATACCCTATTTTACAACAAGATAAGTGATTTACTTTATTGATTCAATTATGTCTTCAATTGTTTGTGTGTATGCTTGCATGTTTTCCATGTCCGGCTAATTTACTTGTGTGTTTGCTTAGATCAATGAAACCTAGGTATTGAATATTGATTGGTTGTCTCTTATCTTAATTGTGATTGACCTAGTATTGTGATAGGTCATCCATTGTGTTTTTAATGCTTGAGTAATCTTTGTGAACATTAGTTTATAATCACCTAGAGTTATTGTAGTCTAAACATCCAAAGATAACCTTAGAGTTAGTTTATGAATCCTAGAGATTTTGTAGGCAATAACCTTAAGGTAGACTTAAAGAGTTAAGGAAAAACGCATACCCTACAACCTTAGAAGACACAACGTGTTAAGAATAAGGACATGACAATTCAACCATCAATAGGAGATAACTAGGGAGTAATAGCATCTAAGTAAACAAAATTTTTAATCATCATAAGAGCACACAACAATAGTCATAGACTACAGTCACCTTAGTTTAGATAATTAGATAAGTAGAGTAATCGGTAGAAATACCAACCCCCCAAATCCAATACACCGAGATTTGTACCTTTCCATTTTCTAAAAAACATAAAAAAGATAAAAAAAAATAATCTTCCTCAACCCCAACCTTAGCGTAGTAATTTCTCACTAGCATTCCTATTTCCCTAGAGAACGATATCAATTTACGAGGCTTACCCTAATACTACACTACAACGATTAGGTTCACTGCCTAGGGTGTTGAAAAACTTGCTCGACGAAAAGGAGGTTCCTTTGACCCCGAACGCGCGTTGTACGTGTATCAAGTTTTTGGAGCCGCTGTCAGGGAATAGAATAGCTAGTTAGATTTCCACCTCGTTTAGGTTCCCTTTCTTGATTCCTATCAAGTAAGCTTTTTCTCATTTTTAGCTTCCTTGTAGTCTATCCCCCTTCTTTGTGTTTGTGTTTGGGTTTGTGTTCAGAAACCCTTTTCATTTGTCGTTATGGCAAGTGAAGTTGCATTTGAATCATTAACAAATGAGGAACAATTGAATTTCGCAGATTGGATTGCTTTTTATTGTTCTAATGAATTTGTGAGTGATCTTAGGGATATCCAAAAGGAGACGGGTGTAAGGTTGGATGGATTTGATAAATTTGTGCTTGTGTGGCTTCTATTCAACGATCATTCTTAGAATCAACTCCTTTTAGTGAGACCCTATGGAAATTTTTTGAGAAAGCCTCCTAAGCATAAACCATCAGTTGTCACAACTTGAGGAAATAGATTAGGAGGATTTATACAACCTTAGGCATCATGATCAAAAAGACATAGTTTTTAAGAACATGGAACCTAAACCTGAACAAGATTGTGAGATGGTTATAGTTGAAATACCTAGTTGCATGCGTGGGATATATTTCACCAAAACATATGACACGCGTGAGGAATCCTTTAGGAAAATAGAACATAGTGATCAAATTTTTGAGAATGATTCTTATGAATCGCACTCAAGAATTTGAAATGGATATAGAAGGATTTGAGATACTTAGGAGTGTATTTGGGTTAGATCATACTAAAACACACGATGAACATTTAGGAGATCTAGATATAATGGAGAATGAGGTGGAAACTCAAGCCCACAAGCCCTACCATCACTGAGAACACACATCCTATAATCCATCTTAAGAAAGTAGAAGAGACTAAAGGAACCCCAATTGATATAGAACCTTTGGACCAAACGCCACTAGAGAATGTAGGTTTAGATGCTTGTTGTCATGACCTCTCTCATAGTCCTAGGGAAGTTCCTAATTTTGATGAACCGGAGCCTCAACCAAAAACCTTACCCAATTTTACGCCTTTAGATGTGAATCTTGAATTGAATTAGCCCCCAATCCACCCATCAAAATAAATATTTTGGGTAGTTGCTTGATAAAGGTGGTAGACTCTAGGCCATGTAGAGTGGAAGCTAATATAGGAGTAACCCATGACCTTACACACTTATATCTCCCATTCATGGTTGATAACAAGAAACATTATTGGTTTAAACCGGGTTTATTAGGTCAAGATGGATCCTCAACTAAGAATTTTTTGAAGTTGATAGAAGATGATCCATTTTTAGGAGAGAGATTTGATTCACTCGCTACACCCATAAAATTAGGTAAGGTTAGAATGAATGGAGCACACCCCTTTGAGCGTATAAATCACCCATCACCCTCTCCTCACGTAGCAAATATCCAATTCTAAGGGTGTGTATCGCATTTCTCACCCGCACTTAAGCTTAAGTGTAGAAAAACATCCCTTTATCCGTTAAATAAGGGTAGAGTCAAGCTTTGATCTAACAAAAACAAGCTTTCGGGAGACAACCTATGCTTAATTGTTTGCTTGTTGTGTGTCGTATATCTTTTATTGATTGTTTATTTTCATGTTTGAATTTGTAAAAATGTTTTATTTTGTCTTAACCTTGCCTTAATTACATATAAAGGTATTTTACCAAAGGGATAAGTGTAGGGAAGATTACACACGTTTTTAAAAGAATGTGAACATGAGAATTACGATTATTGAAAAGATATACATGTGTGTTTGTTAGAGTAAAATGCTTGTATCGAGTCAAAATGGATGTTTTGCAGGAATTTATCCAGATTCTAAAGATATAAATCTTCCAGAAATCGCAGAGGCTTCGTCAGATAACCGACGGGCGTCAAGATCGCAACTGACGGCGCCAAGAGGAGCAGTAAACAACTTATCTTACTTTCTCTCATTTTCGTGCTACTTATAAATTTTTGGAATTTTCTGGTCTTAGTTTTCTAAAATCTGCAAACATCCATTACACAAGCATTATATCTTATATAAGTCCTGAATTACATCTTGTTGTGATTTTTCTTTGTTCGGTTTGATGCTTTGGGTTGTTTTTCTTAAAGTGCTGTGTTTTATTTAAAGAAGAAGATACAAGATTTGGATGGAGCTTTTCACGCATACATTCTTCTTGGAGAAGAATTTAACCACTACTTCACACACGGATCCTACCGAGCTAATCAGGAGAGTATTAGTTTCTTTCATTTTTAATTACCTTCCATTATCATAACTTTGATACTTTTGGGGAACATTGGGGACAATGTTCAGTTTAAGTGTAATAAACCATGAGAAATATCGGTTAGGGTAATTTTGGCACCAAATTTAAAAATTTTTCATGACATGTAGGAGTGGGCCATTAGTCTTAATAAAAGCGTCTCATGGATAGGAAGTTATATGACTAGCACAAAAACCCATTACCACTTAAATTCCACCCAAAATGTGAGGATCGCCCTTAGATTTGTAGGAATTAAAGCATTCTACTTTAATGCTTCGAGTGTGTACCGGTAGTATAATAGATTCTAGAACTTGTTTTGTGATGCATTCCGAGATCGCTGGTGAGACTACACTTGTGTAGTTAGGAATAGCTAAATGATAAGAGGCATTAGGATAACCCTTGTTTGATACCCGTATTATAATTACTTCCACATCGGTTGAGTAATTTCCCCCACACCCTTGCGTTGTACTCATCTTTAGTATACGATACCCCTAGTAAACCCCTCAGAGCCTATCCCTTTTATGGTTCTCATGATGTTTCGGTTTTTTCGAATATCAATGAAGAGCATTGTTTACAATCCACCCCCAAATGTACACCCAAATCGCGTTAGCCTACCTTGTATGCACTCACTTTTAGTGCATTATTGTTATCATACTTAACCCTTAGTTCAATTATCTAGTTGCTTGCATAAGTTGCTAAGTCGAGTCATATCCTTTGTACACAGTTTTGGGACGATTGGGACTCATGGGAAAAGTTAAATTTTATGAAATGACGGGAAGGAACGTTAAAGTCAAATTCCCTTTATTTGCGTAATAATGTACTCCAAATGTTTTGATCTTTTCAAATCGGGTCAAATTAGTGTTTGAGTAATAAAAACTCAAGTGTAGGGATGTGCCTATAAATCCCTATTATTTTGATGTTATCATAGAGGATGGTAGATTAAATTGTATGAAAAAAAAAGGCTACCATCCTACAGCTATCTTTAAATTTATGTTTATTTATTTCAAAGTTATCTAGAGTTTAGAGTGTCGAGTCTTGGCTTAGCAACGCCATTCTTCTCATGCTTGTAACATAAAGATTTTTGACTTGCCACCACTAAATCGCCTATCCCACCAAACCCTTTGTTTCCCTACCGTAAGCCTAACGTTACAACCTTTTAAAAGACCTCTTGGATAGTTTTTCCTAGGTGCTTACGCCAAAAGCGATGGAGGTTTGATCTAGTCTCAAGCCTATGGTAATCTATGTACTAGGACCGGTTAATGAGTGTTTATCTTCCATTTCCAACTTGATATATTTCATATATACCCGAGAGATGAGAGTATCCAAACACCACTCATGAGGTGCTAGTATGTAATTTTCGCTTATTATGACTTCAGGGGCTTATATCGTGTTGTGAATTGTTCTAAACTAATGCTTCATGACCCATAACTTATAAATTAATTGGCTAAAAGCACATTTGCTTGAGAACAAACAAATACCAAGTGTAGGGATATTTGATAAGGATTTAAAAGGTACACTTTTGAGGGTCATTTAAGCCCTTAATTGATCACTTTTGTATCCGTTACTACTTAATTTCGCTCCTTTTCACTTTTAGGTCTCTTGAAGTCAAATTGCTGGAATGACATTATTTATTCACAAAAAGGCTAATATACAAAGAAAATGGCCAAAGTCAAGAATGAGACACTCGCTTGCTTGACTCAAGCGGGACAAAGGCCGTTTAAAAGACATGCTTAACTCGACGGCCTAGATTTGATCCCCGGGCGCGAGGTTGAAGCCGCAACTGCCACAAGCATAAGGTGACGCCAAGGCCAAGTTGACGTAGCCAAGACGAAAACCTAATGGCGGCGATTCTACCTGGCCACAATTAAAGATGACGTTTATATTGTAATCCTATATATAGAATTTGAATTTTCAAGATTTTAGAGGTAGTTTTTGGAGTAAAACCTAAACCGAACATAGGTCGCTTGGCAATATCTTAGGTTTCCATACCCTATTTTACAACAAGATAAGTGATTTACTTCATTGATTCAATTGTGTCTTCAATTGTTTGTGTGTATGCTTGCATGTTTTCCATGTCCGGCTAATTTACTTGTGTGTTTGCTTAGATCAATGAAACCTAGGTATTGAATATTGATTGGTTGTCTCTTATCTTAATTGTGATTGACCTAGTATTGCGATAGGTCATCCGTTGTTTTTTAATGCTTAAGTAATCTTTGTGAACATTAGTTTATAATCACCTAGAGTTATTGTAGTCTAAACATCCAAAGATAACCTTAGAGTTAGTTTATGAATCCTAGAGATTTTGTAGGCATTAACCTTAAGGTAGACTAAAGAGTTTAGAGAAAAACGATACCCTACTAACCTAGAAGACACAACGCGTTAAGAATAAGGACGTGACAATTCAACCATCAATAGGAGATAACTATGGAGTAATAGCATCTAAGTAAACACATTTTTAATCATCATAAGAGCACACAACAATAGACATAGACTACACTCACCTTAGTTTAGATAATTAGATAAGTAGAGTAATCGTAGAAATACCAACCCCCCAAATCCAATACCCGAGATTTGTACCTTTCCATTTTCTAAAAAAACATAAAAAGATAAAACAATAATTTTTCTCAACCCCAACCTTAGCGTAGAAATAAGGCTTATACTAGCATTCCTATTCCCCTAGAGAACGATATCAATTCCGAGGCTTACCCTAATACTACACTACAACGATTAGGTTCACTGCCTAGTGTGTTGAAAAATTTGCTCGACGAAAAGGAAGTTCCTTTGACCCCGAACGCGCGTTGTACGCGTATCACTTATGTAGCTTATGATGAAGCTGAGAAAGCTTGGTGGGTTGGAGTCACTGAGAAGAAAGGAACAAGTCTTTGCAAGAGGAATAGGTCGAGGCAAGAAGACAAGTGCGCCAAGGAAAGTCACCAGAGCCTCAAAGAAGAAAAATCTCTTTCATGATGAAGAGTTGACATAAGAGGAGGTAGATGAAGAGAATCTTCGGGTGGAAAGACATAGACTCATTCAGGTCAAGCAATAAAAAGATAGTGTACGCCAAGGAAAAGACGTCATTTTTCAAGACCCACCACTAAAGCCTTCAACAACTCAGAAAGAAGAAATGTCACAGCTGAGAAAAGCCATGCTGGAGAACAAAATAAAGGATCTATCTAACTTAGCCAAGCTCAGCAAGAAAGGTGAAGGGTCTGGGGAAAAGAATGATGTGGAAATCATCCATGATGTCCAAGTTGATGAAGAAGAAAAAAAAGCTGAGTATGAACCATATCATTCAGAACCCGAACATGACACATCCGTCACTCTATCAGCAACCAAAGAGGAACCAGAAGAATGTGATGAGTTCATTTACACTGACTCTAGTAGTGAAGAAGAGTCAGAAATACATGATGAAAGAGATGATGATGATGATGAGATGAAAGATGAAGAATACGATGAACAGAAGGATGACAACTCAGATGATGATCAAGATGACTATGATCAAAAACACTCAAGAGGAGATAACTGCATACCTACACCTCCAAAACAAGCCACACCTACAGCATCATCTTATTAGCATTCAAAGATGAAGGCTCCTTCAACAACAAAGTTTAAAATCAAACTCCCCTCCAGATAAACCTCTTAAGTCACTGAAAAGGATCAACAGCAATCTATTCAGGAAAAATTCAGCGCACTTCAAGCTCAAGTGCAGACACAAGAGAAAGACATCACTGCTCTTAAAGACTTCCCAGTTTTAGATGCAATGGAAGAATTGTTTAAGCAAAATCTACCTGCTGAAGTCGAGAAATACTTCAATGAAGTACTTCTATCTACACTGAAAACATATGTCAAGAACAAGCTTGATGGTATCGTTGCACATTAGTTCCAAACTACACCCATCACCATTCAAACCAAGCCATCCAAACCTTCCGCAGAAGACCTCAAAAGTCAACTTCTTAGTCAAATAATTGATAATGATGAAGAGGTAGATCCCCGTGATGCCTTGATTAGATCAATGAAAAAGGCGAAAAATAAGGGTGAAACGTGCAAGATACCTAAGTGTCACAAACGTCATCAAGACGACTTTGACAAGGATGAAGATCCACAACCGCGAGAAAAACGTTCAAAGACAACTGCACGTCTTCTTCTGGGTTTTCACACTACACCATTTGACACTCCTCAAGACGATGAAATTCACCTCAATCAACTGATCAACCACAAGATAAGGATCAACCTAAAGAAACTGCAGACATACCGGAGCCACCATCTGATATACCACAAAAGCCAACTCCAGAATTGGTTGACCCGATTTAAGAAGTTCGATTGGTTTAAAGAGTTAGTCGATGCACATCCAGAAGATGAGATCCCTAACAAAGGTTTAATTGTAAACTTTACCAAGAAACTGAAGAAAGTCATGAAGATTCAGAAACTGTAATTATCCGACATCTTCAACCTCAGAAAAGCAGGTTTCACTCCATTCAAGACTTCTCTTACATCGAAGCTACAGTTTGAATACAATCTCGAGGAAGTTGCACGAGCGTTGTTTGAAGATGTCAGTTGGGATGCATTGTTGTCTTCACATGCTCCAAAAATACTCAAGTATCACGACTACTCCAAACCCTTGCCACTCATGGGCCATGATCACAATTCTAAGGTACCGACAACATATTTTTTCAATCATGACTTAGAATACTTGATCTATGGAAATACAGATCCGGAGAAGAGCTATGTGATAACATCAAATTATCTTGAATATTAAGTGTCAATTTCCCCCGATAATGCTTGTAATTTATATCATTTATATGGATTTACACTTGTTTTCCATTATATTCCACTTTCAGGTAAATTACGAGCATTGGAGCTAAAGAGACGAGGAATTGGAGAGTTTTTTGAAGATTTATCATAGTATGCTCACTTTGAAGAAGTTACGGTGTAACTCCTATCTCACATTACGCCGTAACTAAAGTGTGGCTCAGAAAACCAACTTAGAGAAGATTAATGCGTAACTCTCCCAAAGATTACGACGTAACCATATTAGGTCAAATGAGGGTCCTACGCCCATAATTACGCCGTAACTCATGCATCAACTGCGGCATAACCAAGATTTATTGAAGATACGGCGTAACCCCTTCTAAGGTTACGCCGTAACCAGGAGATCTAGTGCAATTTACGAAGAATTTATATGTTACGGCGTAACTATTTTATTAG
The DNA here is from genome assembly GCA_910596185.1 of Chrysanthemum makinoi. Classification (NCBI taxonomy): domain Eukaryota; kingdom Viridiplantae; phylum Streptophyta; class Magnoliopsida; order Asterales; family Asteraceae; genus Chrysanthemum; species Chrysanthemum makinoi. Next base: position 354,275,361 of record OU343222.1, on the reverse strand, counting down.
TTACGCCGTAACCAAGATCTGGCCTATAAATACCCCACGATTTCCAGCAGTTCAAGGTATCCCATTTCACATATAACAATTAGAGAACGTGAGAAGAAGCCAAAGGAAGGTCTAGAGGAGCATACGGAGCTATTTCCAAGGGAGAAATCACTCCCCTACGATAAGCATTAGCTTTTTATCTTTTCTTTACTTTCGATTCAGGTATTTCGTAACATTAAACATTGAATTGATTTGTATGGTTGTTGATCCCAGTTGAGCAAACGATCCTTTAAAGAAACTGACTTAACAAAGACTTTTTAAGTATCAAACGGAATTTAATACTTAATCTTAAGAAGAAGAACAATTAACATTCAACACCTCAATATTATTATTAATACGAATACTCTAACCAGTATTAGGGTTTTACAACCTTGAAGTGTATCGACTTTAGATATAAAACATATGTATATCTAATATAACCTAGGACCTCCTTTTATATGCTAAGAAGTCCTTTACATAATACAATACGTAACCTACAAGGTAAATATCTGTTCCATATTTATCTAATACAAAATATTAAACCGACTTATACAAGACTAGCAGTGGTTACAATACAATATCCGTGGTTACACAATACTACTAGCCGCGGTTTATCTTCAGCAGTGGATTCATTCTTATGTTCGTGGTTTCACCAATTCTATTCGTGGTTCCAACACTTAGAATAGTTCATGATCCAAGGAACCTAGCTAAAACCCAACAATCCTCCCCTAAACTTGATACATTCAAATAGAATTCTCAAGTTTCTTTTAAGCGCAAAACACCTTCATTGGAGGATGTATCCAAACAGTTACTAGTTTTAAGAATTGTCTCATACTTTAGCAACAAACTGTAAGCTTGACCATTATAGGGCATCAACATCTTCAAACCACCAGGCTTCACCATCTGAGAAATAACTCCTGAATAATTATTCAATTTGGGATAATCACCTTCTACAAGCATATGAATAACTTCTCCAGACACAGTTAACACATGAACTCCACAAGTTTCATATAAAAACCATCTTGTAATTTGACCATTGTAGCGTCCTTTCCATTCAGGTTCATCATGAGTAGGTTCAAACAAAATCTTCAAGTGATGATAAACCAGTCTCTAATGATAATCATCTGGATGTACATCACCAAACTTATTCTTGTAAAGCTTCCAAAGATTCATTAAATCACCTCTATCCAGATATTGAAGAATTTGTGAAAATTTATTAAACTCGGAAACTTCGTTATTGAGTCTTTGAATTTTCCAACATCCTGCACTTCCATTAAGCTCAAATTCATAAGAGATAATTTGATTACTATCTTCAATCACTTTCAATCTTTTAGAACCAGATGTCTCCTGAATCTCAGATTTTCTCTTTTGTCTACTTTGAATCCAATTTTCTTCTTTTTCAGAATTCACTGGAAAGAAATTATCATTATTAATCCTCATACACATCAGATAAAGCTCATGAATTCTCTCAAATGAACATTTACTAAGATTTTCATAAATATGTATGCCTAAATTCTTAATAATCTTCATCAGTACATTCCTCATCTCACGTATTGTAGGAGGTTTCTTCCTTTTAACTTGCATCTTTTCCTTACTGATCCTCCTTGCCCATTCACCCAAGATTCTAGCTCTTTCATCAAAATCTAACAATTCCCATTCTTGAGTAGTATACTCATCCTTTATTTGATTAGAAGCTTGCAGATAGTTTTGTGTTTCATACCATTTAGCGAACCATTTCTGAGTAGCCTCCTCCTCTTCTTGCTTTTCTTTCTCTACAGCTGCTTCCTCTTCAGCTTGTATGCTTCTTGTATACTCTTCATCATAAGCAATCTGTTCTTCTCTACTTTTAAACTTCAACTCTGGTTTCAGTTTCTAGATCACAAGCTCTGATACCACTTGTTGATCCCAGTTAAGCAAACGATCCTTTATAGAAACTGACTTAACAAAGACTTATTAAGTATCACGCGGAATTTAATACTTAATCTTAAGAAGAAGAATAATAAACATTCAACACCTCAATATTATTATTAATACGAATACTCTAACCAGTATTAGGGTTTTACAACCTTGAAGTGTATCGACTTTAGATATAAAACATACGTATATCTAGTCTAACCTAGGACCTCCTTTTATAGGCTAAGGAGTCCTTTACATAATACAATACGTAACCTACAAGATAAATATCTTTTCCATATTTATCTAATACAAAATATTAAACCGACTTATACAAGACTAGCAGTGGTTACAATACAATATTCGTGGTTACACAATACTACTAGCCGCGGTTTATCTTCACCAGTGGATTCATTCTTCTGTCCGTGGTTTCACCAATTCTATCAGTGGTTCCAACACTTAGAATAATTCATGATCCAAGGAACCTAAAACCCAACAATGGTTAATATAAGCGGCTAACCACCTCTTGGTGCTGGCCTAGTTATGATTCCTTAATTATTTTGTTTGCGTTTACATTGCTTCCGTATAATTATTTCTAAGTGTATGCATGCATAGTTTATTGGTAGCTACCCGTATTTCGGTAGTTTTGAATGGCGGTAGAGGATAGTTGCTTAGGAGATATGACCAACTGACCCTAAGTGAGTAGACTGAGAGGGGAAGGGTAAGATATGACCAACTGAAGACCTTTTCTACTTGTGCGATTTGACCAACTAATCACATACGGTTTGGATGAACTTAAGAATTAGGGGGTGAGTGTTTAAGTTGCTAGCGCCCGGGCACTCATTATTATAAATCTAGCATGTAGTGGAACTTAATGACTTGGCTTAGGGGACCAGGAACAACTGGACTTATGAGGGGACACCTAACTTCTCCAGTGGTAGCTCTTTGCTGATAGGTTAGGGCGAACTGACCAAATGTTGTCCTCTCGACTTTGACCCCACCTGAAGTAATTGGAAGTAATTAGACATAAATATTACTAGCTAGGATGAGTAACTAGGTTAGCACCACTCTCCTCTATTTATCACATCTTTGCCGTTATTTGTTTTAGTAGTTAATTAGTTAATTCGACATCAAAACCATCTTAAAATCTGTGACACCTAGACTTAGTATTAGTCCACACACATAGCTCTTGGGACGACCTCGGTTTTACCGAATACTATACTACACACCCGGGTACACTGCCCGTTAGTGCATTAGGGTAGACCAGAGGTATAACGAGACATTATAAATATTAAAACCTGGTCAGTAAAACTTGCATCAAGTTTTTGGCGCCGCTGCCGGGGAGTTATATTAGGATTGCTATTAAGTCTTTCATTTTTGTTTTGTTTAAAAATTTTCAAATTCTCACGATTGCTTTTCAAGTTTTCATGTACCATGGAAGTTGTTAACATTGATGACCTCACTCTTGAGGAATATTTGGCGTTAACAAGAAAAGAACAAGGACCAGGGATTGTTAGGCCGGCCATCGCAGAAGATGCTCAATTCGAAATCAAACCTCAATTTATGAGGTAATTGCGTGCAAACCCTTTCTCTGAAAGCATTACCGATGATGCTCATGAGCATATAGACAACGTGGAATACATTGTCAGCCTATTCAAAATTCCTAGAGTCTCAAAAGATGCTGTCATGTTACGAGTGTTCCCTATTTCTCTCACTGGAGATGCTATAAGGTGGGTTGATCGATTACCTGTCGGAACAGTCAACACCTGGCCTCTCCTAAAAAGTATTTCATTCAGAGATAATGTCCTCCATCTAGGACTGCTAAGCAATTAGAAGAAATCCATAACTTCAAGTAAGAGGGCGATGAAACGTTGTACCAAGCATGGGAAAGGTATAACAAATTATTATACAAATGCCTTACTCACGACCTTAACAGCCAACAAAAGGTGAACGTCTTTTACAAAGGTCTGAACATCTCCTCAAGGCAAATGATCGATTCTCAAGGACCAATTCCTGGAATGACTCCAACATTGGCTCTGGAAACTATTTAGAAGATGGCTGGCCACTCTTACAAATGGCACAATGGGGGAAGCAGCCGAAGTAAGAATGGAAATATGGAAGGCCTTGCAGCAATAAATAACAAATTAGAAAGTCTCGGAAGAGACATGAAGAAGCTCAAGGAAAATGTGCATTCCATACAAGTGGAACGAAGTGGACACAATGGAGCTCCCCCTACTTAGGAATCTTCCTCCAACGAGGAAGTTAAAAGGATTGAAGAAGTAAAATATGGAAGTGGAAGTCCCTTCAACGGATACAATGGTAGCGGGCCGAATACGAGAAAAAGTCCCAGGGTTCTACACAAGAGTCAACAACAATCCTCCTAGACCAAGCCGTGAAGAAATAATGAATAGGCACATCGAGGAATCTACAAAAAAGGGCGATAGACTCAAAGAATGGATGGTCAAGGTAAAAGAAGACACCAACATGAACTTGCGAAACTAAGATGCTGCAATTAAAAACCTCGAAACCCAAATTGGGCAATTAGCTAAAAACCTTGAGACCAGTAATGCCAAAGCCATTTCCTGCAAAGCCATATTTGCACAAGATAAGCCAAAGAAAGAGCAGTGCATCTCCTCTATCACCAATGATCTATCCGGGATTAACTACCTAAAAGAAGATGATAAATCGAAAGACGACGAGGACCTGCCAAGCCAACTTCCTGAGAAGCAACAATACCAGGAAAATTTTCTTCTTCCATGGACTATCGGTAATCTTAAAATTCCCGCATTAGCTGATTTTGGGGCTGGGGTAAACCTTATTTCTACCACTTTGTTTGATAAAATAAAACTTACCAATTTAAAAGAAACAACAATGATGATAGAAATGGCTGATTCCTCTAAGGCTGTACCAAGGGGAGTAGTCAATAATGTGCTCCTTAAAATTGGAAAATTCCTTTTTCCCACTGATTTTGTGGTTATTGACGTGGGAAAACGGGAGGCTTACAACTTAATTGTTGGAAGACCTTTTCTGGCCACTTGTCGTGCTCAAATTAAGGTTTTTGAATAACAAATTTCTTTAGGAACTGAAAATGAACGAATAAATTTCAGCATGAAAGAGGAATTAAACCAAAAATTAGAAGTTTCAAATAAAGTTGATGTTGTTAATGTTCAATCGCTCGATCCACCTTTGTGTTATAATCCTAGTACTAACAATAGTGGAGAAAATGTTGATAGTTGCAAGTAGGAACAGGAAAAGACTGTCCATGTCAAAGGTAGTAAGGAAGCTCTGAATCCAAACAAACATTACTGCAACCCGATATTAACCGAGGATAACGAATCAATGACAGCATGGCCCTCGTGTAACCCTTTTCGTGAATTTTGTGAGGGAAGGGCAGATGAATGGATATGCCCTCACGAGGCTGAAAGACATGATATAAAATTTGGGAAATTATCATTTGAAGATTGGTACAAGGTAAGATTTGGAGACTCAGAAATCAATACGGGATTGGTAAACAACTAAAATGCAATTACAATGACTATCGCCTTACTGATGTGATAACCAATGATGAAAGATCAAACATAAGTACAACAATTAGTCATATAGCTGAAAGTGACGACTGGGGAAAGTCATGTATATCATTTAATGAGTGGCTCTCGCAAAAATTTGGAACATGTATCATCGGTAACACTGCAAGAAAAAAGGTTTTTATCAAATGGATGAATGATTGCTGCCAACTAGTAGAGGAAGTTGGCCAAGTCCAAAGGCCACCATAAAACCCCGAGGGTCTAAGTCTAACTTAAAGACTCATAAATAAAGAAAAGTGCTCTTTTGGGAGACAACCCGAATTATCCCTTTCTTTTGTTTTATTTCTATTTCTGTTGGGTTTTGTGTTTTTAACCATTTTTGCAGGAAACGAAGAAAAAGTTGATGCTTTGCTTACTGATCGACAGGTTCTGGTACGTAACTCATTCTCATGGTTACGCCGTAACAGGCCCCTTGCAGCAGAACTTCAGATGCATTACCAATTACGGCGTCATCCCATCTCAGAGGTTACGCCGTATGCCAGGTTTTGCCTAGTTACGGCGTAACTCCCTCTAGAGTTACGACGTAACTATCCTCTGCATTACTTCTTTCATTTTAAATACAATAACCTTGTATTAGTATTTTAAATGAACTTTGTGGTGTGTTCCCCGTAAACCCTCACGAGACTTCACTCGTCCACTTGGGACACCAAGTGGTTTAAAAGGCTTGTTACATATGCTAAATGCAACCGTGATTCCTACGAAAGTGAGTTAGGTTTGTTTTTCATTTTTCATTTTTCATTTTTTTTCTTTTTAGAATTATGCTTGTCGGTAGTGTGATTTGAGGGATTGACGTTTGCTCGTGGATGCTTATACAAAGGCACGACTCTTTTTCGTGGGCCTTCTTTCTTTTTTGAGCAAATTTCAGGGAAGTTCTCGCTCTAATTCTACTTTTCTCTTCACCTTTATTTAACGCTTAGTTCAAAAGGCACTTTGTACAATTCAAGTGGGGGGACGGGAGTAGAATTGTCAAAAACTTGATGCAGGTTTTACTGACCAGGTTTTAATATTTATAATGTCTCGTTATACCTATGGTATACCCTAATGCACTAACGGGCAGTGTACCCGGTCGTGTGTAGTGTAGTATTCGGTAAAACTGAGGTCGTCCCAAGAGCTATGTGTGTGGATTAATACTAATTCTAGGTGTCACAGATTTTAAGATGGTTTTGATATCGAATTAACTAATTAACTACTTAAACAAATAAAGGCAAAGATGTGATCAATAGAGGAGAGTGGTGCTAACCTAGTTACTCATCCTAGCTAGTAATGTTTACGTCTAATTACTTCCAATTACTTCAGGTGGGGTCAAAGTCGAGAGGACAACATTTGGTCAGTTCGCCCTAACCTATCAGCAAAGAGCCACCACGGGAGAAGTCAGGTGTCCCCTCATAAGTCGAGTTGTTCCTGGTCCCCTAAGCCAAGTCATTAAGTTCTGCTACATGCTAGATTTATAATAGTGAGTGCCCGGGCGCTAGCAACTTAAACACTCACCCCCTAATTCTTAAGTTCATCCAAACGGTATGTGATCAGTTGGTCAAATGGCACAAGTAGAAAGGGTCGTCGGTTGGTCATATCTTACCCTTCCCGTCTCAGTCTAATCATTTAGGGTCAGTTGGTAATATCTTCTAAACAACTAGCCTCTACCGCCATTCAAAACTACCGAAACAAGGGTAGCTACCAATAAACTATGCATGCATACACTTAGAAATAATTATACGGAAGCAATGTAAACGCAAACAAAACAATTAAGGAATCATAATAGGCCAGCACCAAGAGGTGCTTAGCCACTCATATTAACCATACAAATCAATTCAATGTTTAATGTTACGAAATACATGAATCGAAAGTAAAGAAAAGATAAAAAGCTAATGCTTATCTTAGGGGAGTGATTTCTCCCTTGGAGATAGCTCCGTATACTCCTCTAGACCTGCCTTTGGCTTCTTCTCACGTTCTTTGATTGTTATGTGTGAAATGGGATGCCTCGAAATTCTGGAAATCGTGGGGTATTTATAGGCTAGATCTTGGTTACGGCGTAACTAATAAAATAGTTACGCCGTGACATATAACTTCTTCGTAAATTGCACAAGATCTGCTGGTTACGGTGTAACCTTAGAAGGGGTTACGCCGTATCTTCAATTAATCTTGGTTACGCCATAGTTGATGCATGAGTTACGGCGTAATTATCAGTGGCGCGGACCCCCATTTGACCTAATATGGTTACGTCGTAAACTTTGGGAAAGTTACGCCGTAATCTTATGATAAGTTGGTTTTCTGAGCCACGCTTTAGTTACGGCGTAATGTGAAAGAGGAGTTACGCCGTAACTTCTTCAATGTGAGCATACTATGATAAATCTTTAATAAACTCTCCAATTCCTCGTCTCTTTAGCTCCAATGCTCGTAATTTACCTGAAAGTGGAATATAATGGAAAACAAGCGTAAATCCATATAAATGATATAAATTACAAGCATTATCGAGGGAAATTGACACTTAATATTCAGGATAATTTGATGTTATCAAATATCCCCCCCACTTGAACTCTACTTGCCCTCAAGTAGACCTTATTAGATAGATTCCTAAAAAGATATCTCCCATTACCTGGAAAATATAAGTTTACCAATCCCTTATGCTAGAAAAAAACAAAGTCGAACACCTCACGAAAAGGGAACGAAACACTCAAATCTCTCAACTATTCTAAGTGTCAATTTCGGGGTGATCACTCAATCGCACAGTCATAGCATGTATTCTATCATAAGCTTGGCGGTTACACAAATCTCCACCACTAGAGTTAAGGGCTAAACAATTTTCTAAGGCAATATGGGTAGACACGGCAAAGGTTAAGGGTGACTCATCATTACTAACATGTCCCGGCGAAGTGGACCAAATCAATGATAGATGACCAAATCCATGGCCAAGACACCAAAGATTGCTCGCTGCATCACCTAGACACGCTTCATGACTAAAAGGTAGGATAAGACATGGGATATATAAATGGTGTAAAATAAAAATCAAGCAGATAGTCTAAATCTATAACCAAGTCATCACCACTTACCGTCCGCCCAAAGTTCAAGCTTTGAAGTTAAGAAACCGGATCATGAAATACTAGGTAGATGTGTCATTATAGGACGTCATGATGGGCACACCACCTTTACTTCAACTGTTGGCGTAATTACCAACTCTAATCTTTAAATGTGACCGAGGTCGCCTCCTCGATACTAAATCAATATAAAGCTCATAGTGCTTATAACATCGCACTTTACAATAAACTGAATAACATAACTTTTTCTTCTTTTTTTTCTTTTTTTTCGAATCACTTTTTTTTCCAACATAAACATAACAACTAAACATAACATCCCCCCACTTGAGATGAACAATGGGAATTCGGGGGGTCTTCAATGATCTTTAATAATATGTCGTCGACGAAAGCGTGATTCCCGAACCTTTCCACTTGAACCTTGAACTTAGGCAAATGATGACTTCCCAATCACAAATAAAGACTACATGGTAGGCTAAGGTGTAAGGATGTAACGAAACAATATATTGGGTTAACAAAATAAAAGGAATGGCCTAGATGGGTGTATCCAGGGGTATCTTGCACTAAAGGTGAGTGCAACAAAAAGGTTTTACATGGGGGTCGATAAGTCGAGGTGACTAATCGATAGACACACAATGGTAGGCTATTTGGGTGATAATCCAATAATACTGCCTTCTTAAACTGAAAAGTTCAAATACATCGAGCTAACTCAACATACCCCGTCTATGGTCTCGAAATGATGTAAAGTCCAAGTTCTAAAGTTTACAAGCTACCGGCACACTCATAATTTGGTGGATTTGGGGTAAAATGTTGGAAACGGATAAGGCTAATCTCACCATATAATATCAAGGGTTGTATGTGCTCGGCTAAGGTCTAATCTAGTTAGGTTAATAAAAACATGTCAAAATTTTAAAAATGGCAGAATTTTGCAAAATAAACTAAAAAAACGAGGGCAAAATAAAGTTCAAGACTATGCCACATCATTGTCCACCGAATAGACTCAAGACTCAAATTCAAAGTGCAAATGAGACGACTTGAAGGGTATGTAGGAGGAAGAGCAAGGGAGCCCAACATTTTTACGTTTCGTCCTCAAAAATGAAGTATTTAAGTTAGATAGTTTTTCGTACATTACTAGAACATTTAAACATTGTCTGTAATAACTCTAACTCTTTACATTCACTATAATATATCCATTGATTATGTTTTCTTAAAACCTTGAGAAGAATTATAACAAGAATTTTCGAAAATATTTTCTAATATGGTTCAAATTCGGCTCATGAAGACTATCTCTCGAATACATTTCCGTATTTGAGGGGGAGTAATTTTTTCAAAAGAAAACAAATCTTTTTCAACGAAAGGACCCTATTGTACGCTTCATTGCAATAATCCTGAATCAAGGAGGGAAAGCTTCTAAAATGTTTTAAAAACAAAATCTTTTTTAAAAATCAAACGTTCTTGAAATCCATTTCTCCCCAAATGAATTCTAAAATCTCAAAAAGCATATTTTAATCAACATGTTTTCAAAAACAACATTCATATGCTATTTTTGAGAGGGAGAATTATGATTAAAATTTGTTGATCAGAAAGATATGGAATCTCATTTCGAGCTCGACTCAGAAATTACCAATGAATTGATGAAACATAAACTGTTAGTAATCCAAAAGACTTGTCCGGGATGGGTAATAATTTCAAGTTGGTTTAACCAGTGATGTAAACGTGTCTCTTTAAGGACTTTTCTGAGTAGAATGTACCGTTTCGAGAATCTCTTGGTAGACATGAACTTTTATGGGTCTAGCCTTCTCACTTGAAAAGTTCTTACACCTTCAAGTTAGTTACTAGGGCTAGTTATCACCTAAAAGCTGATAATGGATCCCTTTAGCTAACAACGTAAACATATCTCGCGGGGAATTGTTCATCAAGAGCCGATCAATTCAAAAGTGCGAACTCTTGCCGCAATGTGCATATTTAAGTTAAAACAATATAAGCACATTTGGAGAAGGAGTATTTATGAACATCCAAAACTCTCAAGGTGTCAACAAAATATGTTTTATAATCATAAATACTTTAAGAGATTTTCAAGAAAAGGTTTATGGCAACATAGGATACTCATGAAGTTATAAGGTGACTAAGGATAGGAAATTCATCCTATGATCCGCAAGAGCCGGAGAGGTCTACCTAAGGAAAACACCAATAGTTAGAACTAGAAAGTCATTATGTATGATTGAAAAAAGGAGTAATGTAAGAAAGGAGAAATAATGAGTTGAAGAGTTAAAAAGAAAAGTTAAGAAAATGGTGAAAAGAAATAGCCCTGCATAATCAACTTAGGTCAGACGCCGGGTTCAATTCATATGCTACTAGTTGTCACAAAGATGATGCCGGTATTGAAACAGGAGACACCACTCCACTCTCCGACTACTAAAATAAAAAAAACAAATCGAGTTTAGAGCCACGAGTTTATCAAAAGATCTTTTAGGAACACTTAATATTTCTACACTCGGTGTTTAACATTAAGAACACAAGGTGTAAATCTGAGAGTCCTATGCAGATCCTAGTAATTTGCCAGAACATTTATGAGAGGATACACACACGTATTCCTTAGTGATTGAACGGAAATTCCTGGCATGTTCAACATCAAACAACCCTGATAGCAGATCACTTTGGTAATCCTTTACGTGTTACGCTTAGTGTTGGCGATGGTTCCAAACAGTCTACAGTTGTAGAGTGATACCTTGGTGTACTCCAGCGACTCACAACAACAGTGTGAAAATATTAAGTACGAGGACATGCCAGTGACCATCCGGTCTGAGACTCGTCAAAGAACGCACCAGCAATATGGGATGTACCTGTACAAAATATCCAAACAGTTACGTCGGGAACTTTATTGCCAACTTTTTTCATGTAGGTACTTATGAAGGCCAGGAGTTCCACCAAATGCCATTACCACTATCATTAGCATCAACATCTCATTTTCACATGCTCATACACTCATCATGAAGAATCTGCAAAGTCACAAGACAAAGAACAAAGCTAAAGAATGAGAACTTCACATGTATGAATCACAAACTTCACAAGAAGTGTCACACCCCGCCGAAGGCAGAAACACGAGGTGTAAGTCAAAAGTAACACAAGCAAAAGATAATAGAACATACCAACGTTTAAGATTAAAGGAAAAGATACATTATTACAATACCAGTTTAGCCGACATCGGCAAATATAATATAAAGTTTAGATCCCAAAATATTACGTTTTATAACATAATGATTAGTAGTGACATGTGAAAAATTCATTATGCAAAGACCTTGAGGAAAAGCATACAAATGATCACCTGAAATGCATGAGAGAAAACTGGTCAACTATGAAAATAGTTGGTAAGTATACACGTTTCGTATAATAAGAAAACTCGTAAGAGAGAGTCAAAGGTTTCGGTCATCGAGAATAGTCCACAAAGCAAAGGCATTGTAAATCCACTCAGTTCCAAGTTCCGCCCATACAAAACTTGCAACCTGTGTGTTCACAACCCATTGCACAAAATATAGTGTCTAGTAGTCAAGTATACGTTGTCATAATAGTTCATAGTATAGCACCACGTATATAATAATGTATGCCAGGCAAAGCCCCTAAAATAAATAATATGCGTTCCGTAACATAGTGAACGAGAGGTTGGCCGACCTCTAATAGCGCTATCCATACTACCTACTAATAGGATACTAACAATGCGAATGTACGAACATTACATCATAAAACTATTATATACAATTAAGAACACTCCGAACATGGTAGAATTTGCACGCTCCACCAATAAGGCGAGACTTTAAGTCAGGGTCATAGCACGTACGGTTCAATAAGTTCAAACAAGTCAAAAGTTCGTAATTAAGTTCAAGTGTCTAAGTCAAGTTCAAAAGTTCAAGTCAAAAGAGTTCACCAAAAGTAGGAATCAATTTAGTTCAAGTATGGTTCATGCATTTCGCCCAAAAATATAATAAAAACGGTAAAAAGAGGATCGTGAATACTCACTTGGTACAATGATGTAATGGCAAAAGTGAGTACACTGAAATGTGACGCAATCTCTAACCGCAACCTATTATGAATGATATGATCTAATATAAGTCATGATGTTATGTTAAGCATGCAACTCATATGATATCCATACCACTTGTGCATTTTTGAAAATAAAGTTTATCGTCAAAAATAAGTTTATAACGTCTTGACAAGTTATAAATTACTTTACTAGTACTTACGTTGAAATGATATCCTAAGATAGTCATTTAGTGATTTATTATGAAATTATAGTTTTTCGTCGTAAAACAATATAATTTGACAATTCATGAACGTGACTAAATGGCCTCGAAAAGCTAGTCGTAAAATAGTGAATATCGAGCGTTAGGAAACAAACTCAATGGTTTTGGGAAGCTTGTCACATTATCTAAAAGTCTTAGCATTTAACTTTTGATCATAGAGGTCTCGATCATGGAGAAAAACATAGGTGAAGTAGGGTACTTAGACTAAAAATATTGTTTTAATGTTAGTTTTCGGCAAAGTTTGAGTGACCGTATTTTATTCGTTACAACTCCGTTTGACGAACGGTTGAACATTTTGGAAAATAGGCTAGGTGATCTCACTTTAACTAGAAGACATCGTTTTCTAAAAAGTATTCTATCGATGTGAAAAACGACTCCAAACATGGTCACTAGCGACAACTAGTTTGGCTAATAGAAAATATATATGTAAGTGTTTTATACTTGTGAATAATAGTTACGACAACCTTATTTAAACGCGTGTAATTTAGTCGTTATAAGTCCGTTTTCTACGTTTTATATATCCTTAGCTTCGTGTTAAAGTATACTAATATATTTTTGATAAATCGACTCATTTAGATAACGAATAAAACTCATTTTTGACTCTTAAAAATTCTGGACAGCATGCAGTTTTTCAGAAAATATAGTTTTCGTCGTTAAACTTGAAAATAGCATAACTTCTTCGTTATAAATCCGTTTTAACCCGTTCAAGCGACCACGGTTTCGATTTTAAGTATATTTTCTGAATATCTAGCCCAAAATAATTTATAACCAGTCAAATTTTCCAGATTTTACAAAAATGACCAGACCTTATTTATAAGTTGTAGAAAGTGATACTTCTTGTATAATACGTGTTCTAACCACTTCAAATCAACACCAAATCTATTCTAAACCTACCATACACCTTCTTAGGGTGTCATGGTTCCTAAACATCATCAAAAATGATATGTTTTAAGGGATTAATTATAGGATAATATATACTAATTATAAGTACTAAAAACAATAAAAGTGGTATAGATACACATGAAACTTGCATGTTTTCTTTCAAAGCATGATAAAAATAACTTAAGTATGAATATGAAAGATTAATAATGATCATGAAATGCTTACTAGTATGATGATGAGGTTTATGGAACAAGGTTTTCCAAAATACTCTAGGTTTTTATTGCAAAACCTTAAAATAGAGTATACTAGTGTTTGTAAAATTACTTGTTCTTGAAAATCTTGAGTTTTCTTCCTTGGTTTTAGTCTTGGCCGAACATAGAGATGGACATGGAGAGGATTTTAGTTTTCTTTCACCTTGTATTGTGTGTTTGTATGTGTTTTAGTTTGCAAATATCTAATAATAATCCATGCCTAGTCATTGAAGTTAATAAGTGTACATTTAATATAGATATTTATGAAAATATGGTGACTAGGGGGAGGGAGGTCGACCAAGGGTACATGGGTAAAAGATTTGATGAGTTTTGTGAATTAATTGCATTTAAGTGTAAGTATTATGCATATTAAGTAGATATAATTAGGTATTTAATATAAGTTAACTAGAAATCAATTTTAACGGAACAAAATAAAATATATCGAAGTCATAAAAATTATAAAAATACATTTCTTACAAAATTGAGCGAAATAATAATTATCGAGTAGTATTTACGAAAAGAGTAAATATATATATATATATATATATATATATATATATATATATATATATATACAAGTAATATACGAAATAAATTTAAAACATCGGGTAAACTTATAATATAATTTTTATAGTCTTAAAATGAGTATAAAAATATATCAGAATAATTTTTGGAAGTGTCGGATCAATTATTCAAAATAAATGATTATGTGATAGCGTTTATTTAATAGGAAAATGTACGTTAAATGAAATATGCAAACCCATGTATGAACTAATATGATGATGATGTTACTAATGATATGTAGACTAAATCAAGTCTATATGAAATGTCCTCAATGATTTTTCATGAATTCGCAGCTAAACCCTTACGGTTACGCGAATTTGATACTCGTAAACTTATTTTACGAAAAATGATGAATAGTGAATCATGAATAGTGATTTTTCTCCGGGGATGAATAGTGTTTTATGAATAGTAAAATTTTGAAATAACCTCTCAGAATATCGACTCGACTTCAAAAACGATGAATAATAAAATGATGAATAGTAACCAGTGAATAGTAAACTCCAGAGATGAATAGTAAATTTAAGAAATGACCGAAAATTGAGAATTGTGACATTATTCCCCTGTTAGAGGAATTACGTCCTCGTGATTCAATTGTTGATACTATAGTCCGAACCGCGACAAGGGTTCTAAAAGTTCATGCTCGTGTATAGTCTAAATGATCATGTCAATGCTCATGCATATGGGTTCCTCATCCAACTAAGTACGTTCTCGTGATCAGATTTGATGTAGTAAACTTACCCAATATCGAACGTAGCCCTCAAAAGACCTTTAGGTAGTCGATTCTAATTTAATCTCACAACTCATCAAACAAGAACTGTCATAAGATTAAACTAAATCGACTTGAGTGAAAACTTGACTCTTAGCTTGATTTTCGCAACTCATCAAACAAGAACTGCCACTAGATCAAGCTAGGAAACAAGTCTTTTGAATGAAGTCTTTTGAAAGATTCGCTCGATATTGGAATTTCTTACACAAATCAAATCAAATCAACCAAATAAATTACAACTAAGGTCAATATCGTTAGGTCTCAAATTAATCAATGTCGTGAACGTGGTAACAATTGGAAGGAAGTTATGCACTCAAAATCATGTTGTACAGAAAGAAGCTGGTTGTTCAAAAGAATGTACCCGTTACCCGTTGCGGCCTTCCTCATACCAGATAGAATGCTCGACCACGTCGGGGAAACATCAATGTTCTATTCTGATGGACCTTCTATTGCCAACGCCAGGTTTGGACGATTTCCTCCTTGGTTGGGAGTTCTTTTCAACTTTTGACAGGTATTCTGAAGGTGATCTAGACTTCCACACTCGTAACATGCTTTTCTTTGTCCTTGGTTCCCAGTCCTGCTTGAGCAATTCCGCACGAAGTGGCCCGTCTGTCCACATTTGTTGCACTTTGGGCAGTCTCCTGAGTGGTGATAGTTACATCGAGTACACAAAGGATGTGGACCTGCGTATTTTCTAGGCCCTTGAGTTATTGCTCCATAGTTCCCAACTACTCGTTGTCTCTTGTCATGTTGATTTTGGTCACGGTTTCTCTGGTGATCCTCATGTCGCTTTCGTCCATTGTCGTTTGCTTTTGTTAGTCCTTCAGACCTGATCACATCATTTGTCAAGCGGTACGCCATACCCACAGCGGCTTGCAGCGTGGTTGGGTTTGATGAGGTGACATCCCTCCTAATTTCTGGTATCAATCCCCATATATATCGGTCGATCAACTTCTCCATAGTGGAAACCATGTGAGGAACCATTCTAGTTAACTTATGGAAATGGATCGTGTACTTGTCGACTTCTACCCCTATCATCAAGTGGTTCCAAAATTCTGCTTCCAGCATCTGACTTCATCTTTTCACTTTACTCTCATCGGTTAATAGTTTCTTGAATGCTTCCCAAGATATCGCATTTGCAGCCCTCTTCCTCACAGTGCGTAGTTGGTTGTTCCACCAGTCAATGCTCGACCTGTAGTAGACAGTGAGAGAACTCAACGTTGTTTCCTTCAGCACATTTCGTGATACTAAGTTTCGACTCAACATTCTCGAACCATGTTAGCAGTCCAATGGCACCCTCGGTACCATAAAATTCCATTGGCTTGCATGTCATGAAAGTCTTGTAGCTGCATCCATGACCAGTGTTTGAAGTACCTTCTCCAACGTTGGTTCGTCTAGCATCAAGGTGCGCCACAATTTGGGCGAGTAGGTCCGCTATTCCAACAACGTTGTTGTTTGGATTGTCATTGTTGTTTGAGTTGGCATTGTTGTTTGGGCCGACGTGGTTGTTGACTCCTGAGTGTGTGTTTCTTGCAGCCATGATCCTGCAGTGGACCAAAACATCGGGTTGAGTAAACGACATTCGAACGAAGGCAGATAAGGTGCAAAACGGTTGTAATATGTGTTATAGTGATCTAAATATGACAGGAACAGAGACATGCTATGTCTAACAAGTCGAAAGATGGAAAAGAGAAGGTATAAACAAGGTACGGTAACGTAAACGTGAATATAAAAACATGCTATGCATACCCAGACCAACGAGTTTGGTGACCAGACTCTTAAGACTCGACTAAACATGATTCAAAACTACCACTCTTATCATTGCATGGTTCTTCATAAATTAGACATAGGTGATCAGGCTATGTATAATTTAGGATTAACGATGCAACGATAGGACTAGTTGACTCGTATGATGTTCAATGTTTAATGAAACTTTATTTTGGTTATAGTTGCGATTTTTATTTTTGAAAAATCGGCATTCTCTATAACCTTTGGCTCTGATACTAATATGTCACACCGCGCCGAAAGCGGAAACACGAGGTGTAACTGAAAAGTAACACAAGCAAAAGATAATAGAACATACCAACGTTTAAGATTAAAGGAAAAGATACATTATTACAATACCAGTTTAGCCGACATCGGCAAATATAATATAAAGTTTAGATCCCAAAAGATTACATTTTATTACATAATGATTAGTAGTGACATGTGAAAACTTCATTATGCAAAGACCTTGAGGAAAAGCTTACAAACGATCACCTGAAATGCATGAGAGAAAACAGGTCAACTATGAAAATAGTTGGTGAGTATACACGTTTCGTATAATAAGAAAACTCGTAAGAGAGAGTCAAAGGTTTCGGTCATCGAGAATAGTCCACAAAGCAAAGGCATTGTAAATCCACTCAGTTCCAAGTTCCGCCCATACAAAACTTGCAACCTGTGTGTTCACAACCCATTGCACAAAATATAGTGTCTAGTAGTCAAGTATACGTTGTCATAATATTTCATAGTATAGCACCACGTAT
The DNA here is from genome assembly GCA_910596185.1 of Chrysanthemum makinoi. Taxonomy (NCBI): domain Eukaryota; kingdom Viridiplantae; phylum Streptophyta; class Magnoliopsida; order Asterales; family Asteraceae; genus Chrysanthemum; species Chrysanthemum makinoi. The sequence continues at coordinate 354,257,551 of OU343222.1, read as the reverse complement.
ATAATAATGTATGCGGGCAAAAGCCCCTAAAATAAATAATATGCGTTCCGTAATATAGTGCCGAGAGAGGTTGGCCGACCTCTAATAGCGCTATCCATACTACCTACTAATAGGAGACTAACAATGCGAATGTACAGCGACATCATACAACTATTAATATACAATTAAGAACACTTCGAACATGGGAGAATTTGCACGCTCCACCAATAAGGCGAGACTTTAAGTCAGGGTCATAGCACGTACGGTTCAATAAGTTCAAACAAGTCAAAAGTTCGTAATTAAGTTCAAGTGTCTAAGTCAAGTTCAAAAGTTCAAGTCAAAAGAGTTCACCAAAAGTAGGAATCAATTTAGTTCAAGTATGGTTCATGCATTTCGCCCCAAAATATAGTAAAAACGGTAAAAAGGGGATCGTGAATACATACTTGGTACAATGATGTAATGGCAAAAGTGAGTACACTGAAATGTGACGCAATCTCTAACCGCGACCTATTATGAATGATATGATCTAATATAAGTCATGATGTTATGTTATGCATTCAACTCATATGATATCCATACCACTTGTGCATTTTTGAAAATAAAGTTTATCGTCGAAAATAAGTTTATAACGTCTTGACAAGTTATAAATTACTTTACTAGTACTTACGTTGAAATGATATCCAACGATAGTCATTTAGTGATTTATTAAGAAATTACAGTTTTTCGTCGTAAAACATTATAATTTGACAATTCATGAATGTGACTAAATGGCCTCGAAAAGCTAGTCGTAAAATAGTGAATATCGAGCATTAGGAAACAAACTCAATGGTTTTGGGAAGCTTGTCACATTATCTAAAAGTCTTAGCATTTTTTAATCATAGAGGTCTCGATCATGGAGAAAAACATAGGTGAAGTAGGGTACTTGGACTAAAAATATTGTTTTAAGGTTAGTTTTCGGCAAAGTTTGAGTGGCCGTATTTTATTCGTTACAACTCCGTTTAACGAACGGTTGAAAATTTTGGAAAATAGGCTAGGTGATCTCACTTTTACTAGAAGACATCGTTTTCTAAAAAGTATTTTATCGATGTGAAAAACGACTCCAAACATGGTCACTAGCGACAACTAGTTTGGCTAATAGAAAATATATATGTAAGTGTTTTATACTTGTGAATAATAGTTATGACAACCTTATTTAAACGCGTGTAATTTAGTCGTTATAAGTCCGTTTTCTACGTTTTATATATCCTTAGCTTCGTGTTAAAAATTCTGGACAGCATGCAGTTTTTCAGAAAATATAGTTTTCGTCGTTAAACTTGAAAATAGCATAACTTCTTCGTTATAAATCCGTTCTAACCCGTTCAAGCGACCACGGTTTCTTTATTAAGTATATTTTCTGAATATCTAACCCAAAATAATTGATAACCTGTCGAATTTTCTTGATTTTACAAAAATGATCAGACCTTATTTTTAAGTTGTCGAAAGTGATACTTCTTGTATAATACTTGTCTAACCACTTCAAATCAACACCAAATTTATTCTAAACCTACCATACACCTTCTTAGGGTGTTATGGGTTCCTAAACATCATCAAAAATGATATGTTTCAAGGGATTAATTATAGGATAATATATACTAATTATAAGTACTAAAAACAATAAAAGTGGTATAGATACACATGAAACTTGCATGTTTTCTTTCAAGCATGATAAAAATAACTTAAGTATGAATATAAAAGATTAATAATGATCATGAAATGATTACTAGTATGATGATGAGGTTTATGGAACAAGGTTTTCTTAAATACTCTAGGTTTTTATTGCAAAACCTTAAAATAGAGTATACTAGTGTTTGTAAAATTACTTGTTCTTGAAAATCTTGAGTTTTCTTCCTTGGTTTTAGTCTTGGCCGAACATGGAGATGGACATGGAGAGGATTTTAGTTTTCTTTCACCTTGTATTGTGTGTTTGTATGTGTTTTAGTTTGCAAATAGCTAATAATAATCCATGCCTAGTCATTGAAGTTAATAAGTGTACATTTAATCTAGATATTTATGAAAAGATAAGGTCGACCAAGGGTACATGGGTAAAAGATTTGATGAGTTTTGTGAATTAATTGCATTTAAGTGTAAGTATTATGCATATTAAGTAGATATAATTAGGTATTTAATATAGCGTTAACTAGAAATCGATTTTAACGGAACAAAATAAAATATATCGAAGTCATAAAAATTATAAAAATACATTTCTTACAAAAATTGAGTGAAATAATAATTATCGAGTAGTATTTACGAAAACCGTCATAAATATATATATATATATATATATATATATATATATATATATATATATATATATATATATATATATATATATATATATATATATATATATATATATATATATAAAACAATTAATATACGAAATAAATTTAAAACATCGGGTAAACTTATAATATAATTTTTATAGTGTTAAAATGAGTATAAAAATATATCAGAATAATTTTTGGAAGTGTCGGATCAATTATTCAAAATAAATGATTATGCGATAGCGTTTATTTAATAGGAAAATGTACGTTAAATGAAATATGCAAACCCATGCATGAACTAATATGATTATGATGTTACTAATGATATGTAGACTAAATCTAGTCTATATGAAATGTCCTCAATGATTTTTCATGAATTCGCAGCTAAACCCTTACGGTTACGCGAATTTGATACTCGTAAACCTAGTTTACGAAAAATGATGAATAGTGAATCATGAATAGTGATTTTTCTCCGTGGATTAATAGTGTTTTGTGAATAGTAAAATTTTGAAATAACCTCTCAGAATATCGACTCGACTTCAAAAACGATGAATAGTAAAATGATGAATAGTAAACTCTCGAGATGAATAGTAAATTTGAGAAATGACCGGAAATTGAGAATTGTGACAAGAAGTATAAGCATGTTGGAAAAGACATAAAAGCAACAGTAATAAAGATATTGATAAAAGGCAAACTACATCAATATCTGATCACAACAACAAGGACAAAGAAACAAAGTTTCAAAGACGTCTCAAGTATAGAACGCCAAAGAAGTTCAAGACGTCAAATGACCTAAGCAAGACAACAAATGATGACCAACCATCAGGGGAAGATTGTTAGGAACACGTTATTGTTATGAAGTGTCGGTCATTATATTTGTAATAGCTCGTTAGATAATATGGTTTATATTTGTTTGTAATTAAATATCTGGATCATGTAGTAAGCCCATGAGCCGTGATGAAAGGATATTCTAGAACCTAGGGCAATGCCCCTTATCTTATAAATTATATAAATTCCCCCTCCCTTGAAAGGAGAGCGTGTTGGTTCTTTGAGAAATTAATCTTCATTATTCTTCATAAGATCATTCCACACACTCTCTCTCTCTCTATAACTTTCTCTCTTTAAAATATATGTTGTTATGTGATAGATTGGTGACTTAACAACATTAACATAAAACATTTGACCAAGATATGAAAGATAATTTGATAACCAAGAACGCACAATAGAATTACATCTTTCCCACTGATTAGAGAGAACAATACTAGAAGCATACGTAGCTTTAATACAAGTACCATAAATAAATCCAGTTTTATTTCTAGTATTAATGGCTAAATTCATAGTAGTGCCCCAAACTTTATAGTTCTCAGTTCCAGTAAGTTTCACAAATATAATAGAACTAGAACTGATATCATTAGAATGCATATTTAATGGATTACCCAAATCAAGATTACTAATAAGATCCTCATTACTAGTATTACCAGAATTAACCTTGATGAAATAAACAGATAAGAGAAAAAACAATTAAGAAACAGACAGAAAATAAACACATAATCTCCCAACACCTTCAAACACAAGTAAACCACCAATTAATCAATACTCAACTTCTCAAGACTACCCAATAAACCTAACCTCCAGCAATCTAGACCAACAATAGACAAAATCAAAGAACAAAAAATTAAAAACTCACACCCAAAAACAACAAAGCCCAGCAGAGTGAACTGGGTGTCACCAGAGCAGGTATCCTTGCTACTCTTATGATGGTAGGTCAAGAAGTTAATCACACCATTTGCACCCACTCAACCAAAACTAAGTTATCCCACAGAAGAGATTATGACTTACAGTGCTATAATGAAATCTTGCGGAATAAATCACAATACTCTTAATTCGCTTAGTTAAGAGATATTGTGACAGAGTCAGGTCCCAATAAACCAGAGAAAACACCAGAACCAAGAATCCCCAATTCTTGAAAAATTATGGTTTCAATATCCAAACCCTAAAACACCATATCTAACTGCAAATCAACCCAATCAACAATTAACCCAACAAAGATTGTTGAATCAACCTTAATTAACACCAATCTACAACCAGTTGCAAAAACCCCCCCAAAAAATATGAAACCCTAAAACCAGAATTTCCAATCGAATCAAGCCAAAAGCTCTGATACAATGTAAAAATTACGAAACACTTATCACTGAATCCAACCAACCATCCCTTGATTCAAATTAAGCAATGTAAAGTATCAATACAAGAAATAAGAAACTGAGAAGATCACAACATGTGATCTTATGAATACAAAGACAGAAACAAAAGACTGGATCAAAAGGTATGATCAGTCAAATGATTACAATATCACACAGACTAGATTGAAGGCAGAATGAGAGAAATGATTATCAGAGATTGGTTGTTAATGAAAACTTAGGAGTTGATCTTCCTTATATAGGTTGCATCTATCCAAGTGTCCAGGTTTGGTATCAGAGAACAAGAAGAACTCTCAGCTAGCTTAGGATGGTCAAATTAACCTAAACTTTATATAGATGAAAAAACAAGAAGAAATCTCAGCTAGCTTAGGACATCATATACACTAGCAAAATTGATATTAGGTATCTTATTTTTAGTTTTATAGTCCAAACTTTGACACTTAAATGTTCATGCAAAGTTGCAAACCATCTTCGATAGGACGAGAGTGAAAACATAAGAAGCATTGATCTAATCTGAAAAAAGTGAATTACACTTAAATTAGGCCGTGAAAGCTTGATCTATTATTTTTTGGGTAAAAGGTCAAAGATCCGGTAAATATATTACTCCAAAAAACATTTAATTACAAAGGATATGGGTGAATCTCATATCTCAACCCGTTACATAGGCGAAAAAGCTTACATAACAAGATACTTCATATTCTCTAAACAAGAAAATAAACCACTACTCAAAAGATAACATTAGACTCCTATGAAAACAAAATTACTTTCTACCAAGGCCATGGGGCTTGATACCATACGTGTCATAAAGAGCATCCAAATTCCCTGGAAGATCGTAGACCTGATCCGCATAGTCATCATAATCATCTTCACGATCATGACCACCACCAAATAGGTTCACTGACTCATCAAAAGTGTTCACAACCTCCTCTTCATCACTGTCGGAATCAACAATCTCTCCTACCTTAGAAAATGTGTTAACCCTCTTAGAAGAAGAAGTAGATGGAAAATCCTTTTTATTAACTGGATAATCAACCTTTTTAATAGGGTTACCATCATCATCAACAAGGGTAGCTTTCTCTTCAATAAGAAGCTTTTCAAACTCCTCAATTTTGTCAACAATAGGGGTAGGACCAACCTCGTTAGCTTCCATTGAATCACTCACAAGCGGTTCATGCAATGTATTACTAGTCTTTGGAGACTCATTCTTCTTTTCTTCCATTGTACTACCAACATCAGCATCCTTATTCGCTTCCTTAGTAAGAATACCAAAGTCATCAGTGTCATGCATACTAAGGGCATCAAATTTATTGGATGTAGCAACCTTCGTTCCACTCGTACTAGGCACATCAACAACCTTTTCCTTAGTGACATCCATCTTCTTGGGTTCAGGAGGATGCGCTTTAGGTTGATAATGGAAATTCTTACCCAAAACAGGTTTAGTAAATCCCCCATTACCTGGAATATTTTGAGCACCATTCTTACCCCTATTTTTGTTATTGGCCATTTAAAAACCATCATTAATACTATGTGTAGGCTGAGTAGGAGGTGGGACAGATTTAGGACAATCACCCAGAGTATGACCAAAAAGCTTACACTTATCACACCTTGGAGGTACCCATTCGTTTTCAACCTGAATCTTTTCAATAGTAGAACCCGATCCATCCAGTAAGGGTATTTCAACAGTGAGACTCTCTCGAAGAACCTTATCCGCCTGAACTTCAATCAAGCACTTAGCAAAACTACTGCAGCCCCAAGAATCCAAGCACATTTGACTAGTGTAAGAATCTAACATTTTCGGCGTACCAATCAATGTAGCAAGGAGTGAGACCATCATCGAGAAAACATAGCAAGAGGAACATCGTGAAATTTAACCCACACCGGAATGTTAGTCAAATCCTCTTTAAGCTGATTAGTATTCAACGTCCAAGTTTTAAGAATAATTGGCACATTCCTAATCATCCACGGTCCATTTTCTATAACATCATCAACACCTTTATGAGTGGAAAACTTAAAGAAAAAGAACCCCTTAGCATTCATCATAACCTTTTGAATACCATACTTGGCCCACGTATTACGAACATAATAATCAACGACCGGAAAAGCAATACGTTTACCAAGAAAATAACCATAAAGGGTATTCTCAAATTTAGAGTCTACCTCCTCCACGACTTTCATAGGAACGGAGAGATCCACCCCATTAGACTTGTTACTACATTCCAACCTACGAAAATTAGATTTGCGCTTCGTAGAATCAATGGCCGTAACACCCGCATATGAAACCGGCTTCACACTCGGGACACCCGTTGGATGGGGCTGAGTATGAACTTTGGGAGACGAATTAGAAGCAACATTATTATCATTGTCCACATTCTCCGCATTCGTTACTTCAACACCACGCATAGCCTCTTCAAAAGTCTTACACGCCTTCAAAACAACCGGATCAAGACCATAATTCGGCTCAGCCTCATTCCCACTGTTAGGGTTCATTGTCGATTGTAGAAACGACTCACCAAGACTAGTTTGATCGGCCAAACTAGAAGAACTCAAATTAGCACCACAACTACCACTCGACACACCTCCATCAGATTTACCAACAGGTTTCGTACCTTTGGTCGCGCTATTAGCATTCAAAAAACCTTGTTCCATCTCTCACTAAACCCAAGTACGCCAAACAACCTTAAACGACAAGAGAAACAACAATACAATCCAACATGCAAAGCACAAACAATAAAAATAAAGTAAACCCTAACTACAAAGTTAGGGTTTTAAACATATAAAGATCCAATAGCTAACTGTCGTCCATCATGAAGATCGTACCAAATAATAGTAAACCGATTTATACAAATCCAAAGAAAAGCAAAACCGACTTAATAAACAAATCAGAATGGGTAGTACGATTGATATCGGTTGCATAAACCCCCACAAAAAACGAATTTAGGAATCAACAATAAGTAAAATTTGTTTACGGTTGATCTATTATGTTTACAGGTAATTGTAACTTGTAAGTAAAATTTGTTCCATGGTATTTACTTAGGTGATCATGACTCAGATTAAGTGATGAAATGAGGATAACTATCTGTTCAATAATATAGAGAATAAACATTTATTTTTCTTACATAATCAAAGAAGACAATAAAAGAAGGAAAGGTATTAAATTCGCTTGAAAGTGAGAATATAAAAGTTAGCTTATTTATCTCATTTTTCTCCATCTTTTGTTGTTCGCTTTTCCCAAGTAGCTTTTAATCTTTTAGGCATCATACTTTGTCGATTGTACAATAGTTACGTGTCTTTAATGCAAATTTTGACTTTTTAAAACCCGTTCTATATAAAGGAAAAGTAGCTTAAACTGAGAGTTGCTTTCTGCACCACTGTCGTAGTAGAGATAAATAAAAACAAGACAATGGACAAACGAATTGAATAAGAACACTCCGAAAAACATACAGTGCCTGTAAAAGAATATGTTATAGAAACAAGCAAACAAACTTGTGACAGACCCACGTTCGTGGACAATTTCTAACCTTTCTGTGAGCAAAAATAACAAGTGAACATAATTTTGCCAAGATAACTCAAAAATATGGATGAGTTTAAATTCCATTATTTGACTTAACAAATATGGGTTACATGGGCGCGTTCATGGACGGACCCACATAGGATCCGGGTGTGGCACGGGCCACACCTGATTTTAAGTCACGAAATGTAATTTCTTTTTTATAAAATATGTTTTTTGAGCACGTGTAACCCTCAAGTTTACCTAATAAATTCTTTATAAGCAACTTTAATACTCATAATTATAAAAGAAATTGTGCAACACCCTCTCAAAATTTATAGGTCCGTCTCTAGTTGCCCTGTGATTTTTTCAAAACATTTGACTCATTAGTAGATGCTAATTACGAATATAGTCTCGTTACATATTTGTGTCATATATTTCACATAACCTTTAACTAAAACTATTTATGTGTGAACGGATAAGGGTACTTTTTACTTATTCATGTTACCTGATGATGGCGTGTCTTTTGGTTAAAATGTATACGACTTAACCAGGGTATTCCGTGACAGTTTTTAACCCTTTCCCGGCTACTCCAAATGTGTTTCGTTTGAAATCTTAACCTCTTCTGAAGAACTAATTTAGGTGTTATTACTTTTTCACAAAGCATAATTCATATGTGATTTTCTTACTATAATTTTATTGGGTTAGTATCAGAAAAAGTGAAAAGTGGAGGAGGAAAGACAAAGGAACCATACCGTGAATTGATTGTCCCAAAAGAGTGCCCACTTTTGATGTTGGAGGTGAGACACAGCTTTGGATCTTTCGAAAATGGCCACTAACTTTTATAACAATCAATTTTTTGGCCATGTTTTCTTGGTCTCTCATTTCCTCCAATCGTAATTTTCAAGTCACCTCAATCCCTAGGCTAAAATTTTGGCAATTAGTTTTCTCCAAAACCATTAGTTTAACACTTTTATCATTTGGTTTATGCTTATGTTTTTCTTTGGATCAATGGTTTAAACTTTTTTTAAAGTAAAGTAGATCGGGTGATCGATTGACAGGTATTTCTTAAGGTTTGAAGAGAAATACTAGTTGAAGTAGACGAATCTCGAGAAACTTGAGTATGACCTAATATTAATTCCTTCTTTTACATTTGAAGAAAATGCAGTGATATTGTGATGTTGATACAGTGGTGTCTAGTAAATTTAATTATTAAAATTTAGAAACATAATTGAGATACATAAACATAAACTTAATTCCATGGCTAGACTCAAAGGTGAGTTTTCTGTTATTAAAAAAAAAAAAAAAAAAAAAAGCCTCATTATTTCAAAAATCAATCAACTATTGTCACACAGTTTTAGACATACTATTAAACATATTTTTAGCCATGTCAATTATTTCTTAAAAATTTATATATGTTTAAATGATTAGTAATTTTTATTTTATTTTTATTTATTTATTTTATTATTATTATTTCTTTTTTATGTAACTGGTTACATGCTTTGAAACTTAATGGTTATATACTTTGGAAAATACTAATGGTTTTAGATTTAAATCTTATAAAGTCCATGTGGACCTGCAAGATATAACATATAGTTGTGATGAGTGAGCATGGGTAGAAACCATGGCATATATTGTGGGATGTATTGTTTGGAGGTACTGAAAACAAAGGATGGTCTTTGTTTCAACAATATTAAGAATTAATTTATTGTAAAACAAACCAATGTTGAGGCTTTGGAAATGGGTATTGATTCCATCCTTATGTTTATCATCTTAATACTTTAATATAGTATCATTTATCTAGCTACTATAAAACATGGTATGAATGTCAAGGCCAAAACAAGAAAGATATATAATTGCAACACCCATTTCATCTTATCCCAGGCAAATGAGAAAATTTAGCTGTAACAAAATCTGCATGTTCGCGAAGCAACATGCATGTCAACTATTTAGTTCGAGACTTGAGGTACAATTTTTCTTTATGAATCCGTATATATTTTATATTTGAACAGAGAAAAAGAAACCAAACCTAATTAGACCAAGATTATATGTTCCTAACAAATTGATACGTATAATATATGGCGGATCAAGGAGGGTTTTTGGAGATGCTCGTAAAGCATATGGATTTTCTCCCTGCAGCGTAAAACTAGGTAAAAAATGTCGATTTTCCTAGAAATGCATCCTCTAGCTTGTTATATTTTTGTATTACAAGTCCTTTTTAACTTTAACGAAATGCATGTCATAATCTTCGATTACGGGTCTGTCACCGAGTCTGATGCATCTAATCTAACTAATACTACCCCGACATTAATTGACCTTAAATACAACAACCAAAGGAAAAAACGAGACATTTTCCTCGCTATATCTATCACCACATGATATGATGATCACAGCATCTGTGCCCACCGCTATACCTAATTTCGTGAAAGCAAATTTTTCGTATTCCTAGCGACATATCATTTCAAAACTGTTCATTCGATGTCTCCATCCATCCGTTTTATCAAAATATCTTTGTTATGTTTTTATTGCATGTCTAATATATATTTCGATCATTATACTAGCTAATAAGAAAAGAAAAAGAAAAAACATGATATTATAGTAAGCAGACAGGATTCGGATGATGAGTGTAAAAGAAAGATACCGGACATTGAAGTAATAGATTAGCTGAATTAAAAGTCTCCGTAGATCAAACGTTGTTTGGAAGACCTTCACGTGATCCAACTCATGGTCTTGTCACACACTTTTTTTTACTACTAGTTTACACTCCTACTTTTTGTCCCCTCATTAAATTATATTGTATATGAAACTACAGTAAATTATATGTTACAACGATGGTATATTCTTTTGTTTAGTCTATTTCAACTACTAACATTAATAACCTCTAACTTCACTGAAAACGATTAGCATTCAAATCACCAAATAAGCAATGGTTACCCTAAAATTGTAGTAATATTCATCAAAACATGCCTACCGTAATTAAGATTCCTATTCCACCAATTTTTTACTTGAAATTAGCATGCATTAAACTCCCACAAGTATTTGATGGCCAAAAAAAAAAAAAAAAAAAAAAAAAAAAAAAAAAAAAAAAAAAAAATATAAATTTTGTCGTAAGTGACTATTGAAATATCTACTCAATATCAAACTTACTAAACTTAAAAGGTTAATAACAAAATATATTTAGCTTGTTTTAGCTAACTCTAACCTTTGGTGTATGTTTCGAGTGTTTTGGTTGTGCATGGTTTAAAGTGTAACTTAGCTGTATAAAAGATTTAATATCCAGATTAGGGTTTCATTAATCATTCTCAAGTTTCACACACAACTCCATTCTCTCACTCAAGCATCATCTGGGTTTTATTGTTTTGGTTTATGTATGAACAGCTTTCAGGTTGCAATTTAGTGATTAGGTTTATAGTTTGGTATATTGTATCTGTCAAGATCTTCTTGATCTTGATTGTTGGTTTAGTTTGATTAGGATATGGTAAAGAGTGAGTTCTTGTATATGAGGGTGACTATCAATATTTCTTTGTATTGTGGACAAGCATTCAGTTTGAGAACTTGTCAACTATGTTTCTTGTTATAATAAAAGTACACCAAAGGGTGGTTAGTTGGATGATTAGCAATCTTGTTGTCTTTGTTACCATTTTCACATGGTATCAGAGCTTTAGGTTCTGATCGTTTGGTTTCTTGTGAATCTTGGTTAAAGTTGATTGATTCAACACTTAGGTGTTGATATTAATTGATTCTTGATTTAATCCAAGACTTATGGTTTTTTCTTGAAACCCTAGATTTGAGGGGTTTTTGTTTCTGGTACAATTTGGAAGATCTGGTGGCGGTTTCTTAAAGAATTGACGGTTTGTTAGTTCTTGTTTGGGTTCTTGAAAACCCTAATTTGGAAATTTTGGGGTTTTTTTGGAATCTGGTGGATCTGTGTGGTTTTGGGCTGATTCTTGGTTCAAATACTCTAGACTAAGTGAATCTAGAGTGATTGATTGTCTTTTTCACTGCGACTTGTAAAAGCTCTGTAAGTGATATTGATCTCTTTAAGATAACAATATTTTCAGTGAGAGTGGGTGCAAATGGGCTAGTTAACTCCTTGACCTACCAACTTGATTGGTACAGAAACCTGCTCTGGCCAGTCCTAGTCTACTTTGTTGGATACTTGTTAGTCTTGGGTGTGACTTTTCATTTCTTGCATTAAGTTTTATTGTTTTGAGTATAAAAGTGCAGGAGGTTAAGAATTTGGCAGTCTTGGAAGTTGAGGATTGTTTGGTATAATTAGTGGTTACTTGTGATTCTTTGGTGTTGAGGTGTATTTGTTAGTTTATGTTGTTGTGTGCTAGTGTTTGTTTAGTTTGGTTTATCTGTTGGTTTGTCTTGTTTTCATCATGGCTACTATGATTAGTAGTTTGAATCAGAGTAATTCTTTGTATTTGCATACTAATGACTATAATGGTGCTTTATTTTTTCTGTTAAATTGTTTGGTGTTAAAAATTATAGAATCTAAGCTAGTGCTATGGAATTGGCTATCTAAATTAAAAACAAAATGGGTTTCTTGATGGTACTTGTCTTAGAACTGATTATACTGCTAGTCCTTTGTTACTTACTTAGTGCGATAGGTGTAATACATTTCTCTTGTCTTGGGTTTTAAGTTCTTTGTCCCAAGATGTTTATTTAGGACATATGTTTTCTGATAATGTTGCTAATGTGTGGAAAGATTTAAAGGAAACTTATGATTAAGTGGGTTCTATTGTTTCTAATTTATTACAGAAAATTAACAATTTTAAACAAGGTGGTTTGCCTGTGTCTGAATACTATCACATATTGAACTCTCTATGGAGAGAGTTTGATATTCTTGCCAAATTACCAGATTGTACATGTGAGCCTCTGAGTTGATTGATCATGGAAAATTTGTTAAAACTAATGCAATTTTTTATGGCGTTTGATGACATTTATCAACCCATAAGAAGCAGCATTTTGACTAAGGAAATCCTTCATGTTAAGGATGCTTTTGTTATTATGTCTAGAGAAGAATCCCACAAAGGGATTCCTTCTTCTTCTGTGAAATCTGAAAAAAAATAATATAATTTTTTTTAATAACAATTGGTTAAGTAAAAATATGAATAACAATAGAGGAAATTATGACAGTTTACTATGCAAAAATTGTGGTTTAAAAAGGCACACTATTGTCAGGTGTTTTGAAATAATTGGTTACCTTCTAGGTTTTAAGAAAAATCCTAATTTAAAGCCTGCAACTGGTTTTAATAAAAATAACAATGTTGGGTTCAATAGTGATGTCAAAAGTTTTGGTACTCTGTCTTTTACAAATGAACAGGTTTTGAACTTGATTAATCTTTTGAATGATAAAACCACTTCCTTTGCACATGCCAATATGGCAGGTAGCGCTTCTTATTCCTTTTTCAATTGTCACGTGTTTTTCAATCAAAACTTTTACAGATTTTTTTTTTTTTTTTTTTTGCCAATTTAAAAATTAATGAGGTTAGTTATCACTTGGGTTGGATCATTGATTCAGGTGCTAACCAACATATGACTAATAATACAGATAAAATTTTTGGTGTTGTTGATATATTCGATTTAAAATTGACTGTTGGTCACCCAAATGGCACTTTGGCCAAGATTACCCTTTTTGGGAACTTGAGATTAAATAATAATATGGTTTTGTTTGATGTTTTAGTTGTTCCTGAGTATTCTGTCAGTCTGTTGTATGTTCATAAAATGATAAAAGATAGTAAGTTTTGTGTTGGTTTTGATGAAACTAAGTGTTATATTCAGGATTTGAAAAAGGAGAGAGTTCTGGGGACTGGTAGTGAATTTGGTTGTTTGTACATGTTTGATTAGGAGTGTGTTAGTTATGATGTGATGAAACAGAGTGAGTTTTTTGTTTGTCATGTGAGAAAGTTTGGCATAATAGACTTAGGCACCCTGCTAATCACGTTTTGAAACTTTTAAAGTTCTCTCATAATTTGACTAATTTGAATCATGAGGGTCCTTGTGAGGTTTGTCAAAAGGCAAAGCAAAGCAAGGATTCCTTTCCTTTAAGTGAAAATAAGTCTACTGTTTTTGGGCAACTTATACATCTTGATGTTTGGGGACCTTATAAAGTGATTAGCAAGAAGTGTTTTAGGTATTTTCTTACCATTGTTGATGACTATACCAAGTCTGTGTAGGTGTATATGCTTAAAACTAAGGATGAGGTTTTTGGGATGTTTGTCAATTTTTATAAACTTGTTTTAACACAATTTAATAAAGGGTTAATATAAAAAGAAGTTACTAAACTTTCAAAAAAATTTGTGCTAAGTCACTAATGTTTATCTTCTGTCATCTAGGTTACTACACTTCACGGGTTTTTCACATATGTTACTAAACCTTTTGTCACAATTCTCAATTTTTGGTCATTTCTCAAACTCAACATTCATCATACTAGCTCATGCATAGTTTTGCATTTTACATTAAACGTTTAATTTCATATTAAATAAACGCTATCGCGTAATTTATTATTTTGAACAATTGGTCCGACACTTCCAAAAAAATTATCCCGATATATTTTTGTACTCATATTAAGTTTATAAAAATAATATTATGAGTTTACCCAATGTTTTAAATTTATTTCGCATATAAATTGTTATGTTTATATAAATTACGACGGTTTTCTTAAATTCAACCCGATAAATATTTATTCACTCAAATCTTTCAAGAAATATATTTTTATAATTTTTATGACCTCAATATATTTTACCTTGAACCGTTAAAATTTATTTTTAGCTAACGCTACCCTAAATGCTTAAATAAATATACAAGTTACTAATAATTCTTAACTAACTGCACTTCTATTTATACATACAAGTAATTAATTATGTCAAAACTTATCTAATCTTTTCTTTCTTTCTTATATGTCGACATCTCCTAGATGACTCATTTAGTCTTGCAAAATATCTATTAACATATACATATAACTATATTATACTACATATTACACATAGAACTAAAATATCCAAAGGTGTAAAGTTTTTTTCTCTCTTCTCTTCTTCTCCAACACAACCGGCCACCATAGGACCAAGAAGGTGATCACCAAATATTTTCAAGACAAGTTATTTACACTCTAGTTACACTCTTGATTAAGGTTGTGCAATAAAAACTTTGGGTGATTAGGAAAAACCTTTGTTCATTAACCTCATCAAGTTAACTAGTAAGCATCTCATATTCATCTTCATACTTCATATTTGCTTTATGTTAATTTCATCATATTCGAGAAAAACATGCAAGTCTTATGGATATTTATACCACTTTTTCATTGATTTTAAGAGTTATATATATTTATGTCATCCTATAATTACTCCTTGAAACATATCACTTTTGGTGATGCCTAGGAACCCTTGACACCCTAAGAAGGTGTATGGTAGGATTAGAATATCTTCGGAGTTGTTTTGAATTGGTTAGAATAGGTTTTGCGCGTGAAAAACTCATTTCGACAAGTTTAATTAAGGGTCTGATCTTATTTTTAAATCTGGGAAAATTCGTCAGTTGGTAAAATATTTTGGGCTAGATATTTGGAAAATATACTTTAAAACGAACGTGGCAGCTTGAACAGATTAAAACGGAGTTATAACGAAGAAGTTATGAATTTTTGAAGTTTGGCGACGAAAACTAATAATTCCAGAAAATTCAGCATGTTATATTAACTTTTTACGAGTCAAAAATGAGTCTTATGCGTTATAAAATGTGTCGACTTATCAAAAATATATTAGTATACTTTAACACGAGTCTAAGGAGGTAGAAAACGTATAAAACGGACTTGTAACGATTAAATTATACACGTTTACACAAAGTTGCCGTAACTTTATTATATAAGCAACCTTAATATATTTTCTATTAAACATAAACTACGGCAACGAGGGACCATGTTGAGGGTCGTTGTTTGATGAGTGTGTAAATACTCATCATTTTTGGTTAAATCTGAACTGCAAAACATTTAAAAATGCTCAGAAATGCATCAAAATATTGAAAATATCCCAAAATTGCATTTTATATGTTTCAGATGCAAAATGTTTAAAATCAGATGAAAAATGAGCAAAGTTTGCATAATTGGCAGTTTCAGTCCCCCAACTTTCAAAAATGGCAACTTTAGTCGTTGGAATTTCAATGATTGACAGAATTTACCCCTGGACATTTTAAATTGGAAAATTAACATTTTTAGTCCTTTGGTAATTCTAACTTGTCAAATTTGGTCATTTTGATAAATTTTGGAAAATTACAAGTTTAGTCCCCGGAGTTTTAGAAAATGACAAGTTTGGCCCTTGATCTATTGGAGATTGGCAAGACCAACCCTTGGACTACAATTTCATAATTTACAGTTTGGTCCATGGAATTTTGGATTGTACACCTTAGGCCCCTAAACTACACCATGTGTCCAAAGTTAATCCTAAATCCAATATCTAACTCAAGCTCAAGCCCAACCCAAATTAAACCTTCAACCCGGTCAAACTCTTAACCCGGTCAACAAAATAAAACCATGTAACATATTGGATTTCATAAACACATCACATAACAATATATGGTTTGAATTATGTAGAGTTTAGAGAGAGAAAGTGGGAACCTTTCTAGAGAGAGAAAGTGAAAGAAAACTTAGAAGGTTAGATTAAGATGAATGAAAGGTCCAACCCTCTACCTTGGGAGGTAGAGGGTATTTATAGTTACAAACTAAACGTCCTCCTTCGGACTGTGGATCAGGCATACAGTGGGTAAAGACCCGTCCTTCCTCCACGGTGTTACTCTAAACTAAATAACTAACTAATAAAACAGTAAATAACGATATGTCTACGAGCTAACTTATGCTAGATTATATTTGGGGTGACCGCTACTTCACTATGGAATTTTCTAATTCCTAACAATCTCCCCTAAGGGAGGTCACCCCATGTTTTACATTTTGAATCCTAGCATTCTATTTAATCTTCATTCTTGAGCTCGTAGACTTGAATTCTTCAACTTCGCATCTTTGTGCTTTAGTGGGACTCTTCATAGTCCGAGTGGTTTGTACTTTCGTGGAGGCCTTTAAGCGATCCACATCTTTGATGATCTTTGAGCTTTCATTGAGATCATCGACCACGATAAATCTCTGGATCATACTTTATTGTGTTGCCATCATGTGAAGTTGTGACTTTCGGACCGACATGCTCACACTTTTGAATCATGACATCATTCCATCATAGTAGCGGAAGCCTTACTGGTTCATGATATTTGCGCAGAGAAGCAAAAGCATAGAATGGAATATCAGAACCAGGTTATGTAGATATGCACCAGTCATGATTTCTTCAAATTAAGTGTGGATGTTGTGAGCATGCGGCTTTGGAATGACTCCTCAATTCTGATCACCGCAACCGTCCAAATGTACCGCAAACAACAGGTTTAGCAATAAAACACATGGAAGTGTCTTTGATCACTTTCGTTGAATTGAGGTACACGGCCCACGGTTCCCGTTGATCAGTACAAGTACTGCCTGTGATCGGTAGGATTCGAGGAATCTCCTTGACAGGGTTTCGTAGTTGTTCTAGCTGTTCTCAAACCGAACGTCTCAAAGAAGACAACACGGAGTGAGTGAACCGGAATGAGATTACCGATTGATGAAAAATTGATTTGAAAACAATCGCGTATTGCTTGAAGAAAGAGTTTTGCAATACGACGAAGGTTTTATGAGAAAGATCAATTTTCAAACAAAATACTTTTTGCATTTGAAAAGAATACACATTCGACATGCTAGCGAAAAGAAGAGATTCGCACATCGAACGGTTTTTCTAAAAGTATTTTTCAATCAGAGATACTTTTTGTGTTTGAAAATGAATACACATTCGACGTGCTAGAGAAAAGAAGATTTGCACATCGAATGGTTTTCCAAAAGTATTCGTCAATTCCATTTCCTGGACCAAGGTTGATTCAAGAATGAATCGCCCCATTGTTTCTATCCAGGTGTCACAAGCTTGATCTTTTGCAAGATTTCACATGTCACCCACCAAGAGCTTGTTTGATTTTGGCTCTAGAAGGATTTCCATCTTCATCGTGAATATTGTACATATCACTTGGATGTTCTGGCAATACCACAAGGATAATGCGTAGGACTCTTAATATATATATACTTACTTTTCACATTGTGTGAAACAGCAAGTCTTAATTAATTTTGTGTCCTAATGAGATATTGTGGATGATCTCTTGGCTCTAGACTCAATTGTGCACATTTGGCTCCTATGCCGGAGACTAGGGAGAGGGTCTCCTTCTTCAATATCAACAATCTCTAAAAGAAAGTCGATAGATTATGTAGGTTCCCGTGAGAATGAAACAAGTCCTTTTAAGAGGAACTTGAGTAGTTTGGGAAGTTGTAGTGCAGCGCATCACTGGGTCCATGATGTCTTGTCTTCAATACCAGTGTTACCTTAGTAACCACCAAAGAGAATATGTATTGAACCCGGTGTCTGCCCTAAGGTTGAATTATTGGAGGGCTATTTCTTTTCACCCTTTTCACATTCAATTCTTTTTCATTCTTCAACCCCTTCTGTGCTTACCGAGACTTCATTACTAGAACCTTGTTGGGTTTATTCCAGTACTAGCTCTGTCTCATTCCGCACTCTTCCCATATTCTCATTTTTCTCCTTTTTCAATATACCTAAGGACTCTACACTATCTAGTGGATTGTCCCTGGTAGATCCCTCCGCTCTGTGATCGTGGAGAACAAATACCTAACCTATCCATCCTTATAACTCCATGCATAAAGTAAAATGGTCGGTCTTTTGGTACAGTTCATTCTTCCATAAAACCAATTGAAAAATCATTTGGAAAATCAATCAAGGTACTTGTGATATAAAATCAAAGCATTTTGTACCTTAATTGTTTTGATCATTTAGAAAATGCTCCCCTCAACATGTGCATATGATTTGTAAATTGTTTAGCACATGGAGGCAAGAGTTCTTTGAAATAATTTCTTTGAAATAATTTCTTGATCACAATTTCGTTAGAAAAAGCCATTTGAATTTCTTTGGTAAATTCTCCCCTCAATATGTGCATAGGATTTTTGAAATCATTTTTATCACATAGAGGCAAGAGTTAATTTGAAGCACATCCACAATCACAAGCACCATTAAGAAACCATTTTAAAACACAATCAAGGTACTTTATAAATTACTTTAAAAGCTTTCGTACCTCGATAGTTTTGCTCCCCCTCAATATGTGCTTCTAGATTCGAAAGCGTTTAGCACATATGAGAGAGCACCCTGCACAATTTCATCAAATCGATCACCTTTTATCAAATTTCATTATTAAATCACAAATTCTCCCCGATCAAAAATATCAAACCCTTTGAGATTTTGGATCCCAAGTGATTTAATTAGGTTTAGAAAACATGGGAGAAAATGTGGCCTTGTTTTAAATACTCATCAGGTTTTTGGATAAATCCTCCTCCTCAACATGTGCATTGTGTATTTGAAATCGTTTGGCACATGGAGGCAAGAGTGCCTTTGAAGGACTAAAACCAATTCCATTTAAAACAGATTTGAGATTTAAAACACGATCTCTACCCGATCAAAATATCAAACCATTTGAGATTTGTGATCCCAACTGATTTAAATCATTTATAAAATTTTGGGGAAAGACGTGGCAAGATTCAATTTTGAAAAATGACAGATAAGGACTATTTTAAGACATTAAAGATTGTTAGTGTCAGGTATGATAGTTTTTAAGAGATCTTTTAAGTAAAACAAAACAATTTCACAATCAAACAAGAACAGAAAAGATTTCATTTTGAAAGACCTTGATTCTAAAAAAATCATACCATGACATAACATTAAATCTTTAGATCACCACTTTTGGTTGTACAAAACGGACTTTTTGAAGATATATTGTATGAAAATATTTTAAATTAAATCACTCTCCCCTCAATCGATGACCGAAGTCGATAATTGAGTGACTTAAATTTTGATAAAATGAAGTCCGTGATTTACAAAATTTAGTCCAATATATTTTCAAAACAATATATTCCATTTTCAAAACAATTTATTCAAATTTATTCAAAATTGTTTAAAAATGGTATCCTGCACAAAGATACGTTAGTGGTTGAGAAGCTTCCGTTGTTGTTGTTGTTGTAGGGTTGGAAGAAAAACCGTCATCATGCAAATCACGGAGACTTCTTCTTACGTTGCATTTTGAATGCCAACTGAGGTCAATTAAGCTCCGTTTCTTCACTTGCTGAAGAAAACCATCTGCTGATGCAAGAAGACCTCTTACGTTGCATTTATGCCAACTCTTCATTGAAGTCCAATTAAGCTCCGTTTCTTCATTTGTCAACCCAAGATATAGTTACCCTTTCCTTTCGGCATCCAATCATCTTCAATTGTGGGATCCGAATCGGGAACATTCTTATATACCAATATACTTGCATATGTTAGTGAACACACATACAAATATATGGTGGTCGACATCACCCATAACAGCAATCGACTAATTAAAGTCAATTCAACATATCAATCAGTTCATATAAAGCATGGGAATAATGTGTTTCATCAAACTATAATCATCTAATCCTAGCAATCATATCCTAGGCACCTAGTCCTTCAACATAGGTTAACATCATTTTTAATTAAGCATATTAGGATAATTAAGAAAGCCCGTTGGATGATATAGATTTGAAAACATTGTCCCCCTCAATCAATGACTCTTTTTTTTCTGAAAAGTTTAAAAGCGTCATTAATTGAGTTTGCAAATTTTATAAAAACTCGAATCGATTGTTTTAAGAAACTCATTTTCCACCATTTTGAAAACACTAAATATTTTTCTGAAGAATTTTAGACGGAAAAACATTTGTGTAGGAACAAGCAGTCCTTCGACATACTTTCCTTGTTTTGTTTTTAGGATAAGTGCACGATATTTTGAAAATTGTTTAAGCGCAGCACTTTCCTTTCTTGAAGACCGGGTTGCTATCTGAAATAATAGCAAACCACGATATAAGCGGTTTCAAAATAACGCAGCCATCGTTGAAGCACGGGGTTAAATCGAAATAACTGTAAGCCATAATTTGAAGCCCGGGTTACAGTCTGAAATAACTATAAGCCATAGTTTTTGGACATGTTTAGAAAAGAATATTTACACCTCCTGCTCGAACTTCATCTATGGTCCCGAGCCATTATTGAATGACATTTCTAAGACCGTAGATGTTATCGATACCAGAAGACATGTCTTGAGAAAACAATATTTTTGGTATTTTTCAATTTTCTGATTTTTATAGGCTTTTGAAGATTTTATATTTTTCTATTTTCTTTTGTTGGTTTTATATTTTTGTATTTGGTTTTTGATAAATATTTACAGATATAGAGAAATAGGTTAAGAGGATGATGATCGAGTACCAAAAAAGGAAATGGTTCAGCACTTTGTAGAAGATAGAAGTCATCATCTCTTAAACTTCCACCACCAAAGCATTCGAGGCTCTTGAATCGTCGAAAGAACTTGAGCCTTCAACAAGTGAGTCTTTGGTAGCTTCCCTCAAACCGAAAAACTAAGTATAAAGACCATTTTCCAAGAAGTAGAAATGAATGAAAACAGTCTCATTGAATGAAGCTCTGCACTCCGAAGAACACGAGAACACCAAAGTAACAAGTTGAAACATAGATCGTATCGATTGGTTATCAAATCCGAATAATCTGATGAACTACGATCACATGAATCTGTTGTGCATCTCCGATGTACACATTACTCTTCGAGATTGACCAGTTGTCAATTCAGGGGAACTAAACATCAACATCTTCATATTTCCAAATGCATTCCAATTATCTTACATATAACCAATTAGCCCATGAGGTACACATGTACCCAACAAGAGTAGAGACGATGACATTCAAGTAACATGTTGAGTCACCGATCATCTCTAGATGTCAACTCCAGGATAACTGATTAAACCCGATCAGGTGAACATGTTGTGAGTTCTAGATGTACCCATATCTCTCCCCCATGATGGTTGTGATCTTATCGGAATCAACATAATAATGTGTACATGAAGGAATAATCGGAAGCACTTTACCATTATTCATATCGAAGATGTCGATAAGCAATATCATCTCACGAACCAAATATTCTTCTCATATTTCCTTCTCCTGAGGGCTGAGTTAACACATACCAAAAGTATCCAGAGACCACTTCCTCCCAAATGGTTGGAATAATACATCAAAGGTTATGAGTAAACACTGAGTTTCTCTATGGTTATGACAATTGTCTTTCCCGGGATTACTTCAACAGAAAAGAAGTATTAGGTTCATCACGTGTACCCGTTGTGTGTTTAGATGTATGTCTCCTTCCCCTTGATACCTCAGAATCAGCAACACATTATACATACCAAATATTCTTGAAATAGAGAAGAACAAAAATTAGCTCAAATGAATCTTGTGAGAATCAACTGCTATAGAAACTCTCTCTGACTATCTTTATCAACCCATTCGTAGACAATTTGAAGTGACCACTGATGAAGAAAAACCCAATATACCAAACTTGAAACTGAAGTCGAATTCCCCGTATTTGTGTCTTAAGCTTGCACTTAAAGATGGAAGAACGGTGTCGAGAATTTATGCACCAAGAAAATTTCTTAAGTACTCAATACTCAATTAAAGTATGAGACATTAACACCTCTCGCGATTATCCACAACGTAATATACGCGTGACACTGAGTAAAACAACGTAACTCCTAATAGTGATAGTTAACCGGGTCTTCAACCATCCACCTCGACTGCTGGTAACTAGATAACCCAAGACTTCAACTCTAATTCTTAAGCTCGAGCAAGTTATCAAATAAGATCACGCCTTTGTGAACGTCAACTTCAACCTCAAATAAGTGATAAAAGAGTAACTTCAAAGTAATCAACTTGTGTCAAATGCCCAACATGTGAATAAACATACAACCGGATGTACATTCACCCACCTGAATGAACCGGAATAAATGATGCCTCAACATCAATGTATTCTTCCTAAAAGTATTCATGTAGAGACTGATCTGGAGGATACACCAATAACTTCGAGCGGAGGAGGTAGACATTTTCCTTGAAGTTCATGTGGTTGATTTATAGCATGCACGATGTGAGGAACAATAATCCATGAAGATTTGGCAAAGGAATACCAAAGAGTGGATCATTATTCATGAACAATAATCCGTGAAGATTTGGCAAAGGAATACCAAAGAGCGGATCATTATTCATGAGTGCAACTGCAATATTATGATAATCATTATCAACGCCTTGAGGAATAACCGGAGATAGGGCTTTTTGAGTAGTCTGAGTTGTACTTCTTTGATGATGAACCAGTTGAGTCAATAGAAACTGGAGCATGAGCTTCAGAAGCTGGATGATCAACATTCGTCGAAGGTTGAAGGTACTCATCAAACATATCTTTGAAAAATAATGAATCCCAAACATTGATTTCCAATTATCCTTAGTAAGTGAAGCATTGGGCGTTGGAGGAGAGTCATCAAAAATCAAAACAATGAATCCCAGTTATCCTTAGTATATTCACTCTTCATCAAAAAGAATATACACTCATCATCATCAAAAATTAAGTCGTATAACCATTATTCATAAATCCATCATCATGTAGTATATTCACTCTTCTCCCCCTCTAAAATTGCATCCGAAGTTGCCATTTTTGATTTAACAAGTGAATAAGAGTATACACCAATGAACGTAGATCCACTTGATGACTGAATGAGCGTGGAAAACCATGAAGCTTGTTGATGAAGAATGTAGATGAGTATGGCCATTCATGAGAGAATTTCTCTTTAGTCAAGATAAAGCACATAAGAGCGCATACTTTTCTTTTGAAGAACGGGCGTGTTATCTGCAGACACCATTATGATGAAGTCACGAGGCTGAAGTGAACAGACGTCATAATGATGAAGAACGAGGCTGCAACCGGCGGTGTGAGCAGGCGTCATAATGATGAAGAACGAGGCTGAACTGATGTGAGCGTGAGGCGTCATAATGATGAAGAACGAGGCTGAACGATGTGAACAGACGTCATAATGATGAAGAACGAGGCTGAATCTGATGTGAACAGACGTCATAATGATGAAGAACGAGGCTGAACCGATGTGAACAGACGTCATAATGATGAAGAACGAGGCCTGAACTGATGTGAACAGACGTCATAGCCGATTGAATATCAATGTTGAGTAACTAGAACCCGTGAATTATGAGATATCAATCCTTTTGTTATCCATACTTTAAGCCAGTCCATGTATTGAAGGATCGAAGTATCTCAAATCGAGTAAGGACTACCTGTACTAATATTACAAACTTGATTGCATATATTATGGTTAGTGACATCAGTATCCAAACCCTTTGGGGTTTCACGGTCAACATTGAGAATGCTATTGGTAAACATCTTTCCTGTAGGTATCCACCTAAGTCTAGCATCCTTAAAAATTCTACCAGATGGTATCCACTTATGGCAAGGTCTAGGATTGTTAGGCATCTTATGCATAGTGAGAGACTTATCCTTATTCCTAGTTTCCAAAGATTTAGCAGTTGGTAACCATCTAGGTGAGGCTTTTGGTTTCATTTGCTTCATATGCACTGTGGATGACTTAGTGTAAATCCTAGACTTAACAGGTTGTACCATTGCATGAGCATTTACTTTCTTCAGGGATTTTGTGAAACAATTATCATGATTAGCATTAAAGATACATTTCAGACACTTTGAGCAAACAACTTGTTTGGATTCAGAAATAGATCTAGATTTCTTAGAGTGATCTGCTATGGGAATAGCTTTAATTGAAATGCAACTACTCTTAGATGTACGCCAATCCCTAGTCTTTAGATTAGTGTTCCTAGGTAATGGTTTAGAACTATTAGTAGTGCCTTCAAGTCTTGAAGAATTCATCATCCTAGGTCTTGCACCTAAAATTCCGTTTTTACGATTCTATGCCTTCTTTCTAGCCATTTCAAGATAAGAGTTCTTATACAAGTCATTCATATCAATTTTCCTAGGCAAGTGAGGTGAAGTGATTGGTTTTGTCAAAACTTGTTTCGCATCAACTTGGGAGGCAAACCGCTTTTTTGAAAATTTTGGTCGTTCAGATCTAAACGCATTCGGTTGTCTAATAACTGGTTTCCCAAGTTTGATGGTTTTGAAAACTTAGTGTTCACACTATTCCCTGTTGTTTTTGAGCTCATTTTTTAAGGCAACAATAGCGAAACTCTTTTCCTGAAGTTGAGCTTTGAGATCATCAATTTTTGCTATCAAAGAGTTTGTTTCCATTGACTTAGTTCTAGCTTCTTTGACAGAGTCACTTAGTTCTATGTGATTCTTTCTCAAAGACTCATTTTCCTTTAGTAATTTGGCCACACAAACAGCTAATTCATCATTTCTCATTTGAATATCATCAATAGCATTAACATCAGAATTACTTGTAACCAAATTACTTTTCACATGCATACCAGAAATATGTTTCTTCAAATTGTTGATGGTTGAGTCTTTGTCTTGAAGCTGAGCTTTCAAAGTGTTCATTTCAAAAAGTTCACGGAATTCAGGAAGTTCCGAATTTTTACATGGTTTGTTAATTTGGAAACTTTCTTCTTTACTTTGTATCGCAATTTCAAGTGAAATGCAATGTTTTTCAAGATTTGAGAGTTTGTTTGAAAGTTCATCAAAAGCCTTTTTATCAACCATATCATTTGTTTTGAAATTATTAGACTCAGCCTCAACCAGGAAGAGTTATCAAAATCATGTTCAGCATTGAGATCAATTTGTTTAGGTACATTAGCAGATGCACTATGTTGAAAAGATAAGGGTACCTCATCACATGAAACCTGTTCATTTATCGTCCGATATCTCGCATCCACATCATGTGTAACAAGAGTCACCGAATGCTGGCTGTTTCAAGCTTATCTGCCTCGAGCCTATGTATTCAGTCCAATCGATCCATCATCCGATGCTTTACCCATCTTAACACTACAATCTCTTGATTGCACTTGACATTCATTCACCAAACATTCATTCACCTCTCTCTGACATCGTATCCACATCTTGTCTAACATGAGTTACTGAACAATTTGTTGCATCATTCTTTGTTGTCTCTGTTATTCTGATTCAAGAACATCCGATCTTTCAACCGATATTACCCAACTCATCACAACAATCTCTTAACTGCACCGCACACACATCCACTTTTTCATCTATCTGAGTAACTTCCTCAATATACTTCTCCACATTATGCATGATATGAATAAGTGTCTCAATGAACATGCAAATTTCCATTCCAGTGTGTCTCTTGAAAGATATTTCAGTCAAGTCTTGATCATAATCAGATGAATATTCCCCATTGATGAATGGCTGAAATTGTTTGTGGATCACATGAAGTGCAGCACTGGAACAATCCTTTTGTACCTTTTCTTTATCAAGTTGTTGTTCTAATTGTTCTAAGTTCAATAGTAATGTTCCTGTTAATGTGGATAAATCTTGACGGAAAAGGGCAATGCATGTTCGTTCCATAGTTGTAGATGTGAGTAACATGAGGTGTGAATGAAGTTGACGATAAGGTTCAATGCAACTTTCCTTACCTTTTGCAAGAGCATTCTCAGAACCTTGACCGGGTGCATTTCTCTCTCTTTAGATTCTAAACACGGAGATTTCGCATCCTCATTGATTGATTCCATCATTTTTAACCGTTCAGTGTAGCATACATTATCATTGTTGTCCACGGATCATACGGCAGTGCATTCGAAATCACCGGGTCGAGAGAGTAAAACATGATGTGGAAGGATGCACGGGATTTTACACGTCTATGATTTAAACCGAGAAATAGAATCTTTCGCGGGATTTTACTAAAATCAAGACGAAACCGTTAAGCAATGACCAGTAGAGGGTGTTAAGATGACCGATGGAATGATACAATGAAAGACGATTGTGTGATAGGACTTTAGATTGTTTGTGGGATAAGCAGAGATGTTGTTTGGTTGTGATTCGGATTGGTTTATGCCCGTTTTCCTAAGAAATTTAGGTCTAAAACTTAAAACCTCAATAACTTTTGTTCGGAGCGGATTTAGACCTCGAAGATTGACCCGAATGAACTTTAGTTCATTCGGCGTACTATTCTCCTCGCTCTCACGGTCGTTTTGATGGGTAGAACGCTGAAAACGGAGTTACGGTTCAAAAGTTATGGCCGTTTGAAGTTTTGACGGAAAAAATCAACCAAGTCGCTACGAATTCTTGAACCAAGTCGCTAACAACTAATTCGCTACCACGCTAAGTCGCTAGAGTTCCAAGTCGCTATCCAGATGTAAGTCGCTAAGTGGTAACTCGCTAACACTCAAGTCGCTAGCAAAATTTCGGCAACAATTCGCTACTCAAGTCGCTAACAATGCAAGTCGCTAAAGAGCAACTCGCTCTGCACCAAGTCGCTACCACAGTGTCAAGCTACCGTAGTGGAGAGTCCACTACTTGTACTTTAACTCGCTAGATCTAACTCGCTAGGCCCAACACTGTAAGTCGCTACAAAAATGTGAAGCAAGTCGCTACCAAGAATATTATCCGTGAACTAAGTCGCTAGCATGAAAAACCATATAAACATCACTTTTCAATCCAAAAACAACCCAACCAAGATGATTCAAGCTTACCAAATGAAAACCTAAACACTTGTGATGATTCTAAACATAAAAGTACCAACAAAATTCAAACTTTAACACAAGAAATCAACCAAATGATGCAAAAACCACTAAACTTTTTCAAACTCAAAAACCACTAGAAATCCAAAGATGTGCAAGATATGATCTAACCATGGCTCTTGATACCAATTGTAACATATTGGATTTCATAAACACATCACATAACAATATATGGTTTGAATTATGTAGAGTTTAGAGAGAGAAAGTGGGAACCTTTCTAGAGAGAGAAAGTGAAAGAAAACTTAGAAGGTTAGATTAAGATGAATGAAAGGTCCAACCCTCTACCTTGGGAGGTAGAGGGTATTTATAGTTACAAACTAAACGTCCTCCTTCGACTGTGGATCGGCATACATGGGTAAAGACCCGTTCTTCCTCCACGGTGTTACTCTAAACTAAATAACTAACTAATAAAACAGTAAATAACGATATGTCTACGAGCTAACTTATGCTAGATTATATTTGGGGTGACCGCTACTTCACTATGGAATTTTCTAATTCCTAACAAACCACCCCGCCCACACTATTTCCCTCCAAAACCACTGTCTTCTTCCCACCTGCTCTGCAAACACCAGTCATCCCTGCCACACACCAACTCTCCACCTTATCACTCCACCAACACCAAACATCCAAAAAACATTAATTGCATCCCCTCCTAACACTCAACCCTTCCCCCAGTTGCAATACCCATTTCCTGCCAAAAATCCATCTACGGCCAATATCTATTCTAAGCATCCAACGGCTCAAATAAGTGGTGGGATTTGCTCAGAAGTCAAGTGGGAAGCTTTTGATGTATAAAAAGAAGCAAGAGAAGGAGAGAGAGGAGAGTTAGTTTTTAGTTAGTAGGTAGTTTTTTTAGTTGTAATTGTAGTTCTCAGTTTAAGCCTAAAATTATGTTCTAGTCCTGTTTTATTTTCAATGTCATTTAAATTATTGTCATTTTAATTCAGTTCAGTTAGTGCTTTTCAGTTTTGTAAGGAACCTATCTAGTTAATGAGAAACTTGGTTTCATATGTTCAAATGCAATTGTTGTTTAAAAATTGTAGTACAAGATTTCTTAAGCTTCATTTAGGTGGTATTTGAGTTTACAAATTGGTTTTAAGATTTCGCACCTTACAGCCTCAAAATCCGTTTTCGCCTTTAAGGCGTGTTTGGAATAGCTTGAGTTCTGGGTCAGAATTCATTGTTTTGACCCATTTCCCTTCTCAACTCAGTTTTAAGAAGCTTTGCAAGGAATTTGGTTTAAGTGGTTCTAGCAAATTCAGCTTTCAAAAGTGTTTGGACTAGTGCAGTGGTGGGTCAAGAGTGGGTCTTACCCACTTTGACTTTTGAAGTCAAATTTCTTTTTGTGGTTTAAAATTAGTTTTGATCATGTTTTTAATGGGTACAAGAGTTCTCAAAAGTTGGATATATGTTTTTGAAGTCTGCCACTGTTGAGCCTGCACTAGTACAACAGACCTCATGGAGCTTTTTCACAAGCTTGTTGCAAGCTTGTGAAAGCTCCTTAGAAGCGAGATACAGGGGCATTTGGTAGCTGCCTTGGTGGACTCCTAGTCCCAACAAGCTCAGGAGCTCATTTCCCTTGGAGTTTATTCAAAATAAGCTGAGAAAACCACCCCCTTGCCTTGTCCACTGCTGCAACTCCACAGCAGCTGCTTGGACCTTTTTTAGTGCTTATTTGATTAACCTTTAGCTTATTTAGTAACTTTTATTGCTATTTAGTAGATTTAGATTAACTTAGCATAGTTCAGCTTATTAGTGCTTATTAGAGTCATTTTAGAATAGCTTAGTATACCCTTTTGTATGCTCCTTTTCCATGTTCTTAGCTTAGGACTCCCCCTAGTTTAGTTCTTAATCCCAACTGCGTATCCTCTTATGTCTAGTTTGTTTGTTTGTTTATAGCTTATTCGAATTAAGGTGCACATGATTTAGCTTATTTGCTCTTTTACATTGCCTGTCATTTGTTTCTTCATTGCCTATTTGTGCTACAAGAATGCATAAGGGGTGTTTGTTTGAAACTTACTTAAGGAAGTGTTGTTTTCATTCCTGTGCCAAACAACCCATTCAAGTTCTTTTCAAATTTGTTTGAGCTTTCAAACTCAAGTATGCCGCTTATTTTCGATTTGTAATTTTAGTTCTTGTAAGAAAGTTGTGATTTGATCCTCGTTTGATTTGCAAAAGCCGAGAAAGAGAGAAATCAAAGAAAAAATAAAGACCAAAAGGAGGTGCAAGATTCAACTGTGACCTCCCCGTTACTGCACCACGCACACGGCCAGACTTCCCTAACCAACTGCCCTTGGGTCTTCTTTGTGTTTAACTTTGCACAATTAATTACTTAAGGACCTTAGGCAGTTTTAACTATAAGCCCTTTTGAGCTTATTTCCAGCTTATTTTCAAAAGCAACACCCACCTTTTTAATTTGTCTTAGATTCCTTGTTATTCAAAGTAGTTTTTGTGATTTTTTCAGATTTTTCTTAAAACATTTAGTATTTTTAATTATTTAATTAGTGTTTAATAGTTTTTAATTCGTAATAAATAATATAAAACTCGAAAAAATTTCCGGATTTTTCCTAAAATTTTATTTTGTCATATAGTAAGTAAGAAAATTGTTTTTACACTCGTAGGACTTTTATTTCACAAATTTTACGTTTTACTTATGCGACTGCGTAATTTTTACATATAGCGTGCTTTTCATTCTAGGTCACGTTTTTAGGTAATTTAGGTTTACGTTTTATTTAAAATAGTTTTTTTAAGTTATTTTGTTTTATAAATCAAGAAAAACATTATTTTAAAGATAGTGATAGCGTTTATTTAATATTTTTTATCTTTTTAATTTCCTTTAATTTGCATTTAAGCCGTTGTATTTTGTTGGCTTTTCTGTAGTTATAATCTTATCAGATCCCTTTTTCGTTCAAATTTCTCGATCACTTTACGTTTGATAATCCATTGCATAGCTCGCTGGGACATAACGACCCGGGGAAATACTATACTCCCCAGATCTTCATTGCATTCGTGCTTAGGCAGTTTTAAGTTTATTTACGGCGGCCATTCACAAGTGGCCGGCTGGAGTGATTTAGCTTGACTGTTTGGCACGCATCAAATTTTTGTACGCCGGGAGTCTGGCTGATTATTCCGTTTAGCAGATTAGTGATTTGGATATTCACTCCTTGTTTATACCATCTGTATGTATTTATATTTTCTTATAAAATCAAAAACCCAAAAATATTTTCATTCTTTGTTTTTACAAAATGTTTTTCAAAATCCAAAAATATCCGTCCTTTATCCTCTAATCTGTTTAATTCTCCATTCATTATCCTCTATAACCATTTAATTCTTCATCTCTTATCCCTCTTATCCGTTTAATTCTCTATGTCATGGTATTTGACATGTTCCTGGTGTGGAGGTCCATTTAACGGTGGAAATTGTCGGCGATGTACCAATGTGAGTTTCGGAGACAAATTTGTCGGTAATCCTGATCCCATTTCAAATGAAACACCCGATTTTTCCTACCTACCACGCCCCAATACTGAATCCTACTCATGCGAGTTTTGTGGGAATGATTCTCATTTCGGTTTTGATTGTCCACCACAGGTCCCGCTTGTCTATGAGCCGGAACCATGTTATAATCAGAACTTTGGTGAAAGTTATTTTCCCAATTATCTCTGTTGTGAGAATTGGGGGTCCTCTGCGACTTTTGAATGTCATCCGATGAATCAAAATTTTCACAATTCCAATTCTCCCGGTTTTGACAATTTCCAACCCCGCAGTATTCCATCATCATCATCGACTTCCAGCCTTCACATCATTTCAATGATTACGAGGAGTGTAATCTTCCTCAAAGTTCTCAAGAAATACGATTCGAAAGAAACCGCAAATGAAAAGAATGGTGTGTAAGCTTCACAGAGATGAATATAAGAATCAAATATGATGACGATGATGATGAGGATAGTATTCAAATGAAGGAATACTATGATTACGACGAGGAGAGTATTATTCAATTGAACGATCTTATTTCTCAACTCCCTCAGTCTATTGCTATCACACCTATCTTACCTATTATTGCATCCAAAGACTCTCTCATAATGGAGGATGATCATCTCAAAGACTATTTAGGAAACGGAATCGTCTAGTGTTGAGGATCTTGTCCCAATCCCAAGTGAGTCTAAGGATATATCCGATAGTGATTGTGATTTGCCTTTTTGTGATTCTCTCGACATTTCTGAGGTTACTTCCGGGATTTTCTCAAATCCTCTTTTGGAATTTAATAATGACTACACTTTTGGGAAAGTAAATCCTCTTTTCGATGAAATGTCTGAGGCTGATACAGAGACCATCACGGAAGTGGTGGAAATTGCTAGCTCTCAGAGCACACCACTTGTCCCACCTCTCAGTATTCTATCTTATCTCTTCCATCATGTGATGATGATTCTGTCCTCTCTAATGAGATTCATGATCCAAAAATCATGAATTCTCCTTCTGATAATGAGGAGTTAGTCATGATCATCATCATGATTCTCCTTCTTTTCTTCACATACGGTGTGACTTCTCCATGTCTTTTCTCCTTCGGGAATGAAGACACTATCTTTGACCCCGGCATTTTCAATTATCATTTTTGAGCCGGTTCTCTCTATATCTCATCGGTGTGGAACTTTCACGTGCTCCAAATGTTTGTCCAAACATCTTGAATGAAAGTCCGATGGAGATTGTCTCTTCCACTTTGCTTCCCTATGAACCAATTAATTCGGGTCGAGTCAAGCTAGCGACTCGGTAACCAAAAACAGTAGCACACACCATATGGGTTTTCACCCATATTTCTGATTTCTCACCCCTTTCTACCACCTAAGTGTGGGGTGATACCTATATGTTATATATATATATATATATATATATATATATATATATATATATATATATATATATATATATATATATATATATATATATATATATATATATATATATATATATATATATATATATATATATATATATATACATCTTAAAAAATCTTTCTAAATAATGGCCGTAGTATTTCCCTTTTACGTTCTTTGTTTCGGCATAACCGCGGTACTTTGAATATTGAGGGCAATATTCATTTCTAAGTGTGGGGGGGAATTCTCACGAATTTTATCATATAATTATACCACCCACCCCCGCTTTTGGCCAAAATTTTTTTTGGAGTAAGTGTTTTACACTCACCAGCCTTATGGTTATCATCCACCATGTCTAATAAACAAAAGGATTGGCTAATCCGGAGCAAACGGCTCTTGGTAAAGATATCTCAAATCCGTTGACGGCTTGCAATTTTCCCAAAATTGTATGGTGTTCAACTCACCATATCTTTAATTAGTGAAGAGTTGGCTAGCCCGCAAGTTTATGGCTTGTGGTAAAGCGCGATTGGAAAACCATAATTGGTAATCGACTCACTAACCAAAGATATTTTATCTAAGAGTTGGCTAGTCCAGAAGCAAACGGCTTCAGGTAAAGACAAATCAAACCGTTGAAAGTCGGTGATTTGCTCAAAATCATATGGTTATCGATGTACCATAGTTCTTACTTGAACTAAAACATTTGGCTACTCCATAAGTAATGGCTTTTGGTAAAGAGATTCAAATCCATTAAGTTTTTCTCAAAAGATTGCTAGGGACTAGCAATAGTTTAGTGTGGGGATTGATGAGTGTGTAAATACTCATCATTTTGTTAAATCAACTGCAAAACATTTAAAATGCTCGAAATGCATCAAAATACTGGAAATATCCCAAAATTGCATTTTATATGTTTCAGATGCAAAATGTTTAAAATCAGATGAAAAATGAGCAAAGTTTGCATAATTGGCAGTTTCAGTCCCCCAACTTTCAAAAATGGCAACTTTAGTCCTTGGAATTTCAATGATTGACAGAATTTACCCCTGGACATTTTAAATTGGAAAATTAACATTTTTAGTCCTTTGGTAATTCTAACTTGTCAAATTTGGTCATTTTGATAAATTTTGGAAAATTACAAGTTTAGTCCCCGGAGTTTTAGAAAATGACAAGTTTGGCCCTTGATCTATTGGAGATTGGCAAGACCAACCCTTGGACTACAATTTCATAATTTACAGTTTGGTCCATGGAATTTTGGATTGTACACCTTAGGCCCCTAAACTACACCATGTGTCCAAAGTTAATCCTAAATCCAATATCTAACTCAAGCTCAAGCCCAACCCAAATTAAACCTTCAACCCGGTCAAACTCTTAACCCGGTCAACAAAATAAAACCACCCCGCCCACACTATTTCCCTCCAAAACCACTGTCTTCTTCCCACCTGCTCTGCAAACACCAGTCATCCCTGCCACACACCAACTCTCCACCTTATCACTCCACCAACACCAAACATCCAAAAAACATTAATTGCATCCCCTCCTAACACTCAACCCTTCCCCCAGTTGCAATACCCATTTCCTGCCAAAAATCCATCTACGGCCAATATCTATTCTAAGCATCCAACGGCTCAAATAAGTGGTGGGATTTGCTCGTGAAGTCAAGTGGGAAGCTTTTGATGTATAAAAAGAAGCAAGAGAAGGAGAGAGAGGAGAGTTAGTTTTTAGTTAGTAGGTAGTTTTTTTAGTTGTAATTGTAGTTCTCAGTTTAAGCCTAAAATTATGTTCTAGTCCTGTTTTATTTTCAATGTCATTTAAATTATTGTCATTTTAATTCATTCAGCTTAGTGCTTTTCAGTTTTGTAAGGAACCTATCTAGTTAATGAGAAACTTGGTTTCATATGTTCAAATGCAATTGTTGTTTAAAAATTGTAGTACAAGATTTCTTAAGCTTCATTTAGGTGGTATTTGAGTTTACAAATTGGTTTTAAGATTTCGCACCTTACAGGCCTCTCAAAATCCGTTTCTCGCCTTAAGGCAGTGTTTGGAATAGCTTGAGTTCTGGGTCAGAATTCATTGTTTTGACCCATTTCCCTTCTCAACTCAGTTTTAAGAAGCTTTGCAAGGAATTTGGTTTAAGTGGTTCTAGCAAATTCAGCTTTCAAAAGTGTTTGGACTAGTGCGTAAGGTGGGTCAAGAGTGGGTCTTACCCACTTTGACTTTTGAAGTCAAATTTCTTTTTGTGGTTTAAAATTAGTTTTGATCATGTTTTTAATGGGTACAAGAGTTCTCAAAAGTTGGATATATGTTTTTGAAGTCCCCATGTTGAGCCTGCACTAGTACAACAGACCTCATGGAGCTTTTTCACAAGCTTGTTGCAAGCTTGTGAAAGCTCCTTAGAAGCTTTAGATACTGTGGGCATTTGGTAGCTGCCTTGGTGGACTCCTAGTCCCAACAAGCTCAGGAGCTCATTTCCCTTGGAGTTTATTCAAAATAAGTGAGAAAACCACCCTTGCCTTGTCCATCACAGCAACTCCACAGAAATGCTTGGACCTTTTTTAGTGCTTATTTGATTAACCTTTAGCTTATTTAGTAACTTTTATTGCTATTTAGTAGATTTAGATTAACTTAGCATAGTTCAGCTTATTAGTGCTTATTAGAGTCATTTTAGAATAGCTTAGTATACCCTTTTGTATGCTCCTTTTCCATGTTCTTAGCTTAGGACTCCCCCTAGTTTAGTTCTTAATCCCAACTGCGTATCCTCTTATGTCTAGTTTGTTTGTTTGTTTATAGCTTATTCGAATTAAGGTGCACATGATTTAGCTTATTTGCTCTTTTACATTGCCTGTCATTTGTTTCTTCATTGCCTATTTGTGCTACAAGAATGCATAAGGGGTGTTTGTTTGAAACTTACTTAAGGAAGTGTTGTTTTCATTCCTGTGCCAAACAACCCATTCAAGTTCTTTTCAAATTTGTTTGAGCTTTCAAAACTGTTACAGCTGCTTATTTTCAGATTTGTAATTTTAGTTCTTGTAAGAAAGTTGTGATTTGATCCCTCGTTTGATTTGCAAAAGCTGAGAAAGAGAGAAATCAAAGAAAAAAATAAAGACCAAAAAGGAGGTGCACAGATTCGAACCTGTGACCTCCTGGTTACCAGACCACGCACACAGCAGACTTCCCCCAACCAACTGCCCTTGGGTCTTCTTTGTGTTTAACTTTGCACAATTAATTACTTAAGGACCTTAGGCAGTTTTAACTATAAGCCCTTTTGAGCTTATTTCCAGCTTATTTTCAAAAGCAACACCCACCTTTTTAATTTGTCTTAGATTCCTTGTTATTCAAAGTAGTTTTTGTGATTTTTTCAGATTTTTCTTAAAACATTTAGTATTTTTAATTATTTAATTAGTGTTTAATAGTTTTTAATTCGTAATAAATAATATAAAACTCGAAAAAATTCCCGGATTTTTCCTAAAATTTTATTTTATCATATAGTAAGTAAGAAAATTGTTTTTACACTCGTAGGACTTTTATTTCACAAATTTTACGTTTTTACTTGCGCACTCGCGTAATTTTTACATATAACGTGCGTTTTCATTCTAGGTCACGTTTTTAGGTAATTTAGGTTTACGTTTTATTTAAAATAGTTTATTTAAGTTATTTTGTTTTATAAATCAAGAAAAACATTATTTTAAAGATAGTGATAGCGTTTATTTAATATTTTTTATCTTTTTAATTTCCTTTAATTTGCATTTAAGCCGTTGTATTTTGTTGGCTTTTTCTGTAGTTATAATCTTATCAGATCCCTTTTTCGTTCAAATTTCTCGATCACTTTACGTTTGATAATCCATTGCATAGCTCGCTGGGACATAACGACCCGGGGAAACACTATACTCCCCAGATCTTCATTGCATTCGTGCTTAGGCAGTTTTAAGCTTATTACGGTCGGCCATTCACAAGTGGCCGGCTTGAGTGATTTAGCTTGACTGTTTGGCACGCATCATTGTTAACAAGGATGTAATACTTTTTATAACGTGATGTCTTCTAGTAAAAGTAAGTTCGCCTAGCATATTTTCCAAAATGTCCAACCGTTCGTCAAGCGGAGTTGTAACGAATAAAATACGGTCATTTAAACTTTGCCGGAAACCACCCTTAAACAATATTTTAGACACAAGTATCATACTTTACCTATATTTTTCTCCATGATCGAGACCACTAGGATAAAAACTTAAACACTAAAACTTTGAGATAACGATACAAGCTTCCCAAAACCGTTGAGTTTGTTTCCTGACACTTGACGTGCACCATTTTACGACTAGCTTTTCGAAGCCGTTTAGTCACTTTCATGAAATTGTCAAATAACATTATTCTACGACGAAAAGTATAATTTCACAATAAATCACAAAACGATTATCGTAGGATGTTGATTCAACGTATATACTTGTAAAGTATTTTATAAACATGACGAGATGTCATAAACATATATTTCGACGATAAATTCTATTTTCAAAAACGCACAAGTGGTATAGATTACATATGGATTTGCATGCACGACATTGTATCATGCATTCACGACAACATATCATAACTCAAGTCATGACATTCATTTTAGGTCGCGGATAGTTTCCGAGCCTCATTTTCGTGCACTTCATTTTGTTAGCATATCAATCATACCAGGTGAGTTCATACCCCGCTTTTACTCGTTTAAATTCTTACAAACTCTTTGGGGGAGATACATGCTTAAATACTTGT
Organism: Chrysanthemum makinoi; assembly: GCA_910596185.1. Taxonomy (NCBI): domain Eukaryota; kingdom Viridiplantae; phylum Streptophyta; class Magnoliopsida; order Asterales; family Asteraceae; genus Chrysanthemum; species Chrysanthemum makinoi. The sequence goes on along the minus strand of OU343222.1, from coordinate 354,220,285 downwards.
TTTACTCTTGCGAATACTCAAACCATTTATACAATTGTATTACACTATACTTCTTATACTCTTTGGACATTATGTGTGGTTTATTGCGATATGTGCCTTAATGTGTTAAACTTGTTTTCAATTATGCTTCAACATAGATACTTTAGCAACTGGTTAACTCCTGCGGAGCCGGGCGGAGAGGTATTGATAGTACTATCGGGCTGACGCCCCCACCCTTGGGTCCTTGATGACGTGACCTTGGGTGAATATAATCTGTTATTCAATGAAACACAACAAACAATTTAGACTTGTCAAGAGGTTCAGTTGGCTGTGATTCTTTACATTAAGTACATGTATATATCGTATCCACATATGTCCTACTTACAAACAAGATTGACAATTCTATTTTGGGCAATGGGTTGTGAACACATAGGTTGCGAGTTTTGTATGGGCGGGACTCGGAACTGAATGGATTTACAATGCCTTTGCTGCATCAACATTCTTTATAGACTTTTTCAAATCATTTTCAACAAACTTATGAACTCACCAACCTTTGTGTTGACTCTTTTTAGCATGTTTATCTCAGGTCGTAAGGCGATAGCATTTCATGGAGCTTTTGGTTCACATGGCATACATTGGAGTCTTGTGTTTTTATCTATTACCATTCGACATGTTTTGTAACCCTTTATGTATTATCAAACTTTGGGATCTCATGTTTTGTAAACTTTAACTTTATTTAATCGAATGGTAAACCTTTCAAAACGTCTCATTTTAGAGGTCGTTTTCTGTATCCATACTTTGTGCTATGAAGTCATACCCCAAAGACACTATCGTTCCGCTGCGATATTTTGGGGGTGTGACACCTTTTTATATGTGCCACCCTAGTCACTACATGGAAGGGCAACCGGTTGTAGTATGCCACGTAGGATACCTATACAAACAAGTCACTAAACTTCGCGAAAAATTTGTCCTAAGTCACTAACGTTTCATTTATGTCATCTAAGGTACTCAACTACATGAGTTGTTTAAATATTATACGTTTTTGTTCGTTCTTATACGTTTTATACAAATTTTATAAGTTTTTATTCTTTTTCATCCGTTTTATACGTTTTCATACGTTTTTATCAGTTTTCGTCCGTTTTTCTTACGTTTTTGCCTATTTTCTTATGTTTTCTTACGTTTTCATCAATTTTTTATGTTTTCATACGATTTCGTCCTTTTTTTATGTTTTTATACGTTTTCGTTTGTTTTTATATATTTTCGTCCGTTTTTCGTACGTTTTCGCCTGTTTTTTATGTTTTCATACATTTTCGTCCATTTTTCTTATGTTTTTTATCGCTTTTCTATGTTTCATACGTTTTCGTCCCTTTTTTATGTTTGAAAACATAAGAAATAGGCGAAAACGTAAGAAAATTGGACGAAAACGTAAGAAAAACGAACGAAAACAGACGAAAAAATGGGACAAAAACGGACGAAAACGTATAAAAACAAACAAAAACATATAAAAATGAATGAAAATGAATAAAAACGTATAAAAGGTGTATAAAACCGTATAAAACATATAATTTTAAAGGTTTAGTAACATGTTTAAACAACTCCGTGACACCCGACTAACCACAAGGACCGTTTTGTACTAAAAAAATGTGCAATGTCATCATTTTAAAGGTTCAGTAACATGTTTAAATAACTCGTGAAGTTTAGTACCTTAGATGACAGGAATGAAACATTAGTGATTTAGGACAGATTTTTCGCAAAGTTTAGTGACTTATTTGTATATTAACCCATTAAGGTCAATTTACACGTTAGAAGTGAACCGGTAACAATAAGTTACAAAACTAGTGGTATCCAATATAACCGGTTACGTGAAGTATAGTAACTTAGATGACACAAGATAAACATTAGTGACTTAGGAGAAATTTCTTTAAAAGTTTAGTAACTTTTTTGTATATTAACCCTTTAATAAAAATATTAAAGTGATAAGGTTTGACAATGGTATTGAGTTTGTTAATTACAAAATGTCTGATTTTGTTAATACCATGTGAATTATACATCAAACCACTTGTGCATATACCCTACAACATTATGGTATAACTGAAAGGATACATAGGCATTTGTTAAATGTTGCTAGAAGTCTTATGTTTTAGGAGGAGATTCCTCTTATTTTCTGGTTTGAATGTATTTAACTGCTACTTACTAGATTAATAGGCTTTCTTCCTATGTTTTAAATGACAAGTCTCCTTTTTTATAATAGAGAACCTAATTTGACCCATTTAGGAAGTTTTGGGTGTTAGTGTTTTGCTATTGTGTTAAAACTGTCTGACAAATTTTCTTCCAAGTCTGAATAATGTGTTTTGATTGGGTATGCTAGTGGAAAAAAGGCACATAAACTTTTGAGTCTTGAAAATAGATTAGTTTTGTATCAAGGGATGTAAAACTTTATAAAACAGTCTTTCCTTATAAGATGAGTCAAAATTTGGTTTCTGAATCTGAATTGAGGTTTCAAGTTTAAACTTTTTTTATTTTGTTGAATCTGAAACAACATCTAAAACTTTTGTCCCTAATCCCAATGATGATAGTGAAGAAGGAAATACATCTGTTGGTAGAGAATGTAGGGATCATCAACCAACTGAGGCTGTGAGTACTCATTCACCAGTACATGTTGAACAAATACAACAACCAGTAATTGAGAGTGGCTCACAGCAACCTGGAAATTATGAGTTTGACCCTGCAACTCCTTTAGGTGATAACATTAATTCCGAGGGAAATATTGATCCTAGCAATAAGGTTCATGGTTTTCAATTTTTTTTTTAAAACGAAACAGAGGGAGTTAATCATAAAAGGTCTAAAAGGTCTTATAACTTGCCAGCTAAATTGAATGATTAAGTTTTGGATACTAAGGTTAGATATTGTTTGAATAAGTATGCCAATCATTCTTTGCTTAGTGCTGATAACTGATGTTTTGTGTCTAATTTTAATAAGACTTCCGAGCCTTTTTCTTACCAAGAGGCTTGTAAAGATGTTAATTGGATTAATGCTATGAATAAGGAACTGTATGCTTTACATGAAAATGATACGTGGGAAGAAACTGAATTGCCATTTGGTAGAAACCCAATTGGTAGTAAATGGGTCCTAAAAATTAAGTGTAAGTCTACAGGGGAAGTTGAAAGGTATAAAATTAGCTTAGTAGCTAAGGGTTTTGGTAAAAAAGAATGTGTTGACTATGAGATAACTTGTAGTCCTGTTGTTAATATGTGAACTGTCATATGGTTACTTAGTTTGCTATTCAAAAAAGTTGGAAAGATTTTCAAATGGATGTGAATAATGTTTTTCTATATGGGGATCTTAATGAGGAAGTATATATGCTTCATCTACCTGGGTATTTTAAACAAAGGGAGTAACAAGGTTTGTAAGTTGAAAAAATCTTTGTATGGGCTTAAACAAACTCCCAAACACTGGAATCACAAGCTGTCTAAGGCTCTGTTTGAATCAAGGTTTGAGCAGTCTAAGAATGATCATTCTCTATTCATTAAAAGTTTTGGGTTCACTCAGTACCCCAAGTATCCTTAAACTAGGATTTGAATAGAAAATAACCTGAGTGTTAAATATCCATGAACATCTACTAAGTCACTGAGTGAACATTCACTCAGTGAGTCATCTTCAGGAAGCTCAGGACAAGACTAAGTGAAAAACTTTCCATTCAGTGAGGCGGGACTCAGTAAATGATATCTGAGCCAAAGAAGAAGATGATGGGTTTAGTGAATGATGAAAAATAACTTATTGAACCCCAAGTCTCCTCAACACCTATAAAGACTAAAAACTTAAACACTGAAGACCTAGAGACTGAAGACCTAGAGATTGAAGTAAAGGCGGGACAAGTCAGGATAATTTTGAAATGAATAAGGGGGATTCCTTATCAAGCAAAGGTCAAAGTTTCCTTGAAAGGCTAAAGACCAAGAGCAGTGTCATCACTGATATTCAGAAAGCACCTTTGTCCTATACCCAAAGTAGTCATTTGTAACTTGGACAAAATAGGTAAGTATTTTATCCAACATAGCTTATGTCACTTTTGTCTTCTTTGTAACGGTAGTACATTATACTTATGTATAAATAGGATCATAATGTAGGAGTAAAAGTTTGCGGGTTTGTGCACTTAATGCATAGTCATTCACGAACAACTTTTACTCCTCTAAATACAACTATGTCCCTGAGGATAGCTGAGTTTGTTTAGCATAGTTGTACTTAAGCTTAGCTTAAGTTTAGAGAGGAGATTACTATACTTGTCATTCAATCCTAAGTGTTGTTCCGTAAACACTTGGGTATAATTCTTTGTTAATTGCAAATAGAATTAAACGTTGAAAAAAAATTGTCTTTGTTTTACTTTACGCTTATCTTTTAACAAAGTATTTTCATTACATTGCTAAGTCATACAGCTTGGATAGATTAACTTTGTAGTTAATTCTAACCAAGTTAACGGGAACAAACAAGTCCAAGTTAATGGGAAAAAAAAGTGGTATCAGAGCTCTGGTTTATAAAACTTTTAAATAACATAGTTAAAGGATGATTGACAAGTAGAATTCTCATGCCTCTATCAGCTCAGACTTCTCAATTCTCATGAAGGACACCTCAGACATCAAGTCCATGATGTCTAAAATCTATCAGGAATTTAAGGGTCAATTTACCCCCTCAGCTTTAGTACCAGAACCAACTCTTGCTCTCATTGAAGTTCCAGCAACAGTTGGGGGAGAAAGGCAATGAAAGATCAACTCCTTCTCTTACTGAGGAGGAAACTGAAGAGCCAAAGGCAGTTGTGCCCAACTCATCCTTCAAGCCAGAGCCTGATCAAGAGATCCCTGAACAACCAACTTCATCAATAGTCTCCAAGAGTAAAGTCAAAGGAATTGCAACAACATCAGAGCCTAAACAACCTAAAATTGTGAAAGCTTCATCGATTGTCCGCCAGGACCATGATGCACCTATCAAGGTGACTTATAAAATCAATGTAAAGATTTTCCTTCTAACAAATGATAAAATCAATGCTCATCTGGAGAAAGAGGAGGAACAAAAAAAGGCTGCTAAAGAAGAAAGTAGACTGGCTCTAACAAAGACTGAAGTGATCAAGATTGTTCAGGAAGATGTTAAGACACTTGGCATTGACCCAAAAAAGTCATCACTGACAATGTTGGAGTCAAGTTCTTAAAGGCTCAGGATGAAGAATTAGAGGCTCTCAAGAAACAGCACTCATAGAAGGTGAAAAAAATGGCTAAGCTGAGAAAGAAAAAGATTGAGCAATACAACTAGACTATGACAAAGAGACTAAGGCCTGAACCCATCACAGATGTGAAGATTCAACCCAATATCAAGCTTGCAGTTCTCTGGGTCTACAGGGGCAGTGAAAAAAGGGAATTTCAAGTACATGATCCATTCAAGTTCTCTGAATTGAGGATCACTGAGCTAGATGAATTCGGTCCAATTATTGAGAAGAAATAGAGCATCATTGTTACGGACCTGATGACATCACTGAGCAACAGGTATGCAAGACTGAATTAAATGCCTAAAGATCTTGGAATTCAGTCTGCCCTTACTGCTCCTACGTCTCAACAATCTCAAGATCAACCTTTAGGAAGAAAGAGGAAACAGATTAAGCCTGAACCTGAAATCAAGTTCCTGGACTTGATTGCAATTGTGTCCCTCCCGAAGGAGTTCCCTTTGTCAACAACATGGTTATAGAAGAACCTGAGTACGAATTGTTCTTCATCGATGCTTATGGGAATCCAGCCTTCTAAAGATGGAGTGACATTGAACCTGCAGGGATTGATGCCTTGGTTGGATATTTGGTAATGACATCAAATTTCATGACCACTGAGAATGCAAAGTTATGCATGGGCCTGAGGAAAAAGATCACTGATCATCCTAACCAAGAAAAGCTCAAGTCAATGAGAGTGAAGCTAGAAGCCTTGGGATACTATTTGGACTGAGGATGTTGTGCACACTATCTTTATTAGAATTTTTAGGACTGATGTAATCTATGAATAAAGAATGTTTTACGTTGAATCAGTGTTCTTTACTTGCTGTCTTGTATCATTAGTGTAAGAAGAAGACCTTTGCTCACTTACATTGATCATAAACACTTATGATATATTTATATCTAAATAGGGGGAGACTGTTGGGTTTACTCAGTACCCAAGTTTCCTTAAACTAGGATTCGAATAGAAATAACCTAAGTGTTAAATATCCATGAACATATACTAAGTCACTGAGTGAGCAGTCACTCAGTGAGCCATCTTCAGGAAACTTAGGACAAGCCTAAGTGAAAGACTTTCCATTCAGTGAGGCAGGACTCAGTGAATGATACCAGAGCCAAAGAAGAAGATGATGAGTTCAGTAAGTGATGACAATAACTCACTGAACCCCAGTCTCCTCAACAACTATGAAGACTAAAGACTTAAAGACTGAAGACCTAGAGACTGAAGTAAAGGCGGGACAAGGCAGGAAAAGTTTGAAACGAATAAGGGGGAGTCCTTATCAAGTAAAGGTCAAACTTTCCCTGAAAGGCTAAAGACCAAGAGCAATGTCATCACTGATATTCAGAAAGCACATTTGTCCTATACCCAAAGTAGTAATTTGTAACTTGGACAAAATACGTAAGTATTTTTTTCAACATAGCTTATGTCACTTTTTTCTTCTTTGTGATGGTAGTACATTATACTTGTGTATAAATAGGATCATACTGTAGGAGTAAAAGTTTGCGGGTTTGTGCACTTAATGCGTAGTCATTCACAAACAAATTTTACTCCTCCAAATACAACTAAGTCCCTCAGGATAGCTCAGTTGGTTTAGCATAGTTGTACTTAAGCTTAGCTTAAGTTTAGAGAGGATTCATTTAATCTGAAGTGTTGTTCCGCAAACACTTGGGCATAATTCTTTGTTAATTGCAAATAGAATTAAACATTGAAAAAACTGTCTCTTTTTTACTTTATGTTTATCTTTTAACAAGGTATTTTCATTACATTGCTAATTCATGGAGCTTGGATAGATTAACTTTATAGTTAATTCTAACCAAGTTAACGGGAACAACGAGTCCAAGTTAACGAGAACAAAAAAAAATGGAATGACAAGGCTGTTGTGTTTTTACTGGTCTATGTGGATGATTTAGTCATTGCTGGCAATTTTGAAATTGAAGTTGAAAATTTTAAACAGTTTTTGAAAAACAAGTTAAAATTCAAAGACTTGGGAGAACTTAAGTTCTTTCTTAGAATTGAGGTTTTAGAAACTAAGACTAGATTTTGTTTAAACAAAAGAAAATATTGTCTTGAATTGTTGCATAAGTTTGGTTTACTTGCATGCAAACCTGTTATGACTCATTTACATAAGAGTGTTGTGTTGGCTCATAAGAAGTCTAATGTTGACAAGTTTTTGAAAAACATTACTAGTTATCAGAAATTGGTAGGAAAGCTAATATAACTCGTTTCCACTGATGATGACAAGTTTTTGAAAAACATTACTAGTCTAATGATGTGTTCACTGCCTAAGTCAACATATGCATGCTCCTTTACAATATCATTTCAATCTTGGTTTAAGGGTTGTAAAATATTTGAAACTTGCTCCTGGAAGTGGTATTGGTTTTGATAGAACTCAAAAAGGGTTCAAGGTTTTTGCTTACTTTAATTAAGACTGGGGTCCTATAACAAGGAAGTTTGTATCAGGGTATTATGTGTTTATTAATGGTAACTTGGTCTCTTAGAAAAAAAATAAGTGGCCCACACTTTCTAAGTCTTCTGCTGAAGCAGAAGACGTAAGTATGGCCTTTGCAACTTGTGAAGTGATGTGGTTTTTGAAAGTATTGAAAGATTTGGGTGAAACTGGGTTGATTCTAGTAGATTTGTTTTGTGATAACATGTTTGCTATTCAAATAGCAACTAATCCTGTAATGCATGAAGAGACTAAATATTTTAATATAGATGTGTATTTGGTTAGAGAAAAGGTTGCATCTGGGTTAATTAGATTGTTAACATTGAGTCCAAAAACCAAACTGTTGATATCCTTAGGCATTGGGTTTAGTGCAACTTACTTTTTTGGCTAAAAAGCTTAGCATGATAAACTTGTTTGTTTAATAAGTTTGAGTGAGGGTATTGAAATATATACTCAATAGCAAACTTACTAAACTTAAAGGGTTAATATGAAAGTATTTTAGCTTGTTTTAGAAAAATCTAACCATTGGTGTCTGCTTTGAGTATTTTGGTTATGCAGGGTTTAAAGTGTAACTTAGCTCTATAAAAGATCTCATATCCAGATTAGGGTTTCATTCATCATTCTCAAGTTTCACATACAACTCATTCTCTCTCTCAAGCATAATCTGAGTTTTATTATTTTGGTTTCTGTATCAGCTTTCAGGCTGCAGTTTAGTGATTAGGTTTATAGTTTGGTACATTGTATCTGTCAAGATCTTTTTGATCATGACTGTTGGTTTAGTTTGGTTAGGATATGGTAAAGAGTGACTTCTTGTATCTGATAGCACCCAGTAGGGGGACTATCAATCTTTCTTTGTATTATATACAAGCACTCAGTTGAGGACTAAAAGTATCATCAAGGGGTGGTTGGTTGGGTGATTATCAATCTTGTTATTGAACTAATACAAGTTGTATGAAACAGAGGCATGGTTTGTGCATATATAGCAGTGTACAACCCGAACTTGTCTAGAAAGGACCCTGTGGTACGCTTCAGTGCCACAATCCTTATAAAATGAGCGAAAGCATCTTACTTTTGAGTAAAATTAAACAAATCTTTCAATATTTTCATAATTTTTCTCAAAAGAACAAGTATTCCCTCTCGTGTTTTCCAAAAATCTCAAAAGTTAATATTACTTGTTGAGGGGGAGTATTTGCAAATGTAATTGTTCAAATCAAAAGTTTTTTGTCAAAATCTTCCCACAAAACTCAAAATGATCATATTTTAAATCAATATTTCATCAAAAATAACATTAATATGCCATTTTTGAGGGGGAGTAAAATACGTGATAAAAATATGTTGGAATGTAAATGAAATCTCAGTGTGCAAAGACTTTACCCACGAATTGACGAGTTTCTGAAATGTCACAAATCGAAAAGACTCGTCCTCAAGACTTGTCTTAGTAGATCATACCAATTCGAGAAACTCTTGATAGACATGAACTTGATAGGTTTAACAACCTTTTCAAGGTTTGTTCACATGTTCAAGGTAGTTGTTAGAGCTAGTTGTCACCTAAAAGATGACAATGTATCTTTTTAACTATACAACGTAACCGTGTCTCGCGAGGAATTGTCAATCATGAGTTGATCAATTCAAAAGTGTGCGCTCTACCCTCAATGTGCATATTTCTGTCAAAACTCATAAGCACGTGTGAAGGGGGAGTATTTCTGAAAATACAAAACTCTCGAAGTGTTTCAAACATGTTTTCATTCATAAAACACTTTGAGAAATTTTTAAGCAAATGGTTTTATGGCAACCTAGGATAGTCATGGAGTTATAAGGTGACTAGGTTTAGGAATAAACGTCCTATGATCTGCCAAAGCCGGAGGGATCTACCCAAGGACACCACATATAGTTAGTATTTAGAAGTCCTTAGGTATGATTGAAAAAGGAGAAAATGAGAAACGGAGAAAGAAGGAGTTGAAAAATTAAAAAGAAAAGTTAAAGAAAATGGTGAAAATAAATAGCCCTCCGTATGATTCAACTTAGGGCAGACACCGGGTTCAACTCATATGCTACTAGTTGTCACAAGGTGACACCAGTATTGAAGACAAAGTCGTCATGGACCCAGTGACACAATGCACTAAACCTTCTAAGCCACTCAAGTTCTCTAAAAAGAGCTTGTTTCATTCCCGCAAGGAACCCTACGTAATCTATCGACTTTCTCTTAGTGATCGTTGTTTTGAAGAAGGAGACCCTCTCCCTAGTCTCCGCTTAGGGAAACCAAAGCGCACTAATAGAGTCTTGAGCCACGAGATTCATTAAAAGATCTTTTAGGAACACTTGATTCTTCATCACTTGTTGTTCAACAATAAGGACACAAGTGACACATTCTAGAGTCCTTCGCAGATCTTAGCAATCTGCCGAGAACATTTATGAGGGGATTCACATAAGTGATCCTCAATGATTGCATGGAAACTCCTGACAGGGTCAACATCAAACAACCCTAACAGTAGGTCACTTCGGTAACTCCTTGTGGGTTACGCTTAGTGTGTCTCAAACGGTCTACAGTCGTGAGGTGATGCTTCGGTGTACCTTAGCAACTCACATGAATTGTAGATATACTTCGGTATATCGTGATAGCCTACTTAAGGGCCTCCAGTTCAGGAACAACCTTTGTAAGATTTAGAGATTTGTTTTCACAATATGTTGTTAACACCCTCGACAGTCGAACTTATAAGTGCTGAAAATCCCGCTAAGGAGATTCCTTTCAAGAATCGAGTCCTGAAGATGTGGGTCATTAATTGAACCATCAATCTAATGCCAATTGTCCCTCAACGAGATTAGGATGGCTGATTCGCGCGACCAAGGTGAATTGAATCAAGACATTCATCAGTAAAACAATTGTAGTGGTCAATTCTTTAAGAAAAGTCCACAATGATCGATTGGTATTTTTCACTAACCTATTCATGCAGGAACTGATGATTGATCCTTGGAGGAAAGACCGTGCCAATCTCCACATGCTCATACCAACAACATCATACATGAAGTTCTCTCATACTCAAAGGCAACACAAAAGTCAAAATGACTCTACATCAAAGTCAAAGAAACTTCAAAGTTTAAAGACTCGAGAACTACATCACTTTTGGGAATTCAAAGTCAAAAGATGTGTGAGCATGGTGAAGAAAGATGTGGAGACACCTAACCAATGAAGCTGACAAATGGCAGACAACAACATATGATCACAACATTGATGCAGGTTTTCTAATCAGGTTTTAATATTTATAGTGTCTCGTTTACCTATGGTCCACCTTATGTACTCATGGGCAGTGTACCCGGTCGTGTGTAGTGTAGTAATCGGTAAAACCGAGGTCGCCCCAAGAGATATGTGAGCGGATATTAATTAAATCTAGGCGTCACTGGTTTTAATTATTTTAAGGATTGAAATAATTATTAACTAATAAACAAGAAATAAAACGCGAAAAGTAAATAGTGGTTGTGATCAATATGGGTAAAGTGTGCTAACCTAGTTACTCATCCTATCATGTTATGTTCACGTCTTACTACTTCCAATTGATTCAAGTGGGAGTTTAAGTCTCTAGGATAGCATTTGTCAGTTCGTCATAACCTATCAGCAAAGGCTTCCACCGGAGATCAAGCTACTACCCTTGAAAGTCCACTTGTTTTTAGTCCACTAAGCCAAGTCATTAAGTACCTCTACATGCAATTTCGTAACAATGAGTGCCCGGGCGCTAGCATCTTAAACACTCATCCCTAACTTCTTAAGTTCATCCAAATGGCAGGTGATCATTTGGTCAGTTTGTACAAGCGAGGAAGGGTCGTCAGTTGGTCAATTCTTACCCTCCCCAACTAAACCTAACTACTTAGGGTCAGTTGGTCAATTCTCCTAAGCAACTAGATACTACCGCCATTCAAAACTGCCGAAGCTAGGGTAGCTACCAACGAACTATGCATGCATACACTAGAAACAATTATACGGAAGTATGAAAACGTAAACAAAACAATTAAGGAATCATAACTAGGCTAGCACCAAAGGTGCTTAGCCGATCATATTAAAAGAAACAAAGATTCAATGTTTAAAATAATGGAATACATGAATCAAAAGTAAAAGATAGAATAATCGCTAATGCTTATCGTTAGGGAGTGATTTCTCCCTTGGAGATGGCTCCGTATGCTCTTCAAAATCTGCCTTTGGACCCCTCTTGACGTTCTCTACTTTTTGGTGTGAAGTGAATGATGTAAAATGCAGAAATTAGGGTTGGCATTTATAGGCACGATCTAGTTACGGCGTAACTTGAGTTGAGAGTTACGCCGTAACCTCAATAATTCCTCATTTATTCTCTCGGCAAGCTGGTTACGGCGTAACTCTTGGGAAATGTTACGACGTATCTTCAATAAAGGTTAAATTTGGTATGATTACGCCGTAATCATATAAAGGAGTTACCGCGTATCGGATGGCGGCGTGAAACATTTCTTAACCTAGTTGGTTACGGCGTAATCCTTAGTTGGGAGTTACGCCGTAATTAATGCTGAGTTGGTCTTCTGAGTCAATGCGCTAGCTAAGGCGTAATGTGAGAGATGGAGTTACGCCGTAGCTTCTTCACAGTAGGCATACTATCATAAATCTCTAATAAAATCTCCAAATCTGCGTCTCATTAGCTCCAATGCTCGTAATTTACCTGAAAAAGAAATATAAAGGAAAACAAGCGTAAATTCATATAAATGATATAAAATACGAGCATTATCGGGGGAAATTGACACTTAATATTCAGGACTATTTGATGTTATCAAACATCCACAAAAGAACATTGAACAAAGAATATAACGACGTCAAGCTGATAAAGTTCAAGAACACATAGCATCTCTACTCACAAGAAAGAAGAATGCTAGAAAGACGTCAAGCAACTTTATGACCAACACTTAGGGGGAGATTGTTGGAATCACTTGTAACTAGTATCTCAAGTTTTAGTCATTTATATGTAATAGGTTGCTTAACTATGGCTTATAAGTATGTAATTAATGGTTAGGCTTATGTAGTATGCCCATGAGCCTAAGCTAAGGCCCATAAGGCCAGGGGAAGGGACTAGACATGTTGCCCTCCCTTGCCTATATAAATAATGTAAACTCTCATTTGAGAGTTGTTGGTTCTTTTATTAAGCAAATCACTTTCATTATTCTTGTGTGTGAGAATCCGACCGTCCACTCCTTTCTCTCTTGTTCTTTATACATCAAACATACTTGTGTTTATATTATGGTAACCTAACATAGTCCAAACTATAAGGACTATTTATGTAAATATTGTCTAAATGTTTGTCAGAGTCGTTAAACACTGTATATATTCCCTCATAACCGATCATTTGTAACTACTTCATTTTGATAATAACAAATCACTTTTCTCTTCCAAATTACTAATTTCGCATAATTTGATATGGTATCAGAGCACATGGATGCTTGATCCTAACCGTTTAACCGTTTTTTGTTCTTGTCATTTTCCCCAAATTAAATCCTAAATAGAATGCTTGAGTAATTGATCAAATTGATCAGTTAATTTCTTCAAGAAGCTTATTCAAATCAAGGTTTCATTAATGCCCAACAGAATTAATGGTTCTGATGATGTTAATGGCATTGGTGGTGGTGAAAACAATCATAATCAGTTTGGTGAATCCAATAACCAGAATTTGATCAATGATCTATTGCATTTGGCAAGTTTAGATCATCTTGGAATGATGTTAACCAATACGCCTTTCAATGGAAGCAATTTTATGGTATGGAGTAGAACAATTAAGATGGCTTTGGGGGCAAAATTGAAATGACACTTGGGAACACACTACTTTACCAGAAGGACAAAAGGTCATATCCTTAAATGGGTTTCTAAGATCAAGTATTTTCCTAATGGATCCCTTACTAAATATTAACAAGGCGTATTACAATGTGCAACAAGTTGAGAAACAGAAACAAGTGACTCACACTACTGCTGATCCAGCTGCTTTCTTTGCTAATATTGGTTCTAAATGGAATTCATTGCCAAGAAAAGACAACAGAGAAGTAAGAAGTGATAAGAATAATTGTACTCATTGCAAGCAGGATGGTATGTGTTTGAGCAGTGTTTTGAGAGGTTGGGGTATCATGGTTGGTACAAAGGCAAAAAAAATAAGAGAAATGGGAAAATGGTTGCACAAGTGACTGCTAATTTTGGTACTTATATGCAGCAGGACACTCCTTTTGACTTTGCTTATGAAAATGAGGTTGGTGGTGAAAGGGCCAATGATTTGGATCAAAGAATGGGGTTGTTGTGTATCAAGAAATGATGACGATGTTTAAGGGTAAAGGAATTGATCAAAGTAATGTGGCTAGTACTTCCAAAGCACATGCAGGTACTTACTTGTGTGGTTTCAAACCATATTTGAAAGTATCATTTCATGTGTCCTTTAATGCCTTAAAAATATGCTTGCAATTAGATGTTAAGATTGATTGGGTGGTAGATACTGGTGCTTCAGATCATATGTTTCCTCATTTGCATTTGTTTCAGTCAATTAGAATACTTAAGTACCCCATTAAGAATAACTTTCCTGATGGAACTAGTAAATTGGTTACCAAAGTAGGCAATATTCAAATCAATTGCTCTTTTATTCTTGATGCAGGATTTCTGACCAGGTTTTAATATTTATAATCCCGTCTACCTAAGGTTTACCTAATGCACTAACGGGCAGTGTACCCAGTCATGTGTAGTGTAGTAATCGGTAAGCCAAGGTTGTCCCAAGAGTTATGAGTGCGGATCCTAATTTAAGTCTAATGTCACTTATTTTAAAAGGGGTTTTGAGTTTGATTAATAATAAACTAAATAAACGAAATGAAATGAAAGCAAATAAAAGATGTGAACTATCAATAGAGAGAAATGTGCTAGCCTGATTACTAATCTTGTTACGCCATAATTAAGTTTCCTATTTATGTTTTCTATCGCTCCATGTGGGGTAAATGTCACTAGACTCCTCAGGTAAATTCGCCTAGCCTATGTTCTATAGGTTCTTATTCTGTAACCATACGATTATAAGAGTTCATGGTTAGCCTATGTAGATTCATTTAGTACCAGCTACAATCCAGACTTACTCTATGGAGATCCGACCTCTCGGAACTTAGGTCTCCCCTTAACTTCTTAAGTATCTTCGTTTGCAAGGTGATCCTTTGGTCAATTCGCACACAAGATAGTGGTAGTCCTATGGTTAATTTTTACCACTACTTGCAACCTATTCGTTTAGGGTCCTTTGGTCAATTCTCCTAGTTTCCTAGATACTACCAACATTAATACTACCGAAACAAAGGTGTCCACGAATAAGTAAAGAAAATATGCACATAAAGCGATACAAAAATGAGAAAACTAAATCTTGGCAATAACAATTTCATAACTAGGCTAACATCAAAGGTATTTAGCCGGTCATATTAAATAATGTTTAGAATCATAATGAAAGACATTGAATTAAATACAAAAGTTTGATACGAAATACTAAAACTTATCTAGCGAATGGCGTGAATTCTCCTTTGGAAATGGTATGTATGCTGCTGAATATCATCCCTCTGAAAGCCCTTTTTCATCCATTGGTGTTGTATGTTGGGAAGATGCTGTGAAAATGCATAATTAGGGCTTGTCTTTATAGCCTCGTCAAAGTTACGGCGTAACCTTATGAATTGGTTATGATGTAACCATCGTATCTCAGACGATCTTATCCATAGTTAAATATTTACGGCGTAACCTAAGAATGGGTTACGATCGTAAAACTCTTGTAGTGAAATTCATCACTTTTACGTCGTAACCTTGCAAATGGGTTACGGCATAAGTGTCTTGACCATCAAAATTCTTCTAAGTCTAGAATTATATACGGCGCAACTAAGTTTGGAAGTTACGTCGTAACCTTGAGATGCGTTGACCTTGGTCTTCTAGTGTAAATCCTAGTTACGGCGTAAGTAGAGTATGGAATTACGCGGTAACTTATGTCTGGATAGCATACTCTTGTATAATTAATTTAATAACCTTTCAGATCCTCGTCTCTTCGTTCTTATGCTCATTCATGACTTGAAAATTGATAAATTAAGAAATAAGAGTATATTTTCAAGTAAAACAACACAAATGATGAGTATTTTAGGGGGAAATTGACACTAAAATATCAGGACTATTTGATGTTATCAATTCTGCTTGATGTGTTTTATGTGCCTGAGTTTCAAGTTAATTTGCTATCTGTTGGCAAATTACTTAAATCACAAAATACCATTGCCATATTTTTTTTCCAAAAATATTTGTTTTCCAGGACCCTTCAACTAGGAAAAGTGGTTGCTCATGGAGAAGGGTTATACAATCTGTACATCTGCAAACCATCCAATTCCAACTCCACAAATCCTTTCAAATTACATGTTATCCTGCTTTGTCTTATTTTGTCAATAAAGCTGTACATTAATGATGCTACAGTAGACATGTTTCATGCCAGACTTGGCCATACTTCTGTGTCTAAAATGATTCATGTTGATGACTGTAAATATGAAGATTTGTCTTATTTCAATTTTGATACTTGTATGCTTGCTAAACAGCATAGATTACCATTTCCAAAAAGCAATACTAGGTCTCTTATTCCTTTTTAACTGATTCATGTTGATCTGTGGGGTCCTTATAAAACTGTAGCCTTGGATGGAGCACATTATTTTTTCACAATTGTGGATGATAATTCCAGGTGTATATGGACTTATTTGGTTCATACTAAGGACCAAATACTGTGTATTATATGTGCTTTCTTTGCTTACATTGGTAACCATTTTAATGCTAAGCCTAGATTTTTAAGATCAGATAATGGCACTAAAATAGTGAACAAAGAATGTTTAGCTTACTTGAAAAAAAAGGGCATTCTTCACCAAAAGTCAATGGTTTATACACCTCAGCAAAATGCAGCGGTAGAAAGAAAACATAGGCATTTATTAGACACTGCTAGGGCATTGAAATTTCATGGAGGATTGCCTGATAAGTTTTGGGGAGATTGTGTTCTTACTACTACTTTTCTCATTAATAAAATGCTTATGAAAAGCTTAGGATGGAAAACTCCTTTTTAGGTTCTACATAGTACTGCACCTAGTTATGACAGTTTAAGAACTATTGGTTGCTTATGCTATGCAACTATCACAAAGCCTCATAAGGATAAATTTGCTCCTAGAAGAGTTAGATGTGTGCTTAATTATAGGATATCCTCCAGGCCAAAAGGGTTATAGGTTGTATAACCTTTAAACAATGGAGGTATTATGTAGCAGATGTGATTTTTAATGAGACTGTATTTCCTTTTAAGAATGGTGTTCAAGCTTCTCCATTAATTACAAAGAATTGGCCTGATTCAGAAAATGTAGAGGAAGAAGTTTTCTTTGATTGCCCTATACAGAATGATACAGATGGTCTTATGCCAAACACTCCTGATGACAGTCATAATGAAACAACAAAAGAACCTTTGCAAGAAATTCCTAGTTCTATTCCACCACCACCATCTCAAACTTCTATTCCTACACCATCTCAATCTTCTCAACCTGAAGTTCCAACAAGAAGATCAGCTAAAACCAGTACACAACCTGCATGGCTTAAGGATTTTGTTACTAGTAAGCATAAAGCATCTATGGCTTCTTTTGTCAAACAACCTCTCTATCCTTTATTTAAAGACAATGATTTTGAAAGTTATCCTAAAGAGTATGTGGGATCTTTAGCTCATGTTCTCGCCATCCTTGAACCAACCAACTACTCTCAAGCTTCTTCTGATTCACGTTGGGTGGATGCCATGGATAAAGAATTAAATGCCTTGGAAGTCAATGACACTTGGGAACTCACTACTTTACCAAAAGGACAAAAGGTCATATCCTCTAAATGGGTCTTTAAGATCAAGTATTTTCCTAATGGATCCGTTGAGATATACAAAGCAAGGTTGGTATTTAGAGGTTTTGATCAAAAGGAAGGAATGGATTATAAGCACACCTTTTCCCCTGTAGCAAAGGCAGCCACAATCAAGGTACTTATAGCCATTGCAACTGCTAAGGGATGGCCATTACACCAATTGGATGTTAATAATGCCTTCTTGCATGACTATGTAGAAGAAGACATCTACATGAAACCACCAGAAGGCTACAAAAAGGCTTTTCCATGGCAAGTATGCAAGTTTAACAAGTCACTTTATGGTCTTAAGCAAGCATCTAGACAGTGGAACCAAGAACTCTCAAAATTCCTTGTTTCATTGGGCTTTAAACAGTCCAAACATGATTACTCTCTGTTTGTGAAGGTTGAAGGGGATTCATTCACTGTGGCTCTAGTCTACGTTGATGATTTTTTGCTTACTGGTAACTGTGAACAACAGATAACTACTACTAAAAAGGCCTTGGACAATAAGTTTACAATTAAGGATTTGGGATTGGCAAGATATTTCTTGGGAATTGAGTTGTGCATAACAAAGGCAGGAACTCATTTACACCAAAGGAAGTATGTACTTGACCTTCTTAAAGATGCATGTTTGACTGCAGTTAAACCTACAAGTTTTCCCTTACCATAAAACCTTAAACTGTCACTTGACAAAGGAGATCCCATTCTTGATCCTGAAGCATATAGATGGCTGGTTGGAAGGTTACTTTATATGTCTATGACAAGACCTAACATTCCATATGTAGTCCAACATCTAAGTCAGTTTGTTTCTTCTCCTAAGGAACCTCATATGCAAGCAGCTCTGCATTTGCTTAGATACCTCAAAGGGAAATTTCAAAAGGATTTTTCTATCCTGTTCAGAGCAATTTAAAGATTGCAGGCTTCTCTGATGCAGATTGGGCCTCATGTATGACAAGAAAGTATTTGACAAGGTATTGTGTTTTCTTAAGACATTCATTGATATCATGGAAGACTAAAAAGCAAGCAACTGTTTCTAGATCTTCTACTGAATTAGAATACAGAAGTATGGCATCAACCACATGTGAGTTGGTTTGGTTGACCTATTTGCTGAAGGATTACATATTCATGTTCAAGTTCCAATAACATTGTTCTGTGACAATAAGGCTGCTCAACAGATAGCTATTAACTCTTGTTATTATGAAAGAACCAAACACCTGGACATTGATAGTCATTTCACTAAAGATAAAGTTCAAGATGGTTTTCTTTAAACTGCCTATATCCGTACTCATCTACAACTAGCGCACACCATGACAAAAAACTTTGGGAGCTCTCAACACACCTTTATGTCGACAAGTGTCTTCAAGAAGCTCCAACTTGGAGAGGGGGATATTGAACTAATACAAGTTGTACAACAGTCCAAACTATAAGGATTGTTTATGTAAATATTGTTTAAATGTTTGTTAGAGTCGTTAAACAATGTATATAATCCCACCTAACCCTTCATTTGTAACTACTTCATTTTGATAATAACAAATCACTTTTTTCTCTCAAATTACTAATTCCGCATAATTTGATACTTCTTGTCTTTGGTACCATTTTCACAGTGACTCCTAATGGGTTTGCTCACAAAGTGATAGTAACACTTTAGTAATAAGCTGGTAAGAGTTAAAAAAAGAAGTAAGAGTACATATTGTTTAGTGTTTTCATGTCAATAATGCAAGATTGATATATATTATATACTCCGTATATTATTAGAAAAATAATTAGTCGCAAAGAAAATACCGCAACACATTTGAAGTGAGGAATATATTTTTCTCTCGAACAAGTTAGGAAGAGCAAATATTTGACTCGGATACATGATTTAATCAAAGTAACTCGTGACTTTTTTTGAATTGTTCTCCGATCATCTTCAAAATGTGCAGCTAGTAAACTAGGGCCGAGCATCGGGCCGCTCCCGATCCGAATCCCGACAAGCCGGCAAACACAAACTGAGTCCCGACCCTATTAAGCTCGATTCGGTTTCGGGACAGTCGGGGCCGGACAGGATCGGTCGGTTTGATCTGCGTTTGTTGTTTTTTAGTTTTCGGCCCGTCCCGACCCGATCCCGAGTATCCCGATTCCCGACTAAACGGAAAACACAAACCGAGTCCCGACTCATTTGAGATTGGTTCGGTTTCGAGACAAGATTCGAAACTCGAAATCAGGACAGGATTCGGGAATCAGTCGGTTTTGCTCACCCTTAGTAAACAAAGCTAGATAATTTTGTTAGAAAACAGAAAATAAAATGAAGATGGTCAAATAGGAAAGAAGAGAAAAAAACAGCCCGATCATCAAAACGGCGCAACACACTCTCTTGCTACCTGGATGACGTAAGACGACGCAATATACACGTGAATCTATTATTGTTCTTGTCGTTCGTTTCACCTTCACGTGTGCCTCTTTATAATAACATGCACTATTACAACTACCATGATTTCATAAAATTGTTTGTTTTACATCGTATTAATCTTAATAGGCAACCTATTTTCGAAAATAGTCACTCATGATCAAGGTTATAAATAGCGTGAGGCGTGGCATGACGGTATGACCAAGCCTCACGCCTTTGCGCCCAAGGCCAAGCATTTGCGTTTATAAGGCATGACATAAGGCGGCAGAAAGTATGAAAATATTTATATATTCATATCATAATTCATATATATCGAATTTACAAAAACATGTGGGATAAGGCGGCGTAGCGGCATAGCGTGGCGGCATGACGAAGCCTCACGCCTTTGCGAGACCTTTGCGAGCCTTTTAGAACAGTGCTCATGATACCTTATATTATATCATGATTGTTAAGATCCGGATTTTGAAAATTTTTGATCTTATAATCTTAAGATTTTACGATATTATAAAGCAAAAACAATCTTGTTCTTACATATGATTTTTGTGAGATAGGAACTTAATAGAATCTCGATCTTAACAATATAATCTTAATATCGTTCAATCTTATCTTACTTTTCTCGAACCAAACGTTAAAAAACTACAAATTTATATATTAGTTTTGTAGAATATGAAAAAACGATAGGCTAATTGTATTAAACACTTTATAATCATAATTTCTACCTATGATATATGATATGTAAGAATATGTGAAGTTGCATAATTTTACAACGCCTATTAAAAGCCGACACTATAACAGGATTTATAGATCCTTATCTCTCTTTTTTTTTGGTGAAGAAATATATTTATATATAAACAAAACTAAGAATGTTTACCCAGCAAGAGGCTAGGAGCAATTACACATCAAATGAGCATCACCTAACAAAACGTGTGCAAGCTATTCGGGGGTTAAACAACCAATTTAACCATACAAGGCTAAGTTTCTTACTCCTACTAACAACAGCTTGGAGCTTGCGAAAGAGAACGAATGGAGAAGCATGAGAAATATCTAAACTGTCGAAAACCTTGTCATTTCTATATGACCACATTAGCCATATGACGCTACGAAACACGAAAACATCAAACACGGTGGCCGTCGATCCTTGTAGTCGTGCAGCAGAAATGGAGCATCATATGGATTCCATTGATAAATCTTGGGGGGAAATAAGACCCCACCATTCCATAACTTTAGACCACAAAGTGTTGGCAAACGAGCATTGGTAGAATAAATGGTTTATATCCTCAGCCTCGAGATCACATAAAGGATACATGACGGAAGGGCAGATGATACCTTTGTTTGCAAATTAAGTCTCGTAGGAATCTTGGTGAGCTAAACCCGCCAAAAAAGGATGTTGACTTTTAATGGGATAAGTTTATTCCATTTAAATTCATCACCATTGGATGGAAGAATAAGATTATTTAAGGCTCTTCTAAGCGACTTGACAGTGTAGATTCCTGAATCAGTTAACGACCATTGAAGGCAATCAATCTGATTAGAAAACTCAACAACTTCGAGCTCTGACCGAAGGTTACTCAACTCCTCCTCTTCCCCCCTCCTATAGGTGGACGTCTCCAATTAATCCAGTCTATTTGACCAGAAAGGATATGTTGGACAATGTTGTTCACTCGATAATCTTTAATTTCTTCTAAAGCAAATAATCTCGGAAACCTTACTTGCAACGGTTGTGACCCACACCATAAGTCTTTCCAGAATCGGATTTTTTCTCCGGTACCAAGCTTATATCGAAATAGAGACGAGATACACAATCCATGTTTAGAAGCCCAATCTCTACATCTTATGATTCGACCCCATGTTCCTTTTTTTTTTTTTTTTTTTTTTTTTTTTTTTTTTTTTTTTTTTTTGATGAATGACGTATATGTTTGATTTAGACCGCCGTCCTCTCCATGAATACCTTTGATTACATTTTTCCATAAACTTTCACCCTCTGTATGAAACTTCCACCACCATTTTGATAAGAGGGCCAAGTTGGTGGCTTCAAAACTTCCAATGCCTAACCCACCAACCTTTTTATTACTTAGAACCTTTTCCCATGCCACCCAATGAATTTTTCTAGCGTCCCCAGTTGCTCCCCGAAATAATCGTCTTCGAATCTGTTCAAGAGACTTCAGAACTGATGCGGGAGTTCTAAAAAGTGAGAAATAATAATTGGCTAATCCACCAAGCACCGATTTTATCAAGGTTAGACGTCCCCCAATTGATAGTGATCTAGCTTTCTACAACGATAGTTTTTTCTTAAATTTTTGGATGATGGGGTCCCAACTTCTTATGTAGTTCATATTACCACCAACCGGCAAGCCTAAGTAGACGAATGGAAGAGAAGCTGCCTTACATTTCAATGAAGAAGCAAGAATATTGACTTCTTCAAAGGTAACCCCAACCCCAAAAAGTCGACTCTTTTCGAAATTCACATTTAAACCCAAAGCTAGGTGAAAGCATCTCAAAATACGGATTAAGCTTGTAACTTCCCAAGAGGACCAATTACATACAAAGATGGCGTCATCGGCAAATTGGAGGTGTGAGATACATGTGTTATTTTGCCCAAGGGTGATTCCTTTGAATATATTTTTCTCTTTAGCTTCCAATAATGCAACATGTAGTGCCTCAGCCGCAATGATAAAAAGGAAAGGGGATAAATGATCGCCTTGTCTAACCTCTTATCTGATTTTACGATCATGATCTTGCAAATACAAAAACAATCTTAAGTAGTATCATGATCTTAAAAACCTAACCTTACATATACACATTTAAGAATTTAACATTGCATTTACGGAAATAACAAGTTTGGCTCTGTCAATTGACTTAGATGAAATTTTGGTTGCTAGAGATAATTTTCATAAAATATCCCCATATCTTTTCTTAAATGCACCTGGTGCGAAGTTATTGTGTTTCTAGCGTATGCTTAGTCGATCCATTAACTAAAGAAATAAGACTCCGTTTCTATCAAACTCAATTGTTTTAATTATTGAAATCGCATTGTTTGAAAAATATTATTTTACACTACTGTTTAAGAAAAACGCATGCCCCTGAGCACTTTTAATTTTGGTTCTGATTAATTGTGCAGTACATATTAAGTTACATTAACTACTCTCGGAAGTCCTTTAAATTGTAACTAGACAATAAGTAAGTCTAATATCTATATTCTTAAAGAAATCTAAAGGTTATCTATACTACTTATAATGGAGGGATGACTCTCTTTTTTATTTATGAGTTTAAAAATTTTTAAATTAGAATTGGGTTTAGTCCGTACAATAGCAACGTACTTTCAGCTTTGTTCCATTTTAGTACGTGTACTTTTTTTTGTCCCACTTAATGTAACGTACTTTCAGGTTTTGTGCTACTTTAGTACGTGCAAGTTTGATTTACCGGATAACGAACGAAAACAACCTACTTTGTTTGATTTAATTACATGAATGGTCCTTGTGATTTGTGGAGTATCACGAATTTAGTCCTACTTCGTTTTTTTTCGTTTTCGTTTGGTTTTTTACGTTTTCGTCTGATTTTTTTATGTTTTTGTCTGATTTTTTTCGTTTTTTACTTCTTTTTTCGTTTTTTTTCGTTTTTTTACTTTTTCTTTTTTTTTTTTCGTTAGGTTTTTTACGTTTTCGTCTATTTTTTTACGTTTTCGTCTGTTTTTTACCTTTTTTTCGTTTTTCTACTTCTTTTTTCGTTTATTTACTTCTTTTTTCGTTTTTTTACTTCTTTTTCGTTTTTTTTTTCTTTTTTTTCGTTTTTTACGTTTTCGTCTTTTTTAAATTTTTCCGTTTTTACTTCTTTTTCGTTTTTTCGTTTTTTGCTTTTTTCGTTTTTTACGTTTCGTTTGGTTTTTACGTTTGCGTTTTCCCGTTTTTACATTTTTCCGTTTTTCTACTTTTCGTTTTGCTTTTTCATTTTTACGTTTCGTTTGGTTTTTACGTTTTGCTCGATTTTTTACGTTTCGTTAGGTTTTTTTTTTTACTTCTACGTTTTCACTTGTTTTTACGTTTTTTGTTTTACGTTTTTTTTTGTTTTACGTTCGTTTTTACGTTTTTTCCGTTTTACGCGTGTACGTTTTTCTATGTTTTCATCCGTTTTTACGTTTTCCGATGAAAACATAAAAACGGATGAAAGCATATAAAAAAGCAGGAAATAAAACGTAAAAAATGGACGAAAATGTAAAAAATTAAGAAAAATGTAAAAAACCACAGACGAAAACGTAAAAAAAGGAAGAAAAACGTAAAAAAAAAGAAGAAAAACGTAAAAAAAATATTCGAAAACGTAAAAAAAAGGACGAAAACGTAAAAGACGAAGAAAAATGTAAAAAACCACAGACGAAAACGTAAAAAAACGAAGAAAAAACGTAAAAAAACGAAGAAAGCGTAAAAAATATTCGCGTAAAAATGGACAAAACGTAAAAACGGAGGAAATCGTAAAGAAAAGAGATGAAAACGTAAAAAAACGGAGAAAATGACTTTTTATCTGGTAGCCCGTACTTTGAGGTACTAAAGTAGCACAAACCTAGAAGTACGTTGCATTAACTCGACCATTTATGTGCTAAAAACCACGTAGTCATTTAACCCGGTAAAACTCGTTTTCTTAACCGTAGCTGTACTTTGACGTACTAAAATGGAACAAAACCTGAAAGTACGTTACATTAAGTGGGACAAAAAAAAGTACACGTACTAAAATGGAACAAAGCTGAAAGTACGTTGCTATTGTACGGACTAATTTAAGCAAATATTACTTATGAAACATAATGTACAACTATGTAAAATACAATTGATTTTAAGCATACATACAATTAATATACCCCATCACAAATATATACAACTACCTAAGCACAATGTACAAATACAAATAAAACTAAAAACACACTATTCAATACATACAATTAATACACAATTTAATTCACACATTCATTAAAATATACAACTTTTTAACCGCAATGTACAATCTAATTCAGCTTCCAAAACATAAATCTGAAATCAAACAGCTCAAACTAAAATAACATTCGTTCTCCGGAAAATTTAGTCACAAGGTATCCGTCACCGCATCGCGCGGGTACTCTGCTAGTTTATTTAGTATAAATGCATTACTTTCATTTAAAAAAAGAATTTATGAGTGTTCGTATGGTTTGTTCAAATTGCAAATTTAATCCCACATTTTCAAAAGTGAAACTTTTGGTGTAGATATAGTTTTGACTCAAAGTGAAAGTCATTTCACTTTGAGCTAATTCATACTAAAAGTTTCTTATACGAACTGTGCATGCATTTTGAAAAAAGTAGAGACTCAATTTGTAATTTGGGCAAACCACGGAGACTGCTTTTGAAATTTACTCTAACCCATTTACTTAAAGTGATGCTAAATGTATGTAAATCTTGAAATAAAAATGAACATGTATTCGGTTTACAGCTTTTTGTTGACTTTGTGTTTGATGATGTTCAGAAATTGAGGAAGAAATTGAATATTTGTGTTCTAATCCCGATACTATGAAATAGTAATTAATTAATCAAAAGTTAATTACCTAATTAATTAGGGGGTTAAATGACAATAAAATATGGAATTAAAACAAGGCCAACTCTTGCGGCACTTGAATGGGACATTCATTCAATGTTTGGAACAATATTTGGTCTACCATGTGACCTCTGCTTCTTTATTATTCTCTACATCCCCTTTCATTTTCTATCTATTCTCACTATACCACCTTCTACTTATTTGATTTCATGTTCTTTTTTGTTTGTTTTCTTTAACAACGAATTGCGTTAAGAATCTAGCAAGCAGCTAGAAGAAAATTCACCGCAAATACGCTCACATTTTAGTTATGTTATGTGGGGACACGTCGATGCACTAATGTTTTCACACTAGCGGTTTGGCTGATCCACATGTAAGTGGGTAATCGTGTGACGTCACAATTAAAAAAAAAAAGGTTTCAAATCGGCAATTTTCAGTATTAAGTCCTTTAACATCAGGCTACCAGCACAAAAGCTCGTTATTTGTGCTTAAGAGTGTATTGTGTAGATGCTATAGTATATAAAAACTGCACAACACCAAAATTGAATATGTATGAGGTGATGCAATAAACAAGTTTTTTTTTTTGCATTAAACAATTCTAGACCGTGTACAAATCATGTCTTACATAATCGGTAAAGTAAATCCTAATACCTTTTTTACGGGTTATGGGTTTTAATACTGTTTTTTATGGTGTATGAGGGAGGTTGAGATGTAGACAGCCTTACCTTTACCGGTGTATGAGGAGGCTGAGATGTAGACAACCTTACCCTTACCAAGATAGAGAGTCTGCTTCCGATTCTACTAAATGTAGAAAAGAGTGTCCGGCCTTATAAAGAGTAAAGATCGAACTCTTGACTTCTGTTTTTAGACAAAAGTGTTAACCACTTGATTCAAGCCTTGCAATTTCTTACATAATTAAGTAATGGTTACAACTTACAAATAGGGATCCCCTAAATTTATAATTTATAATTGCAAACCTAAGTAATGAAGTATACTTATAGTTTGCTAAAAAAAAAAGTATACTTAGAGCACTCCCATTCATAACACCATAACACCAATAACACCGTCCACGTCAGCGCCACATCAGCTTTAACATTTAACATTAACATCCCCCAAAAATACCCACAACCATAACATCCCAATAACATCAATAACACCAATAACATTTCATATTTTCAGTTTCAACCCCTAAACTAAAACAAACACTTCAAAACTAAAATAACACTTAAAACACCCCAAATAACATTTTTATATTATTACAAAACAAAATCACAGAAACACAAACTAGAAACCATATATAGCCCATAGTATTCCAACATATTTATCATCTTACAAACTCACGTGTCATCATCTTCACCTTTCATTTCACGTGTAAACCCAGAAATATCATCGTCTTCGTCTTCTCGCGTCTTCTTCACAGAAACGCAAACACAGAAGCACAGAAACGCAAACACAGAAACACAATATCATCGTCTTCCTCGTGTAAACCCAGAAACGCAAACACAGAAACACAAACCCATCTTCGTCTTCGTCTTTAAAGTGTAAACCCAGAAACGCAAACACAGAGCAACAAGACCTTCTTCTCTCCAAACAGCCATCATCGAAGGGACCAAAAATGAAAAAAATTTGAATTTTTTTTTTTTTTTCCTGCGCTTAATGCGCGTTGCTTGGGCAACGGTGGAAGACCAACGTCGTTAAACAACAAGTCCAATGGTGTAACGCCGCTAACGGCGTTAAAATGCCGATAACGAGCGTTACCCCGTTACGGATGGGAGTACTCTTATAGTCAGTGTGGAGTAAATATGTTTTCTTTTGCCCAAACATAACCTAGAACCTAATTCATGATCAGTGGTCAATTTTTCTGACTATTTATATATTAATATCAAAATTCCTTTTTTGGCATTTTCCTGCGTTTCCCAAGCGTGCACGAAATACCAACTTTTTATTCTTTATAAATTTCCTTCAACAACTTTTTCTGCTTCGAATAGTGACTTCTTTTTAACAGAAGTCATAAATTAACTTATTCTACAGTATCTTATTTACAGGTAAGTACATTAATGTAACTTTCAATAAAATTAAAAATAAAAACTCATTCAAACTTAGTAAATTCCATAAACACAAATTATACCAAAACAAGTCTTAACAAAAACCAAACTGATCGATCGCTGCTGTACATTGTTTAGAAAATTTCATCAAGAATCTACGTTGTTTTCACTCCTCGAATCCGTTAGAATCGTCAACCTTCTAGCCGTCTTCATGAACTCGCTGTAAATAGCATAAATTCGAGTGAGCTTTGCGAGACCCAAAAAAAAATGCAACCAAAAAAACTATAAATGAAATGGAAATATGTATCATACCCGAATGGTTCGTTTCCAATTTGTTTTAAGGTCCCGGTCACGTCCCAATAATGAACACGGTTTAGCTTTATAGAGCTTTCGAGTTTGAACATGCTAGCTAGTTTCTTGCATAGTTCTTCATATGAATCGAGTAAAGAGAGGTCAAGTGTACGGCCAACGTCTTCTGATTCCATGAAAACCTTACAATGCCCCGTGTCCAAGTTCATGTCAGTTTCCCGGCTTCCAGACCCAGAACCCGAGGCATTTCCACTTTGAGAGATTTGTTCCTCGGTAAGAATGGGCTGACCAAATAGTACAAACTGAGATTTTTTGGGGGTTTCAGGTTCTTTTGAGGCCGTGGATGCAGTTGAGCTCCCAATAGTTAATAAACATGAAATGGGCTCAGATCCAGTCGGTTTGTTGAAGAACTGGTTGATTTTCGCGGGGGTTGGGAAAAAACTCGAATTGAGTTTGTTATTTAAATGGATATCTGATAAAGATAAACCGTAACGTGTGTGCCTGGCTCCCTGCATGCTAGCAGGATGATGATGAAGGTTCAAATTCTCCGGTAGATGGTAACCGAAAGGTCCGCTGGTGGGCCCGTTAAAGAGGTGGGCATGGGGTCCACAAAGTGCGGGAATCGGGATCGGAATTTGGGATTCCATCGGATAATCAGGGTGTTGAGATGGTCTACATTTTTTCCTAGGTGGTGAAAAAGGCGACATATGTATCGCGGGCATTGTTGATACTAATTCTACTAACCACGGGTTTACTCGCTTCACGTTTTGAAGCAAATCTGGCTCATCCCATGTCACCTAAAATCACAATTCATCAAAATATTAAACTACCAAATTGGACCATTTTGTAAGATACAATGTTATTTTATAAACTTTGCCCAAAATTTAATAATGTTTACATGTCTGATTAGAAGCTAAAAGAGAACTATTGTTTTAAATGGTACCTGCAAAAGTCGCCAAGGTGAATCAGGCCAACGAATAGGATCCGCAACTTGAATTGATGAAATCGTTCCCATAAACCAACTGATTCTCGACGAATCCTCTGTTTCAAACGGCATTTTAAACCTCATCCCTGGGGACCACCGGATCTGCATTGCGTTCTTCACAAGCCCCGCCTTAACACAAAACTCCGGCGTACTAGCCCTAGGATAGAACACAACTTCAAATGGTTGTCCACTCATTGCTTGTTTAACAGCCTGAATAACCGCATCGACTTCCACTTTTGCTTTCACTGCCGAATTTCCGTTCCCGTTCCCATTTCTCATCAACGGGGCATACCCACCATACGGAACAACACAATTCCCACCTGCCGGATTCCAGCCCGACAGCGACGTTTCAGGCCCACCCCCAATCCCTCTTTTCGCTCTTCGGATCCCCACACAAAGATCCCCATTCTCCGCTCTCAAAAACACAATCGAATCACCCGCAACAAGTTTCTTATGATTAACAAAAGTACTCCACCCCGTCGTTAACAAATGCCTTCTCGGCGTCCCACGATAAATATGCCTAAACTTCCAAGTATCTCCATGTACATCTTTCGCCAAAATAGTCTGCACGGGCGGGTCCGCGGAATAATCCAGCCGCGGAAATATCGTCTCCGCGCAATACCGCGGAACCGAAAACCCGCCGCCGTTATTCGCGTCCGACTGCGTTAGCGTCTTCGCAAACGAAGTCGGCTTAACCGACCCATCACCACCCGACCCATTACCCGAACCTGAACCCGAACCCGTATTATCCTCATCATCAAAACTACTAAACTCACCAGAATTATTACTAATAGGCACCAACCTAATCTTAGCAAACACCTCATCAGTGTCCACGTCAGCCATAAATTTAATAGAAATTACTCTACATGGGACCCACGCCGAAACTCGTAACTGCCGAAAATCTACATTTCCGGCAGTATGTTCGGCGTGGCCTTGTGGGAAATAATATACTTTAGAATTCACTGGGGGCATTTGAATCATACTTCCAGCACAAGCATGCCATAACTGTGAATCTAAACATTTTTCATTCTCTTTTAATTTTTCCTTTGAATCCATAAAAGTAAACATTTTTTCCAACTTTTTTTTTTTTTATCACAAGTCTCTTGAGTTCATATGATTTTATAACCCCTGTAATAAGATAGATAAATAAATGCTACTATTAAATAATGCAAACATTGATTAATAAGTAATAACTATCAATCAAATAAAGAATAAAATTAATTAAAGTAAACTTACCTTAATGAATTTTCATCATTGCATGAACAAAAAAAGTAAACTCTCATTGTCTTCTTGCATTTTTCTTGAAAAAAAATCACATCTTGCAAAATAAAAACTAGTGAACCAAATGTAAAATTAAAAAAAACCCATTTTAGCTAAGACTAAAAAGACTAAAACCCAGAAAGGATTAAGAAAAATAATGATTCTTTGTTGGTCAAATTGTTGAAAGAATATTCACTATAGTCAAGAACAAGTCTTGTTTATAAAAAAAAACACACACTAAAAACATACACTAACACACTCATGCATTTACAACAAAGATTTTTAGCATAAAGAAGATTTTCTCTCTCTAGTCTAGGACTCTGTTTTGGATCACTACAAAAAGTCCAAGCTTTATACACAGATATATATAGATACATAAATATAAATATATAAAATAAAATAATGAAAAAGCAAGTACAAGTGAGTGTGTGTAATGTAATTTTTTTTTTTAAAGATTTTTTATTTTTATTTTTTATTTTTTAATAAAATTAAATTTCTTACCTTTTTCTTCGGATCTGAAGAAACTCTGTTGTATCTTCAGAAGCCAGCATAACAACAAAGATCTTAAAGGAAGCAATCCTTTTTTCCTTTTTAAACTTGTTTTATTTTTTTCTTATTTTATTTATTAAATAAATATTTTATTTATTCTCTGTCATGAGCTGAGAAGATTTTGATGTTTTTCAATTTTTAAAATCTCGTGAGAAATTGAAATTTTCGTGAGATAGCTCTAAAAGCAAGGTAACAAAGAACAAAAAGGTCCAAAATGTGATTAGGATTTGTTGATTAGGGATAATTGTTTTGTTTTGTTTTGTTTTGTTTGGTTGGACTATGATTGGACAAAAGTTAACCATGAGTCGTCTAGTACTCTAGTTGTTTTAACTTTTTTTAAGAAACTTATGCATAGTGTTTGGATTACATTTGGAATGGGCTGAGTTATTCATACGGTGGCTATGTTTTTATTCATACGGTGGTTTTTTTTTTTTTTTTTTTTTTAATCAAAAAGCTATAAACCTGAAAATGCGGAACAGTAAATATAAAGTTTAATACGTCAAACGCTTAAATCAAGGAAATACAACGTGAACCGACAAAACCGCATCGATGAAAAAGGGGGACAGGTGCAGGTCTATGAGATAGACCCCATATGAATAGGGTATCCCTTTGGAATAGGTTGTTTGATACAAAGTATCCGTGTTTAACATAGACAAAACTACCATTTTGAAAATTTTCAATTTTGCGAATACATAAGACTAGCGGTAATAAGAGGAAGAAGGCGCATCTTTGACCCAATACCACGCGTCCAACTCTATTAGCGCCACTCGCAAAGAGTCCTTAGGTGTTTTTGGGAGAACCTACCGTTCGATGATCGAGTTGTGTGAGTTGTGGGTGTGTGTGATAGGTTTAACGGGTATATTAGTGTTTAAGTGTGATACATTTGGGTGGCGTCGTTTTGTTATCACACTATATTTATGGTGATGTTGGTGTGAAGAGAAAAGTTGATGTGACGCAAGTTGACGATTATGTTTGTTGTTACAAGATTATCACTAGCCTTATTTTATTTTTTAAATAAAACAATACATGCATGCTTATGCGTGCGGATACAGCCATAAACATAAAATCTTTTGAATTTGTTACCCGAATATAATTTAAAGTCATGGTTTAAAGTGTTAGTTTAAGATGTGACTCGATGTCGATTAGTTGGTTTTGTGTTTGCTACCATTTTGCTAGATTTTTCACTTATATGTAACGTCGTCAGTGTAATGCTTTGTGAATAATCCAAGGAGTAAGAATGGTTAAGCTGAAAAAAAGTGGTGTCATTGTATAGTTTAATCGAATGTATATGAATGATATTAATACTAACAAAATAATCTTAAGTTAGTAGTGGCTATTTAAAAAAAGTTTAACATTACACTGTAACTTTATTTATAAAGAGTAGAAGTAGTAAACGTTAAACGTGGAACTTAAAACTAGTTTTATAGCGTTTTTAATATGAGCATTAAACAAAATTCAAATATTAAAAGCTTACCTTCAAAAAATGAATGCTCAACACTTCTAAAAGCTCGTTGCTTGGATTGATGGTCTTTGATTTATTTGTTAAAGAGCTTATTGAGTTGAGTTGAAAATACAATGGGTATACTAGTATAGGGTCTAAGTTATGATTGCATATGAACTAAGGGGGCTTATTTGTAACTTAATCTTCTTTTAAACTAGAAGAGAGAGTTTGAAACTGTTCTTCCTTCTTGTCTGCAGGAAAGGAAGGGAATATACTAACCCCACTCTCGATTTAGCGCGTTCATATCACGTCATCTTGTTTCTTTAACGATTTCTGTAATTTAGAAAATAAAACCGATAATCTGATTCTCTCCTCATTCAATTTTATCGTCCTGTCATTTGACTCATTTTTGTTTAACTTGATCATTAATATATTTATTTCATATATAATATGATTTAAAATTATACTAATTAAAATACATTTAAAGCCCAATACTTATATATTTTTCATCAAGATTATATAACACAAACAAAAATAATTATCAAAGTTCAGAAGCAGATTAAAAAATCAATAATGATGATATTTTTGACGGGAGGAGTAATATTCTAGGAAGATTATTTTACATACTAAACACCCTCCATCTATAAAAAACTCAATGTTGAGATTAAAGTATTTTATTATTTCACATATTTTTTATAATTTAAATATCTTTTAAAATGTTAATCGTTAAACGAAAATAATTACACCATCAGCGACGAAAGATTTAATTATCTTTTTAACGGACACTTTGATATATACTTTCAAAAAATTATTTTTTCATCGCCGTATTTTTTCGAGATTTACATGAAAAATCACATGTGATTTAACACTAATTTGAATATCACATGATATTGTTAAATCACATATGATATGTAATATCGCATGTGATATTAGTGTTAAATCACATATAATATTCACTTATATAATACCACATGTGATATTTGTGTAATATCATATGTGATTTAACACTAATATCACATGGATATTCAAATTATTGCCTAATCACATGTGATTTTCTACAAATTCAAGAACGAAAATGTAAAAAGTGAAAAACACCAAAAAAATTGTCAAAAGTATATTGTATATCATAGAAAGATAATTAAACGATCTTTATATTGTTCGGGTTTTTTTTTTTAACGATTAACTTTTGAAAGATAATATTTGAAAAAGGATGAAAGTGTGTTTTTTAAATTGTTGGGATTAATTTTATTTATTAGATTAAATAAAAATAAGAAAGATTGATAGAGATTGATCACTTGATATGTAAAAAATGTTTTGTCCTCAAATGATCTTAAATCATACTAATGTATTTAGGATCTTTTATAAAATGAAGTCTTAAAAAAATAAGGCTACACACTTATTATAAAAGCAAATCTCACATTTCAAAATAAATCAGACTACAAAAACTGTATTAATTTTGCTATTAATTGTATTAATTTTGTTATTAATTCAATGCATAGCTTCAATATTCAGATATCTTCATGGAAATTAAATACAAAACATTGTAACAACATCAATTCAAAACATTGTACAACACACACTAATTCATTCATTCGTACAATTATTTTAAGAAAAAACATGTAACCGAATAACATTTGTTCGCAGCAATATAGTCACGTGGTATCCGCCGTCAGATTCGCGAGTAGACGCTAGTTTCTTTGCGTAGTAAACTAGTTATGGTGACCAGAGGCGCCGTGATTCATCACTGCCTCTGTACCAACTCAATTATCTCTTTTTAGACGTTCGCATGATCAAATTAGTGTAATAACGCCGACGGTGGTTACAATAAAACATATCTTACAAAAACAATTTAATAAATATACACACATTACTCACAAACACAAGGAGAGGACTCGGACGAGTATTCGACCGAGTTTTACATTTTCGTGGGGTGACAGTAACGTAGGGATAAGCCGTAGTGAGGAGGGGTGATGCCTGGCCTACGCCTCGACCATGGTCGACCAACCATTACGATCGGTCTAACTTCTAACTTTCCCTAATTTTTGTTATGAGCGATTTAAAAAATTTAATTACAACACTCGTATTTTTAAGTTTAAAGGTAATCGTATTTTTTGTTATGACGATTAACACGTCACACACTTTAGAAAAGTAAACATCTTAGTTTTTCAAAAAAATTTAATAGAAAAATGGAAAAATTGAAAATTTTCGCTTTCCAAATTTAAACTAGAAAAATTGAAACCCCAATCTCACAATTTTCAATTTTTCCTCTCTAAGAAAAAGAATAAATAAATAAAAGAGGTAATTACATAAATCGTCCTTGTGGTTTGGTCAAAGTTACGGATCTTGTCCTATACTTTTTTAGCTGTCGTCCCACTGTGGTTTACAAATCTTACCGATTTGTCCCCGACTGACCCCGGTCCAAAAAAGGACCTCTCTTGCAAATCTCTAACGAGAGCTAACGATCGCTATACAAACCACAAGGACGATTTATGTAATTTACTCTTTAAAAAAAAGTTTTTCTTTTTAGTTTTACTATTCAAAATTTTTAATTTTATTACGATTAAATTTTAATAAAAACTTTTTTTTTAAATTTAATTTTAATTTTATTATAATAAATTAAAAAACAAATTTTAATTTTATTATAATAAATTAAAAGTATTTTAATTTTTTTTAAATTTAAAAAATCAAAAAATTATAATAAAATTAAAAAAATTATTTTAATTTTATTATAATATATTTTTTTTAAACCTGTTTTTCTTTTAAAAGTTAATTTTATTAAAAATTAAAGTAAAATTAAAAAAAAAAAAACTTTTGAAGACTTTTTGATTATCGCCGGTTCTCTCATGGTTTGGCTTTGGAATGATTGATTTGAAGGCTTTTTGATGTTCTACCTCTTGGTTGATTTATTTTGTTTTGTGTTTCTTGCAATTTCCGGTTTTGTTTTGGAACTTTTTTTGTTAATAAAATCTTAGCCTTTCGAAAAAATAATAATAACATTACCAAAGTACTTGTAAAATTTACGAGAACATTTGTTTCATGAGAAAACTTAAAAAAAAACCTTGATTAAAGTCCAAACGAAAACATTCTCACCACTAGGGGAAAACGAGCTTATTTCTTCATTTCAAGTATGCCATGACGTCTTAAGATATACAATATCATCAAAGAGAAATAAAATAAAATGAGAATGTCAAAAATACCACGGTTTTAATAAAATTAATTTTTTAAAAGAAAACAGCTTTTAAAAAAATATATAATAAAATTAAAATTTGTTTTTTTTTTAATTTATTATAATAAAATTAAAATTAAATAAAAAAGTTTTTTTAATTAAAAAATTTAATCGTAATAAAATTAAAAAAATTTTGAATAATAAAACTAAAAAGATTTTTTTTTTAAAGAGTAAATTACATAAATCGTCCTCATGGTTTGTATAACGATCGTTAGCCCTCACGTTAGAGATTTGCAAGGGAGGTCCTTTTTGGGGACCGGTCGGATCAGACAAGATCCGTCGATTTGTAAACCACGAGACAAACGCCAAAAAAGTATAGGACAAGATCCGTAACTTTGACCAAACCACAAGGACGATTTATGTAATTAACTCTAAATAAAATAAAAAAATAGAGGGATTTCTCAGATTCTAACCCAAATGTCATCTCGTGCACTATCTTTTTCTTCTATATCGTCACCACCGTCAGAATCCGGGTAATTTTGTTATCCTTATTCAAATCTTTGCCCTAATTTTATCTTGTACCAAAACTGCTTTTGTGACTGGTACTTCATTGGTCATTATATGATAGCATTAAGGAAGTGTTTGTTTAGAGGGTTTTGCATTGTAGGTTTAGATACACACGTTAAAAGATTTGTTTGGTATAAAAGTGTGAGCCCAATCTTTAGGTTAAATCCTAAGTATTTTCCATAAAGGAATTCGGGACACAAAGGCAGGTTTACAAAAAAGATTTCTGCTATTTTTTGTCTTTGTCAAAATAAGTGGGTCATCAATTCTTATACATCACGTATTTATAAGTGTCGTTTTTTTTAAAAGAGATATGATATGGGGACCTAAACTTATGCCTAAAATCAAGTGACATCATTATGATGACTGCAGACAGGGATCCATTAATTTTACAACCCATCAGGATGATGTCACTTTGTTTTAGACCTAAAATTAGCTTTAAGTTTAGGTCCGTCTATCATTTTATCTTTTTTAAATGAACACTTTACATAAATCATTACCATAACAAACACGTTCAAAAGGATTTACCAAAATCGATGAAGCGAGAAAAACATTGAAGCGAAAGCATTTGCTCGCCAAGTTCTTTTCTTATAGCGAGAACGGCGAGCAAAACATGAGGCGTAGCAAGCATTTTGCTTCCATGTTCACCTGCTTTAGCTAAAAATGTTAGTCTTCTTCTGAAAATGGAGGACAAAAGGGGAGGGCGAGCAAAATCAAAATGCTCGATGTGTTCATTTGGTAAATCTCTAAAAAAAATGTCGGTTTCTATAATTTTTGTTGGGAAGTGTTCATTCTAGTAATTGATTTTATTTATAATTTAAAACTTATATTATCATAACAAATTTAATTAATTTTCTTTTATATATTTTTTAATAATAGTATTATACCACTTGTATATTTTCTTTTTAAAACTAACACCAAATTCAAATCCAAAACCCTTAACAAACCATACAGGCCCTAATACATATTATTCAGAATAGTTGTTATAATAAACATTTTTTTGTAGCAAATTATATATATCTAGAAGTTTCAAGCGAAAGCTCTAATGTGGTTCAAGAAGGTTCTGATTTGGATTTGTTTGATAATATGGAAATGCTTCATGTTAGAGATACAATTGCAAATAGCTTGTGGGATAAGTATAATAGTCATCATTGTGCTCTGATGCAACCTTTAGCATGCTTATGTATTACGTAACTTTTTATGTTCTCTTTTATTATTTGATATTTGTGTTTTTTAATCGAGATTTATATTTCGGCTTATAATATAGTAGTGTTTATTTCAAGTATATTGCAAATTAAATATATGTTTAAGGTTGTAGTTAGTTTTTATTAACTTTAATTGTATTTTATGTTTTATTTTATACTTGTATTCAAAGATTCAACATGAAAAAGTGTTTATTTCTGAGTATAGTGCAAATTAAATATATGTTTATGGTTGTAGTTAGTTTTTATTAATTTTATTTTTGTTTTTGTTTTATTTTATACTCATATATAAAAAGATTTAATATGAAAAAAAGTTGATCATGCAAAGAAAAATGATTAAAAATAGCTTCATCTAAACATATGTTCATCTTTTTAAAATAAAAATATAACTCTATCTAAACGAAGTTTTCAATATCCTCAACTCTAGAAGAAAACCATTACCTTCTTAAATAATCTAAAAACCGTAAAACAAGAAAATATTTCTACAACTAAATGATACATGCATTTCTTTTCCCATAATCTTTTGATTTCTTAAAATTTAGAATACTTATTTTGGGATAGTTAAAATAGTAACTTAAATACTTAGATTTAAGATCATTTGAGGACAAAAGATTCTTTTACATACAGCATCAATTTTCACCCTCCATTTTTATTTGATCTAATGGATGAGATTAATCCCAACAATTTAAAAACACACTTTAATCATTTTTTCAAATATTAATATCTTTCAAACCGTTAATCGTTTAAAAAAAATATATCATTAAGCACAATCATTTAATTATCTTTCTATGATAGGCACTTTGATATACTGACACAAATTTTTTTTTTCGTATTTTTCACGCTTTTTTAAGTTTTTTAGTTTTTACGCTAATTGAAATTCAGAGAAAATCATATATGATAAAACACTAATTTGAATATCACGCATTATATTAGTGTTAAATTATATATGATATGTAATATCAAATGTGATATTAGTGTAATATCATATATGATATGTAATATCACATGTGATATTAGTGTAATATCACATGTGATATTAGTGTAATATCACATGTGATATTAGTGTAATATCATATGTGATATTACACTAATATCACATGTGATATTCTACTTAGTGTTTTATCATATATGATTTTTTCACGCAAATTTCAAGAACGTAAAAACTAAAAACGTAAAAACGAAATTTTTCTTTTCGAAAGTATATCAAAGTCCCGCCTATAGAAAGATAATTAAATGCTCGTCATGACGGTGTAAATATTTTCGCTTAACGATTAACGGTTTAAGAGATATTTAAATTATAAAAATATGTAAATAATAAAACGCTTTAATCTCAAAGATTGATTTCTTTTTAAATTGATGGTGGAGATGAAATTCCTTAAGAAAAAAGTTTGGTATGTAAAATAACTCTCCTCAAATACTTATTAACCAACGAATATGGTGATTTGACTTTCGTTAATTATTTATGTCATCTATTGAAAACACTACTTCCCATCCTAAAATAATTGTTTTTCTTTTCTTTTTTTTTTTCTAATTTTAAATTTTATTTTTTTCTTAAGTATATTTTTTTGTTATATAATACTTGATTAAAATTAATAATAATACATTTAAAACTCAATGTATTCATATATTTGCATCAAGTATTGTATAAAACATAAAAAATATTTAAAAGTTGTAAAAAAACTTTAAAAGTTAAAAAGAGGACAATTATTTTGAAATGAAAAGAATGTTGATGTTATGAATACAATTAATAAAAATATTCAACATATAATGCTATCATTGACAAAAATTACGATCAAACGAGAAAAAATAAATAAATGAAAAGAAGTGTATTGAAACAACAACCACATATTTTATATACACATACAAAAATAAATGTATCTTCAATTAAAA
The DNA here is from genome assembly GCA_910596185.1 of Chrysanthemum makinoi. NCBI lineage: Eukaryota > Viridiplantae > Streptophyta > Magnoliopsida > Asterales > Asteraceae > Chrysanthemum > Chrysanthemum makinoi. Next base: position 354,181,390 of record OU343222.1, on the reverse strand, counting down.
ATCTTTCTCTTATTTAAAATGTGTAACTAAAAATTCTTATTATTCTTGTCTCCGGATAACGTATTTTGTTCACCTTTGTGGCTTCCTTTCAAGTCTTGCAGTTTTGTTGTATTCCTATGTCTAACACTCGTCTTTTCCTCTTGTATACCTAGTTGGTGAGCTTTGTCTCATGATAGTTACCCTTAAAAGATAGAGTAATATTTCATTGTGCAATCACATACACGTTTCTTCCAATGATATATTGTGTACAAGTTTTAGATAATATTGACACTTCTAGAACCTCAAGTGTGTTTGCTCTTTCTTTTGTTGATGAACGACTAAGTTGTTATCGTATATAGAAACTCTACCATATCAAAGGCAATGTTCTCATTCTCGATAGATGTTGATTGTCGCGAATTCACCTTCATTACCGAACAATGTAGACTCGGTATATATGAAGGATATAGTGTATATGACGGCTAAGTAAGTTACAAGCCGATCGTTTACTAGACGACCATAATATATTATCTTAACTACATTATAATGCATTTAAGCCATTTAAAAAAAAAAGTTTTTAAACAACATAAACTTACGCGCTTACTATAAAAAGAAAGCTTATAATTCAATACATCCCATTAAATTAAATACAATTTTCAAAACTCATTATTAAAAACGTGAAACCGCTAAAAATCATTATTATCAATAATAATTATTAAAAACATATAAACACATTTACTATATAAATACACACAAACCATTTCATATCTCTTTTACACACATATAAAACATCAGCAATAACGCCGAGTGTGATAATTTAAAATACGTAGCTCACCGGAAATTAAAATATATAAAGTTATTGTTAAAAACCATATAAATGAAAAACATTTGTTTCCAATAAAATTTATTAACAGAATATCCGTCGTCGTATTGCACGGTACCTTGCTAATCTCTCTGAATGACTCGATATTCTTTTTCTATGCAGAAAACATTACGTCACCACTTGACTTGGTTTGTAAGACGTTTGAGACCCTTTTACTTAAATTAGTTTTTGATAAGATATTCCATCCTACAAACTAATAGTCAAATATTCATTATATGAACTTGTATTTCCATTCAAGGGACATGATTATTTTTTTAGCAACCGAATACTTGTCCACCAATTAAAAAAGAAAAGAAATGCGCTCAGTCGTCACTTATGATAGTAATTGCAATGATAGTGCTTTAATTTTCAATTTTGTTACTTGGTTCTCAACTAATGGTCATTCAAGTTTTAAAAATATATTTTTTTTAAACGACGGTATTTTATAAAACTAGTAAAAGCTAAAAATCGAAACAATTACAATAAGAAAGTATCATCAATAGGATTTCCTAACCAATTTATCCAACTTATCCTAAATTTAGGATTTCTAGATAAAATCCACAAAAACGATTGATGAACAATAAAATCTCAAATATTCGCCTTCTTAGGTTTAACCACCGAAAAAATCAAAAGCATTATAGAAGTTCCAAATAGACCACATCATAGTAGTCGCAATCCCTTCAAGAATGAACCTCGCTTTCTTCAAAATGTGACTCTAATCTAATCACGACCACTCCACAATATTAGATATCTCCGGAATATCTAATTGACACCATCTAGCCAAAAGAGCCCAAATATCTGTGTCATATCACAAGAGAAGAAGAGATGATCAACACACTCTACATGCTCACTACAAATGGGGCAAAGAAGAGAAGCAACGTCAATACCTTTACGATCCATGTTCACCAATGTTGGGAGCTTATTAAGACTCAACCTCCTCATAAACACGTTAACTTTTATAGTGACACATCTAGGCCATCTAGTAGTCGTGTACCCACCGGTTAACACTTGCTCATCAATATACTTTCGAGCAGAAGCCACTGAAAAACCAAAATGATCTATGCCTCATCCATCACTAGCATCTGACATCCTCACATCTCGGATAGCCTCCAACAAAGTCAGAACCGAGTCTCCTCAGACCACCTCTCTACATTCTCCAACTCGACATCCAACCGGAGCTTAAGACGATAACCGCACATTGTTTATTCCCATCTAAAGCGTAAACACGAGGAAACAAGACTTTTAAAGGACTATCCTCACACCATTGATCGTCCCAAAACATGATATTAAATCCATTTCCAACCTTCCGTTTAACACCAGATAGCAGATCAATGCCTTTCTCTTGAAGTTGATGAACCATGCGTATAATAGCATTCCAAGGGCTTTGAGAAGATTTAACAATCCTCCGACTTCCAATACCTCCATCAATCCCATAAATCCCTTTGATCACCTTAATCCAAAGATCATTAGGACTCCAACAAAATATCAAATCCACTTGAATAACAAAGCCGTGTTGAAAGCATAAATACTTCCAATACCTAGACCTCCTATATTTTATCTATAAGAAATACTGTTCCCCATACCACAATCAAATAACCCTCATATATATATATATATATATATATATATATATATATATATATATATATATATATATATATATATATATATATATATATATATATATATATATATATATATATATATATATATATATATATATATATATATATATATATATATATATATATATATATATATATATATATATATTCTACCTACTCAAATCTTTATCCTCAAACCCTTTCCGGATCTAAATCCTTCAACATTTGGGTTTAAAAATCCCAAAGCGCAAAACAAGATGCGGACCATTGGAGAATCAAAATCCAATGTGGAGAAGTTAAGAACATGAGGAAGTATCGAGCCGAATAGACGGGTGGCTCACTACGAGTCCAAAGGGATTGGATACTCAGGAGGCTTATCCTAAAGTCATTGATAATCTTCATAATCTTCTTCTTAAAGTGGTGGTTGTTAATATTAATACGACAAAGAAGAATAATAATTTAGATGAAGTAATGATGTCATGATTTAATAGGTTTTTAAGGATTAAGAATCTTTATTGAGTATTTATGTTTATGTTTTTGTTTTATTGTTGAAGAAAAAGAAAGAAGTTATAGTTGTTTTATTGTTTGCTTGTTAGTCACTAAAGTTGAACGTTGGTACAAATCCTAAAGTTGAACGTTGGTACAAATCCTAAAGTTGACCATTAGACGGCAAGTATGTTATCAATTTAACATACTGGTACCAAATGACTAAAGCCTAACGCTGGTAATGATTTTGTTACGAAATAACCAAAGTTATACTTTTATTATGTTAATGTTTTGTTTTTCTTTTCTTTTCTAGTATACTACTCCAGTCTAAGCTTTCACGATTTCTCCGCTCGGACTGTGGGGGAGTATTAGATGATAAATATGGCCCAAGCCTGATGCGGGGTTAAAGTCCATTAGGGTTGTGATCTATAAATATCGATCAATAATAAAGTTACACCTACGGTGTTACAATGTCTAATATATCAAAGAATCTACTCAAGTCATTAGAGTGTTAGTGTTAATAACAATGAGACGATCTTACCCTTAGATCATTATGTTCGTGTTGATCTCCTTAAAAAAAAAGGTACACACTTTCTTGGTATTGTTGTTCTCATTTGTCATAACGCATGGATCGTTGGATATGGAAAAACGCTTTTAATGGTTATGCTCCGTTGCAATTTTTTGACTGTTTATTTTAATTATTAAAGTAAAATTTAAATTATAACCCATTTTTTCATCAAAGTCTACCTAAAATCTTTCATTATCAATTTCTATTTCACAGTTCTCAAAAACGTTAGCCACATGCTCAATCTTGCTATCAGCTATTTCTTCATCTAAAGGAGGCCTGAGTTGACTAATCAGAGTAGTAAAGTTTCGACTAAATATGTTTGCATGGAATGTTGTTCGACTTAGTTCTTAAGTGTTAACACGTTACAAATGGTCCAACACTTATAGATGCAACAGAATTGGAGAAACCAATTTTGATCTAAGAAATTTCTTCCTCACAAGAACGACAAGCAATTTGATCTCGTTAATATCAACTAACATGTAATATAGTAAATTGAGTATTTGAAAACATAGTCGCCCTCTTATAATAGTCTTATGCTAGAGAAATTTTTTTGTATACCGAATTTCTCTCGATATGTATTTACTAACATTAGGGCTAATAACCTATTAAAGATCAGATTTCACAAGAATTACGCTTTAAGTAATGTAACTAAAAAATAACTCTTTTGCATATTAATGTTGACATTTTTGTCTTTCTTTTTAAAATATTATAATTTTACCCTTTGAAAAATTTCAAAAATTAAAAAAATTTCGTAAAATTTTTAATCTAAAAAAAAATCCATGTCACAAAAAATTCAAAAAATTATTTTAAAAAAAATATTCAAAAGAAAAAGAATTCAAAAAAATCATAAAATTTTTAATCAAAAAAACCGCATGTCACAAAAAAATCTAACAATTATTTAAAAAAAAAAAAAAATTCAAAATTTTTTTATACGTTTTACCATTCAATTGTTTTTATTTACTTTGATTATTTTTTTTGTCAGGTGATTTTATCGACCAAAAATTTAAAAATTCTTTTTTCATGTTTACAAAAAATTCTAAAAACAAACATTTCATAAAAAATTGAAGTATCGAATAAAATTCAAAAAATTGGAACAAAAATTTAGTTCAAAATATTTTGAATCAAAAAAAATTATTTTAAAATCAGAAGGATAAAATGTCATTTAAAGAAAGACAAAAATGCGAACATTTATGTCTAAAAGAGTTATTTTTCTAATTCCTTACTCAAACCGCCATTTTGACAAGTAAAGTGCTTTAAAAGGTTATTAGCCTCTAACATTATACTGCTTTTGTTATGCGTAAGAAATTCTTCAAGTTTTGAGGCTTTCGGGGAAAAAAGAACTATAAAAGATGTCTTTTACATGATCCTAACGCCGTTTCGAGTTTTTTTTGTGAATAGAAATGATAGAAGAAAAGAAAAGAGAAGAAAAGAAAAGAAAGTGGCATTTATATTTCATGCTCGAAGGAGTTAAAATGAACGGAAATGGAAGGAAAATAAACAAAGTGCTGCCTCGAATAAAAAGAAAGAAACAAAGAAAAAATTATAGCATTGACTTTTTAAACATATAAATATATCTATAACAAAAGATATATAAAATAATGAAGGTTATATAACTTAGTTTATAACAAATAGTTTATAAATTGTTTCCTTCCAAATCAGCTTCATATTTATCGAAAATTTGGTGAAAAACTTCTTAATTTTCCTATCAATCCTTCCTATTTCCTTTCCTTTCTTTTGATAAACTCGAGAACACACTAATTTTTCTATTTTTCATTTTCTTTCTTTTCCTCAAAACAAACCTGAATCTGGAATAAGAAGAAGCGGCGTAGAGGAGATTCCCAGCAATGCCTATGAACTATGTGGATTTTTCTTTCGTAGTGTGAAATTTTTTCAAAGAATATCCTTTTTTTTTTTGAACTACATCTCATCTAAAAAGTTTGTGCGTAAAGTGTTATTTAGTTTTAATGAAATGCATCTGACAACTTTTAGTTTTAAATATGCTGTTACCGAAACCTTTTAATTATCTTGATTATTTGAGGTTAGGTGCCATATATTGTATTGTTTGTATTTTTCCTTCTGAGGTAATATGTCTTGCCTTTCTAAAAAATAATAATGATAAACTCATTCCCAACATTTCACTCAAAGATTGGGTTCATTAAGTCCTATCTATAAGGTTATAAGTAAAAGAGAGCTATGTAATTTGTTTTAGGTAACCATGAGCCAAGGAACTAATATCATATGGAAATAGTAGTTCGGGTTTGGGTGTTGTTGGAGAAATTGGATTAAAGAATGTTTTTATAAAAGGGAGACAAATTCTTGATGGACCGCTAATGGTAAGTGAGGTTATGGAGTGGTATAAATCGAAGCATAAGAAGTTAATGGTGTTCAAAGTCGATTTTGAAAAGGCATATGACTCTTTATGTTGGGAGTATCTTGATTATGTTATGATGCGCCTGTTTGGGTGTTGTTGGAGAAATTGGATTAAAGAATGTTTGTCTTCGACCAGATTGTCTATTTTGATAAACGGGAGTCCAACGGATGAAATTTCTATGTATCGAGGGTTATTGGAGAGATCTTCTATCTCCTTTCTTTATTCTTGCAATGGAGGGCTTCATTTATCAATTCAAAAAAGTCAGGAAGATAAACGGATTATTGTGGGCTGCTATGGGAAGAATAAGTTCAATATTTCACACTTATTCTATGCAGATGATGTTGTCTTCTTATCAGAATGGAATGCCGTAGATGGAATTTTGTGCTTAATGATTTCCATGAATGGTCTTAAAAATCAATATTGGTAAGTCTAATTGTATGGAGTTGGTGTTAATATGGAAGATGTTTCCAACATGGCGCTGCGATCGATGTGCACTGGTCTTTACCGCTTTTCATCTAGGTGTCAGCAATGGGAGCTATGACACGTAGAAGTAACTGGGATATAGTGTTGCGCCGCCGAATCGGTTATCTAATTGGAAAGTGAAGACGCTTGTCTATGGGGAGGCTAACATTGATCAAATCAGTTCTAGGGAGCTTGGGTATTTATCTAATGTCTTTATTCAGCCGAGTGCTGAGTATGGAACAAATGAGGTCTCGTTTTTTGGAGTAAGAAGATGAGAAAAAATAGCTTGGGTGGCGGGATAAGACTCTAGCCCATGGATGGAAAGGGAGGAATCGGCAGCTTACTGCAAACTTAAATCTCCTTTCTGTGAAAGTAGGGGCGATAAAGAAAAGAAGCTCTATGGTGCGGTGATAAAGCAATTCATGGTGAAGATGGAGGAATTTCAAATAGAGATGATCTACGTATAAAAAAAGGTACTTGGGTTCTAGGATTATTGGTTCGTAAATTATCTCCATGATAAGTAAATCATTGATTATAATACAGCTTAAGGGTAAGTGGGATAAGATTCGCTTTGGCTAGATACTGGATCAAAGAGCAAACATTACGGTTCGGTTTAATCGCTATTCGAAGTGGAGCGACCCTAACCGTGTAAAGTGTGCCGTAGATGGGGTGATGGAGGTTGGATATGGAATTGGTAAGAGTTTTAGTGGGTGGCATCGAACAAGAACAACTCGAAAATATGTTGTCAATTTTAACTACCGCTCAATTACGAAGGTAATGATTATTTTTCCCGGTCCTTGAATGGTCAAACGGACTTTACGGCCAGTGCACTCGCCGACATATTGATGCCTTTTACACAGTGTAGATATGGTTACTTTATGGTGCAATTTAGTTCCAAAGAAGGTCAACATTTTTGCATGGCGTGTTATGTTGGATCGATTGCCTACTCGGTAATCTATCGCGTAGGATTGGAAATTGAGTGTATCTTGTGTCCCACGGTGGAGTTGGTATGGAAACCGGTCACATACATTGTTCGCTGTCGCTTGCAAAAGAGGTTTGGTCTCATATTTATAGATGTAACATATCCATGTTCGCGGTGAGTCATTCTCAATGGTGGGAATGGTATGATTCAATCCATCTAGAAAGAACCTCAAATATAAAATGCACGAATTGGTTTAGCTACATGTTGATGTTATGGGTACGTAAATTCCTGTTATTTGAAGCCGAAAGATGCTTAAAAGAGATTTAGTAGATAATATTATTTTGTTGTCGTTTTCTTGGCTAACCCATCGGACCCAAAAATATAAGGTTTCGTGGGTTGATTGGCTTAAGTATCCTTTGTAATTTGTATTTTTTTAGTCTAGTTTTTTGCTAGACTCTCGTATGAAATGCTGTTCAAAAAAAAAATATGGAAATAGTAGTTGAGGTGCTATAAAATACAACTTGAAAACAAAGAGAACCTAAATTGATCCTTAGACATACCATGAGCTCACTTATGTAAACTGTTAGAGTGCGAGTGGAAGTGGGGTAGCCAATGAGACAAGCTTTGGCTCCTTTAGGTTTCTAAAGTAGTGAAAAAGTATTTGTTGGTCCATGCCATAAAAGATACTCTAGGTTATAAATTCAAATGTAACATATTTTTTACATGCAAATATATGTAACACATTTATTAGATCGTTAAGATAAATTTAATTTAAGACATACTTTATCATAAAAAAGTAAGCAGAAATAGGGCTAATAACCTTTTAAAGCACTATACTTGTCAAGAATGAAGGCTCACAGAATTAACTAAAAAAATAACTCTTTATTAAATGACATTTGCCTTTCTTAAAGATATGACAATTTTACTATTCGAAAAATATTTCAAAAAAAAAAGAAATTCGAAAAAAAAATTAAAAAATTAAAAAAAATCAAAAAAATTTTCCAAAAAAAAATGTATTTTGAAAAAAATTTATGTATGTGTGTGAGTCTAGAAGTGAAAGGATAAATAGACTGTATGGCAATAAGAATAAAAACATTGAAAGTTACTAGCATAAACACCTACACATATTGACTGGTCAACATTTGTAATTAATGTCATATTTAAAACACTCATTTGATAAAAATATAATTTATAAAACACAATGTACAAACTATTTGAAGCAAAAATACAACTAAAAAACACTATTCAACACATACAATTAATACACTATTTAATTTACCCATTCACTAAAATATACAACCATTTAACCACAATGCCAATCTAATCAAACTACTAAGCCAAACATTTAAAAATAAAGCTATTAGTACGCTCACAGCCGTCATTTGACTGTTCTACACAGCCGACTAAGTCCCACCATTGCAACATGAGGGTCGAATCGGTCGGTCTCAAAATTGAATTAAGGGTGATTGTGTTGAAGGAAGAATCAAGATTTTGTTTGTAGAGTTTCTGCTAACGGTGAGATGAATTATTTCCACTACCATAACTAAAGTTATTGTTATTTGTAATTTAATTGTTTAATAAAAATATTACCGCATAACATTAAATTGTCGTAAAATATTACAGTGAAGATTCGACAATGCATACGTACATCTCACTAGTCATCTTTTAATAAACTCATAGTACATCAAATTAAGCTTAGTTGAACACCTCTAAAACTAGGTCATCAAATGAACTAATTAGTATGGATTAAGGTATTCCAACACACAAAATAAGCTAACCTTCAATTTCGAAGCAAAGATAATCGCATTTAAAAGAAGAAATACATAACTGATTATTCATGATTACTTAATTAGGATCTAGATTTGGGACCATTTTATTTATTCAAAAACTAGATTATGCCACCAAACATGAATTGTCAAGTTTTTCTATCTAGTGACGATGAAATATGAATTCTGATAAATGATGAATTAAGTTCCGAATTTATACTCAGCCAGTGTTATCGATTTACATTGTAATAAATTGTTTCGAAAACGAGTCATTGTCATAATTTGTCTTCAAAACATAATAATAGACAATCACTTGTTTACTAAAGATAAATAGCATGACTAAGTCTGGTTTGTGGCAAAGGGCATATTAGGGTTCCTAAGTAATTTGTCATTATAAAGAGACATTAATAAGAATGCAAGACCTACAGGGAATTACAACTTCTGACATCGTTTTCATGACGACAAATTCTAAAACCGTGTATCTTTTTACAAAGCAACTTCTTTTATCATGTTACAGATGTTTTTCGACAAGTCCATTTCCCACTCACATGATTTCTTCTAGTGAAGAGGACACTCTTGTGGTGGGACGAGCACAAGAGCGAAACTCAGATAAAACATGTGTAGTACCGATCCCAACCAAAGATTCAAGACAGATAGGTGGCCACCATACCTGGTTTGCTCTCCCTTTAAGAACTACATATATGGACATTTATTTCAAATAATACATCAAACAGTTAATTGCTTAAAAATTCAGTTGAATGACAAACACACGCGTCCTACTTAATTTTCACTTCCTTAATACGTATTTTGTCTACATGGAAAATTAATCCCACAATTTCTTAGTTGACGGATCACATTAGTACTGTTAGAGTACAAGCCCGTTGATAACAAATCTTAAGGAAACGGAGAAAACGCCAAAAATGTGTTTTGTAATTTTCTGTCATATGTTACCTTTTTTTTAAATGGCGATTGAATTAGAAACTAGTAAGAGGCTAGAAGAGAAGAAATTTTCTGTCAAATGTTACTAAGACAGATTAGGTTTTCTTTAACCACTTTACAACTAAACTGATACACATAACCTTGCATATACGCAAATACACATAACATACATACACATTTAAGTAAAACAAGACAACAAGCAAGAGGGAAGACATAATAAATGCAAAAGCATGGATGTGTAATTTTTCCCTAACCACTTTACAACTTAAGACCCCATGTATAAGAAATACAACTCCCACTTATATCTCTTACCCCACACTTACAAATGTTGGTGGGTTTTGTCTTTGAGGTGCTTGATTTACATTCATGACTAAATTATTATCACATCACACTCATCAAATGTGTGTTTTCTTTTATGATTCGTTTGCGTATGTAACTTACATTTTCAAATTATTATGTCACAATCCTAATAATGCTTCACGCCTTTTCGAATCAAGTCAATTTGGTAGCCGACAATGACCATCACTGATCCTGTTTCTTGTTGGATTTTTGTTCTTACAGCATACAACTTACATCTAGTTTTGTCAAACATACCCATAAATATAATCAAATATTTACGTGTTAATGTTTAAATACATGCATCCATTTTGTTACACCAACTGCAACAACAATATATATCCAATTGTATCGGCGCAAGGTATGGTAAAATGTAGCCAACCGTACGAGAGACTGCTTTTAGGGAACATCTCCGGCAAATGTAGGTCTTCATGTATATGTGCCTAATCACACTCGAGAACCTAAGAATTTTACCACGTTTGCTAATATGGGATCATGTTTCCTCTACGGGCAAGAAGGATATCGTCTTCTATGTTAATAAGCAAATAACTGAATGTTTCATTTGTGGAACTTGTTAAGTTGTTATTGCAACCATGAAACATTACTAATAGTCGGGTATAAATAAAACCCGACGTGCATTGCTTTGAGTCTATTAGAACATAATTTAGTTGTCCACTTTTGCGATTTTTCCTCTTGATAAGTAGAGTTAGTAAACTTGTTTAAAATAAACTTATAAAATAATTAATTTTTATAATGGTGTTTTCATTTTTCCAATTTTGATTTTGACATAATTCGAATTTACAAGACAATACCTAACCAGACCAACATGTTAAGGCACAAAAGCTCCACACGCTAGCCCATATACAATACCAAGACCCAAAAGATCTTGTCAAAAGACGGATTTCTGTTTAGTGTACTCGGGGAAGTCGAGTCTTTTTGGCTCTAAAATACGCAATCTAACCGATATTCCTGGCCATCCTAAAATGTTCACCAATTGACATTGATGTATTCTGAGACTTGATCTCACCTTAGCCCTAACTGCGCGTCCCAAGATTATCATGTTAATTACATATTAGTTAACCCCTTTACCAGATTAAACTATGATGTTTGTCAAATTCACAATCTTCTAAGGGACCTCATGTATAAGTTCTTATTTGTAACTGTTTCTACATTTACCATACTCCAATTACTTTTATCTTGGTTTCGTTTTATAATACGTCAATGTTTGGTTTTAATTTTAAAGCAAACATGTCAACCAAACTATATTTTGATTCCAACTTTTTGGTTTTTCTGTGATCTCTTCTTTGGGTGTTTTATGTTTTCGCTTTTCTTTTTGTCGCGCTAGGAGCAATTGACTAAGATACCCCATGTATAATTTTAATGGTCATGTCAAACCAAAGACTTTCCAACATTCATTGGTGGATTGAAGCATAGATTGCTTCTTCAAACACCAAAATGCTCACTTGTGGCTTTAGTATCGACATGAATCGATTACCTTATTTGCATGCGTGTCAGCGTGTGCTTTCAACTTAAAATTTTATTACTAACGAGGAAAAATAGTCATGAAAGGCTATTTTTTTTTTTTTTTTTTTTTTTTTTTCTGCGTATGAGACATGAAAGCATAAATCTTCATGTAATCTTACATTATGTTGGCCAAAAATGTTAGAGCATTTGTAACCTTATGGCTTACGGTTTGTTAGATTACTTTTGCCTTTCACAGGATCAATATTCTAGAATTTCAACTTCTTGTATTTTAATAAGTCCATACCGTAATGGTAAGCTCTTGATGTTTCCTAATTCTTGCTCGAATAAATTATAAAATGGTTGTTAAAAACCTGTTTATGTAGATTCTGTATGATTGCGTCATGTTTAGAGTTAAGTTACTTGGCTAAACTTCAAGGTTGCTTTCATCTCCTTGTACCATATTCATGTTTCAAAACGTTAATCGCAATGATTGGTTACTACTATGCTGTCTATGCATACAAGTGTCTGGTCAGGGATGCTAACTCTGTAATGGGCGTTGTGTTGTTTGGTTATTTTCTGATGAGCGCCACTCTTAGAAAATATATGTTAACAGATCCTCAAAGTCAGTGACTTGTTTGTCTATTTCAGTGTTTTATGTGTCCTTCTTAGAGTAATTACATTGTTAAGTCAATCACGAAACGTTTGTAAAGATCAAAGACGATAAAGTCCAAAATACCCTAATCATGAGATCCGTGGTCCTAAATTGAACCTTAAAATCTACCTTATACCATAGGTTTGGTTGGGTAATTTTGGTCCAAAGCCTAGTAGATAAATCTCTTGTTAATCTCAATTATGATAGGAATCTAAGACAAACCTTCATTAAATGAGTTCATTTAGTCTTCATTTTACTCAACCGATTATGACTAATAAACTTTACGCCATCATTCTTTCTACCGCAGTTGTAACAACATATAATATTGCATCACATCTTGTTTGTGTTGATGCATTTGTGACTGATAAATGGTATTTGGTTTATTGGCTCACATTTTTGTTTCTTGGTGTCTTAAGTTCTGAATGGATCGGATTATCTTGTATAAGCATATAGGTAAATCATTATTCAACTTGTAACCTTAATAACAAGGTGTGAGGCTAGGCGGTGTAGAAGACAACTTTAGCATAGCTTAATATGGCATTAACAAAACAACATCATATCATGTTTACAAGGAAACGCAAGTTAAAAAAGAGTATTCATATTACCAACTTTTTGAAGAGCTAAAGCCTTTAGTATAGACATGTGTTAATCCTGTTTCCTAATCAAGTATCAAGAAGAAAACATAAACCAACAGAAATGAAATGAAATGAAGTGTCATCATGTTTTTGAGATTTTTGGGGAGTTGGTATTCTTTGCAAACTCACATTTAAATTCCACAAGTGGACCTTTCAACCACCAAAGGCCCATGTGTCATTCTTCAGCCTAAATACCCTTACAAGTTACAACAACAATGTAATCCAAACAACAATATAAAGTAAAATGAAACTAAAACTAGCAATGGGGCCATATTAACATCCATGGCAAATTAAATATGCCGTATTGGATGGCCTATATGAGTGGGTTGTAAACATATATTTTAGAAATGACCAAATGTCCTCAAATAATCGACATCCTAGAATGTTTGACAAGTGTTTATGGTTAAATACAATCATTTATTTTTGACAAAAATACACAGTTGGTCTCTAAACTTGCCAAAAAGTATTGTTGGGGTTTCAAACTTGGCATTTTCGTCGTCATGAGTCGTTTTTTCAAGTTTTTGAGGCCAATTGAGTCATTTGACCCGTAATGCTCAGGTCAATGTCTCGTTAATTATTATCAAATCCCATTATTCTTATGAAAAGACTATTTTGCCCATATATAACGTTATCTATCACCCTTTTCTTCATTTTATCCAAACAAAAAATTCATCCATCTCCATGGAGACAAACATCCATCATCTCCCCTCATATTACTCAATTCTCCGACGACCACCACAACTCCGCCGATGCCGACAATGATGCCCGATTGATCTATCTCTCCAACCTCATTTCCAAGGTCTCTTACCTTTTAATTCTTTCGTTTTATATGTATTTTACTGCACATGGGTCAAACAAAAAATTATTAACATGTAGCATGTCTCTTACCATTTTTTTAAATTACTTTACTATTTTGTAATTTACTTGTTTAATTGCGTTTTTTAGTCGCGGATAAATGTATATGGGGATGCTGATATTTTTAATGTTAACTGATTATTTAGAGTTAAATAATGTTCTTAGTTGTGGTTTTTGTGTTTTGGATGGCCATCTATTGTGAGTGGTTTTTCTAAAGTGTCATATGATGAAACTACACCAAGTGATATGCATGTTATTGTTTATGGTAAATGTAAAGATTTGATGGAAATTATTAAGGAATTGGATGAGTATTTTCTTAGCGCGGCTGATTCTGGTGGCATGTTGCCTGCTTTGTTGGAAGTTCCTAAATGCATCTCAGTTGTGCCATCTTTCGATGTGCCGACAATGTTGATGTATTTCCATCACTTGGCTACACCCTTAGGTTATTCAAATAAGAATTATTGTACCATTAGATAAGGGGAACTTAATTACTTTTTGTTTTATGTATAACTTTTTTGCTTTTGGTGTTTGGATATAATGAGACTGAATCTGATTATGGTTATATAGAGGGTGTTGGGATTGCTTATTAAAACTGCCTGTTTTCTTTTATATAAGCGAACTGTGAAGGGAAATAAGCAGTTTGAGAATTTCTTATTTAAATGACTTATGTTATTATGATTAACTATTAAATCCTTAAACAAGTAAATTTCCGAGCACTAAAAATTCAATTATTCACGTTTCTACAGCAAAAGAAAATCGAAGCACTGTTTCTTGCACTGGCTTTTGTTACGTTCCTGCTAAACAGTTCCAAACACCCTCAGCTGTCAAATTACAAAGTTTAGATGTAGCTGCAACAGATCTTGAATAAATGATTATTTCATTAGTTACAGGTCGTTTTGTTTTGTTTCAAAATCACTTATCTTTCTAAACTCGTAACTTAACTTAGATAATGGGGGCAATGCTCGCCTTTGCTCACTTATCGATATACATTGTTGTTTTTAAACTTCTCTATTGATTTATTTTGTTTCTCGTGAAGAAAGAAGAAGAGGTTTTATATCAGTATCGTCATAGTAATCAGGTCTCTTTTTGCTGCTAGCACTTATTAAGCAGACTTGAGTCACTGAATTAAGGTTTGTATAGGTCTTATACATGTCCATAATTAAGAAAGTAAGTGCCTACTGTCAATATAATCTCAAGTTATATACCAATAGGTCGAACTACAAGAAGAGTCATTAAATTCTTCTTATATCCCAAGCTTTTGTCTAGAGGTCGTATTGTTAACCTATATACTAAGAAATGGTTCAGTTAGGGTTGTGTGTTTTTCTCTAGCAGGTCAAATGGATTAAATAGATAAACATAAGTAAAAAAGTAAATATGTGGAATGGGTGAAGTTGCTCAAAGTGTTACTTTAATGTATTCACTATACAACATACCTACCCATTTGGCACTTCTACCTTTGCCTATAATTTGGATAGATGTATCACAAAGGATGGCACTTAGAGCAGGAGGTACGGTGGTGCCAAACTTGGTGCCAACGAGTTTGGCGCGACGCCAAGCTTGGCGCACCGTTACCCCTGTCGCGCCAAACTCCCTCGCGCCAAACTTAACAGCCAGCCTTTTTTTTTTTTTTTTTTTTTTGAAAAAGTAGCCGTTGGTGGTGGCAAATATAGCCGTTTTTTTTGAATTTGTACCCAAATTTTTTTATAAAAACCTCCTTATTCTTCCATATTTTCACACACTCTTCAAACCTAATTCACACCTCAAAAAACACTCATTTTTCTTTCATTATGGATCCAAACCATCCCCTCGGCGGAAGCACTTTAGACAATTATGAAGATTTTTTTAAAGACGACCGAGAGAGATATATTCGTTCGTATCAAGAGTATGAACAATATATGAATTTGTGTAATCAAGAAGCCGGTGGATCAAGATCGAGTCCTAAAAGGAGGGCATATATACCACGTCAACGAGAAACGGCGGCGGAACGTCTAATCGACGACTATTTCGGCGACGCAGAGATTGGTCCTAAATATCCAGAAGAGAATTTTCGACGAAGGTATCGTATGAGCTCTACACTTTTTAAAAAAATAGTTAATGCTATTCTAAGTTATGATGCCCAGCCCCTTCCCAAATACTTTCAATTTTTTAGAGATGGTTATGATGCTACCGGTCGTAAAAGTATTGATCCTATTTTGAAGATCACATCTGCTATACGGCAATTAGCGTACGGCACTGCGCCTGATGCGTTTGATGAGTACTTGCAAATTGCCGAACGAACTCAACGACAATGTTTAATCGACTTTACAAAATGCATACATGTTTTATACGTTGAGAAGTATTTAAGGAAGCCCACTTTAGCTGATATTGAAATATTATATGAATTGCATAAACAAAAACATGGACTCCCGGGAATGCTCGGGAGTATTGATTGTATGCATTGGGATTGGAAAAATTGCCCAAAAGCCTTAGCCCCTCAATTCAAAAGGCGTGGCCATAAATACCCAACTATTATGTTAGAAGCGGTTGCGGATCAACGGTTATGGATATGGCATGCTTATTTTGGGGTTCCTGGTGCAAATAATGATCTAAATGTTTTATATGGTTCTCCGTTATTTGATGATGAACTTGCCGGTACAGCTCCGGAATGCCCGTTTGAAGTAAATGGGCATGTGTACAACAAAGGTTACTATCTAGCCGATGGCATTTATCCAACATGGTCCGTGTTTGTGAAAACGTTTTCTGTTGCAAGGTCTGAAAAAACGTTGAGGTTTAAAATAATTCAGGAAAGTTCTAGAAAGGATATCGAAAGAGCTTTCGGAGTCCTACAAGGTCGTTGGGGAATTATACGACAACCCGCACGTGCTTTCGAAATCAACGCTTTGACAAGGATCATGAATTGCTGTGTAATGTTGCATAACATGATATTGGAAGACGAAAATTACGTAGTGAATTTAAGAGATGTGTTCGTTGATCCAACGCCAGACATTGCACGGGAATGGACCGAAAGATGTGATTTACATGTTCGAAAACACAAAGAACTCAGAGATAGCAAAATACACAACGATCTTCGAGATGACCTTGTGGAACATGTTTGGAGAAATTATAACTAGTTTGTAATTTTTATCTTTTTAAGTTTTTATGTTTTTTTTTATTGTAATGTTTTTTTTAATGAATAAAGTAATTTTAGAATATATTCTTTTTACATTTTATAAAAAAAAAAAAAAAAAAAAAAAAAAAAAAAGAGTTTGGCACCAGAAATTCTGGTGCCAACGGATACCCCAGAAATGTGGTGCCAAACATTTTCTGGTGCCAAACTCAAAAACTGCTGACGTGGCAGTTTGGCACGAGAACGGCACGAGAGTTTGGCACCACTGTACCCAGTGCTCTTAAAACCTAGCTGTTATCTTCATGCCTTTTTTTAATCTAAACTATGATTGTTGTATATTGAGTCATAATGCCATAATTTTCAAGAGATTCCAATTTAAATTAATTGCTACTCCTTAATGCTTTGTAGTCGATGCTTAAGTTAGTTTCTTATTATAATCGGTAGAGGTGGTAAATGAGTAGGCTAGTCCGGTTGGATAAGAGGTCAGTACAAGTAACGGGTCCGGCTCAAATTGTTAAAATAAATTAAACCCAGTTTGACCTATTTTTACGCATGTGGCAAAATTTTCTTCCTCTAATAGTTGGTATACACCCAAAGGAGTTACTTATACATTTAGAGGCTTTGTGGGTGACAACACACCTCGTACACCCTCATATGCGACTTTGTACTCAGGAATGCTAACTCTGTAATAGGCGTTGTGTTGTTTGGTTATTTTATGATGAGTGCCACTCATAGAAAATGTATGTTAACAGATCCTCAAATTCACTGACTTGTTTGTCTATTTCAATCATGGTCGTCTCGTGGTTTTTAGTGGCTCTAGACAATAAAAACAAAAAGCCCTTATGACACTTGTAAACTAAAGAAAAATTGCATATAAACTTGAGTTATATGATCGATATATGTTTAATATTATACGTATTTACATGCAAAATTAATAAAAATGTGGCACCCATATATGTTTAATATTATACGTATTTATATACAAAATTAATAAGAATGTGGCACCTTTTAAATGTGCGACAACACCTATTGCACACCCTCCCTCCGCGACCCCCTGATTTAAGTGTTTCCTTCTTTAAGTAATTACACAATTAAGTCAATCACGAAACGTGTGTAAAGATCAAAAATAATAAAGTCCAAAATACCCTAATGAGATCCGTGGTCCTAAAGTGAACCTTAAAATCTACCTTATACAATATGTTTGGTTGGGTAATTTTGGTCCACAGCCTAGTAGACAAATCTCTTGTTAATCTCAGTTATGATAGGAATCTAAGCCAAACCTTCATTAAATGAGTTCATTTAGTCTTCATTTTACTCAACCGATTATGCCATCATTCTTTCTAGCTACCGCAGTTGTAACAACCTATAATATTGTGTCACAACTTGTTTGTGTTGATGCATTTGTGATTGATAAATGGTATCAGTTTATTTGTTTACATTTTTCTTTCTTGGTGTCATGAGTTCTGCATGGATTGGATTATCTTGTATAAGCATATTTATTAATCATGCTGTAACCTCAATAACAAGGTGTGAAGCGAGGCCGGAAAAAAAAATATTTTCAGAAGCCAATTTTAGAATAGCTTAATATGGCATTAACAAAACAACATCATTGCAAGTTAAAAAAGAGCATTCATATTAACAACTTTTTTAAGAGCTAAAAAAGCCATTAGTATAGACATGTGTTAACCCTGTATCAAGAAGAAAACATAAACGATATTTTCATCAACAGAAATGAAATGATATGAAGGGTCATCATGTTTTTGCAGATTTTTGTTGAGTTCGTATTCTTCATAAACTCACATTAAATTCCAAGACACATGAATGGCATCAAATGGACCTTTCAACCACCAAAGGCCCATGTGTCATTCTTCAGCCTAAATACCCTTACAACAACAATATAATCCAAACAACAATATAAAGTAAAATGAAACTAAAACTAGCAATGAGGCCATATTAACATCCTATGGAAAATTGAATGTGCCCTATTGGATTGCCTATCACTACTAAAATTGGGGCTTTTAACCACGAAACACTTTTAGCTACGGCGAAGTCGTGGCTGAAAAGTGCCGCGCCTGACTAAATTTTTTTTAGACTTTGACTTTGACTTTTAACGAGAAAATTATGGTCAAAAAATGAGCTTTAGCATTTAGCCACGATGGGTGTCGTGGCTAAAAGTATTTAATATCGTGGCAAAAAAAATTTAATATTATTTTTCGAACATCGGTAAAAGCCAGAATACAAATAAAAATCGTAAAACTTTTAGTCACAGACGTTGTGGTTAAAAGTATTTACTACTTTTATTTGTTTTCTGGATTTAACTAAATATTAATAAAAAAGTATCGAGACTTTTAGCCACGACAAAAGTCGTGACTAAAAGTTATGACTTTATTTTATTAAAATCAATTTAATTCTGTAAATTTTAAAAAATAGTTAAATCTTTTAGCCTCGAGCAAAGTCGTGACTAAAAGTATTTACTAATTTCTTTCAGAAATTTAAATTTACCTCCAAAATTTTGGCTTAGAAGTGGTTCCCGCTCAACCTTTAGCGACGACGTGTCGTGGCAAAAGGTTTATTCTAATTTATACTTAAAGGAGTGTTAGAAACAGTTAATTATATTTTTTATATTTGGTATAAAATAATGCGAGTCTTGTAAGTTGTGTTAACGATAACTGAGATTATACGCACGATATATGTTCTACGATTGTATCCGGTTCGAACCAAATAAAATGAAGTTAACACTACAAGAAAAAAGAGAACAGGAGACGAAGAATTGGTGAGGACATGGATGTTCTCGTTAAAGACCCACTAAACGAAAAAAAAAATCAAGTTCAAACTTTGACCGTGGCTAGCTTGCGTTGAATTTTTACGTTTGATCTTTGGAGAGGACATGTCCTCGCCAAAGGTAAGGGTCAGAGTTTAACTCCCTTTTTTTTGTCTTTTCATATTTCATTTCAGTCGGCTCGAAACTTCCCTCCTGGAAGTATTGGCGAGGAAATGTCCTCGCCGATAGTCTGCATGTATTATTGACCATAATTAGACCTATGATTATAGAATTGTTAACACTGGTTACGATGTGTCGTTGTATTTGGCGAGGACATGTCCTCGCCAAATCTGAAGTCAAAGTTTGACTTTTTATCGTTTTTCATTTTCGCTACTTGTTTTGGCTCCAAACTTTCCCGCTAATATTTGGCTCCAAACTTTCTCACTCTCATCTTTTACTATAAAAGCAACCTTACAAACTTTTATCCTCACATCAACCTCGATCACAAACTCTTATCCTCATCCTCAAAACTTCTTATCCTCAAACCAACCTCACTAACTCAGATGGAGCAAAATGATCCTTTTAAGTATCCATGTGGAAGAGGAAATATAAAGCTAAGAGAATCACATCAGAAGCATAGCTATGGTATACTTTACTATGCATGTCCTCTTTAAAAGGTGAACAATCATAACTTTTTTATTTACGTAAATGTATAAATAAGTTGGTTGTTAAAAAGACATTTCTTATTATTATCTTACTATGTAACAGCTAACAAAAAAGAATATGGATGTAGATATGTTATATGGAAGGATGAATTTGATCTCCAACTCCATGTAAGTTCTTCTCATGGACCTTCAACACATCAAAGTTTTTCCAAACTTTACAGTGAGGAACCATTGTGGCTAAAAGTTATTGACTTTCGTGGCAAAAAAATGTCGTGGCTAAAGGTATGAATATGTCGTGGCAAAAGGTGTATAGCCACGACATCTGGATTTTTAGCCACGACTTTTGGTCGTGACTAAAAGTACCGATTCTTGTAGTGTTATATGTGTGGGTTGTAAAAAATTATTTTAGAAATGACCAAATGACCTAAAATGTTTGATAAGTGTCTATGGTTAAATATAATCAGATATTTATGTATTAATGTATAAATACATGCATCCATTTTGTTACACCAAGTGCAATAATAATATCCAATTGTATCGGATCAAGGTGTGGTAAAATGAAGCAAACCTTTCCCATGCCTGAGGGTAGAGAGACTGGTTTTAGGAACATCTCCGACAAATTTAGGCCTAGATGTATATGTGCATAATCACACTCGTGGTTTGCTAATATGGGATCATGTTTCCTCTATGGGCAAGAAGGATATCGTCTTCAAACTGAAAATTTTTCATTTGCGAAACTTGTTAAGTTGTTGTTGCAACCATGAAACATTACAAGTGGTTGGGTAAAAATAAAACCCAGTGTGCATTGC
Organism: Chrysanthemum makinoi; assembly: GCA_910596185.1. Lineage (NCBI taxonomy): Eukaryota > Viridiplantae > Streptophyta > Magnoliopsida > Asterales > Asteraceae > Chrysanthemum > Chrysanthemum makinoi. Next base: position 354,160,151 of record OU343222.1, on the reverse strand, counting down.
TTTGAGCCTATTAGAACATAATTTAGTTGTACTTTTGCGATTGTTCCTCTTGAAATAAGAAGTTAGTAAACTTACTTAACACAAATTTATAATATAATTAATTTTTAGAACGATGTTACCATTTTTTCGTTTTGATTTTGACATAATTCGAATCCACAAGACGATACCTAACCGAGCCAACATGTTAAGGCACAATAGCCCCACACGCTAGCCCATATACAATACCAAGACCCAAAACATCTTGTCAAAATTATCATGTTAACTACATAAAAAGGTAAACAGAAACCAAGAAGAAATTTTGTTAGGGTACTCGGGAAGTAATGTATTTTTTGCTCTAAACTACGTAATCTAACCGATATTCCTGGCCACCCTAAAATATTCACCCATCGACGTTGATGTATTCTGAGACTTGACGACACCTTACCCCTAACCATCGCAAGATTATCATGTTAATTACATATTATTTAACCACTTTACCATATTAAACTATGATGTTTGTCAAATTCACAATCTTCTAAGGGACCTCATTTATAAGTTCTTCTTTCTACATTTACTATAATATGATTCCAACTTTTGGTGTTTTTGTGATCTCTTCTTTGGGTGTTTTATGTTTTCGCTTTACTTGTTTTCATGCTAGGAGCAATTGACTAAGATACCCCAGGGATAATTTTTGTTGAAATATTAGGACTTATCTGCTATCTGATTATACCTTGAGGGACTAACTTTGCTTATTTATGTTTGCAGTATTAGTCCTAAGGATGTTTGATAGAAAGGTTGTGTTTCTTATAGAATTTTATAGAAAGACATGAGGTCAAGAAAATATAAAAGAAACACGGAAGGTCTTATTTGCAAACTATGGAGGGACTAGAAGCTGCAATATGTCAAAGTTCTTAGATGGATGTATAAAAGGTTCAAGATCAGCCATTGAACTTATATGTGTGATCTGATTTTCTCTCTCAAATATATAATTCTCTCAATACTCTCATATAGAAAAACCCTAGTTTGATTGATCATCTTGATCAAAGTATTGTTTCTCTTGTATTGTTCTGGTAACTTGATTGAGATCAAGTGATTATTGTTTCTGGTTTGTGATCTGTTTGAGAACAGTTTTGTATTTGTGTTGGTTTAAATCAATAAAACAAAGTTTAGATTGTGTTTTTTCTACATGGTATCAGAGCAGATACGATCTATCTCGATCAAAAAATTGATTTCAAAAAATTAGGTTTCGTCAATTTGGGTTTTTTTTACAATTACTTTGTTTTCCTTCAGTTAACTTATGTTAATTGATAGATCTGTTTTTAAAATAGTTTAGATCAAAAAGTTTTTTGAATGTGCCTATTTTTGAAAATTTTTGGGTTTGGTTAATTTAAGGCTTTTTATAATTAAAAGCCTTTGAGGTCGATTAAGTGCTTTTAATCGATAGATATGGTGTTCTTGGTTCGATTGGAGGTGGTTCTGTTATTTTCCCTAATTTTGAGAAATTAGGGTTTGTTGTTTTTAGATATGGTTATTGGTTCTTGGTATCTCCTATATCCCTTGACTAAGTGAATCAATGGTATAGTAGGTTTGGTATTTCATTGCTGCTATTTGCGTGCACTGTAACACCTCTCACACTCTTTTACCATCAGTCTCTTTATTTTCTTGCAATAGATTGCCAGAGGATAGGTTTGAGAAACATTGGAAGTTGAGGATTGTTGTTTGTGGTGTTTATGTGCTTTATTTGTCTTTTTTTATTGTTTTTGTTTATTATGTGATTGCTTGTGTGCACCCTTGACCTACCACTTCAGTGGCAAGGAAAGCCTGGGAACTACCTTCTCTCCCTTTTGTGTGTGTGTTTTTTTTGTATTTTTTTTTTCATCATGTCTCTTCATGGTAATACTCCACATGTTACACCACCTGCTTCTGCTCATAATAACTCTAATGAAGAATATTATATTTAACATGTTACTTTGATAAGTAAATTGGATTTGAGTCACCCTCTGCATTTACACTCTAATGAGTCTGCTACTTTAACTATAATATCTGTTAAACTTAAAGGAACATAAAACTATAATGTTTGGTCTTGTGCAATGCTTTTGGCTTTAGAAGAAAAAACAAAACTGGTTTTATTGATGGTACTTGCACAAGATCTAATATTGATGATGTTTTGGCCAGACAATGGGATAGGGTAAATGTTGTAGTTCTTGGGTGGATCTTTAACTTATCTCTGAAGAGATTTTCCTGGGTCAAATTTTTTCAAAAAAGGCTTCAGTTGTATAGGATGAGCTTAAAGAAACTTTTGATAGAGTTGATGGTTCTGTGACCTTTAACTTGCATCATAAGATTAACTCCTTAACTCAGAATAAGAGCACTATTGCTAAATACTTTAATAAGTTGGCTACCTTATGGAAGCAATATTTTGCTTTAATTTTAGTTGCCTAGATCTATTTGTCATGCTGCTGGTGATTTTAAAAAGCATAATCAACTTATGAAACTAATACAATTCTTAATGGGCTTGGATGATACTTATATGCAAATAAGAAGTAATATTCTTTCTATAGATCTTTTTCCTGGTGTTAAGGGTGCTTATGCTATCATTAGTAGTGAGGAGTCACATAGAAAACTGGTTTTTGGTAGCACTAGTACAAATCATAATTCTGCTTTTGCTACTAAAGTTGTTAATCAACCTGTTAATCAGTCTAATAATCCAACTGCTCATTTTAATAGAGTGATTGATAATAGAAGAAATATTGGTTCTGAAATGTTGTTGTTTGTGAAATATGTGGTTTTAATGGACATACTCAAAAAAGATGTTTTAAATTGGGATATCATCCTAATTTTGGAAAAAAGGGGAACAACAGATTTCAAAATAACACCAAAAAGTTTTCTAATAACAACTTTGTTGGAAATAATGTTGGGTCAAGTTCATCTTTTAGTTTTACAGATGAACAAATTAATACTCTCATTTCACTCATAAAAAACAACTCTCTCAATAGAAATAATGTGCAAGCCAATATGGCAGGTACTTATTATTAGAACAGCAGAATTTTCAATCAAAAATTTCACAAATATTTTTGCTCAGATAGTAATTTGCAATCTAAGATTACTTCTAATGGTAAAATTGTGGACTCTGGTGCTAATCAACATATGACATATTTTTTCTCATCTTAGAATAAAAGTTGGATATCCAAATGGGACCGAGGCTTTTATCACTAAAATTAGAAATCTCAAGCTAACTGAATCATTAATTCTGTATAATGTGTTGGTTATACCCGAGTATTGTGTTACATTGATTTCTATGCATAAGCTTTCCAAAGATAATAAAATCTTGGTTGCCTTCGATCAGAATAAATGTTATTTTTTGAATCAGTATTTGAATATGAAAATGTTCTAGGGAATAGTAATCAATGTGGAGGGTTGTATTATTTCAATACAAGAGTTATTTCATTTAAGTTTGATAATTCTGGTTTTAAAACTTGTCTTTCTCAATATGACTGGCACTGCAGGCTTGGTCACCTTCCAGACCCTTTTAAAAACTAATTTACAGTTTGATTCTAAAGATAAAAACATTGTTTGTGAAATCTGTCAAAGGGATAAACAAACTAGAGAACCTTTTCCTTTAAGTGATCATAATACTTCTGCTTTAGAAGAACTTGTGCATTTAGATCTATGGGGACCTTATAAGGTTGCTAGTAAAGAAGGTTACAAATCTACCTTTTACTATTGTGGATGATTTCACAAGAGCTGTTTGGGTATATCTTATCAAAACTAAAGATGAAGTTTTTCATTATATCACTGTTTTCTATAATCTGATTAAGACTCAGTTTAAACAGAAAATCAAAAGTTTTAGAAGTGATAATGGAACTGAATTTGTAAATCAGACATTTACTAGCTTTTGTAATGAAAAAGGAATTACTCATCAGTCCTCTTGTGCATACACATCTCAACAAAATGGTATAGCAGAAAGGATATGCATCTTTTAAATGTGGCTAGATCCCTTCTGTTTCAAAGTGAATTCCTCTTAGATATTGGACTGAATGTATTCTTACTGCCACTTTTCTTATTAACAGATTGCCTTCTTCTGTGCTAAATGGAAAATCTCCTTATGAAATGATATATAAAAAAAGGCCTGCTATCTCTGATTTAAGAATGTTTGGTTGTTTTTGCTTTGCTACTATTGTTAATAATAATGACAATTTAAGTAGTAGATCTGATAAATGTGTGATGATCGGGTATTCTAATTTAAAAAGGGATATAAGTTATATAGTCTTGACAAGCATCAGTTTACCCACTAATGAAAAGAGAGTAGACCCTAAGTTGAATAGTGACAGAGTGTCACCAAGTGAATGTAGCTACTCTCCTTTATCTGGTAGAACTCCTGACACTGGTATAAGTGATTCTTCTGTTGGTAAACCAGGAGATAATATACAAACCGATGACAATTCTTTTGCTGATAAGGATGAGATGGTTGCTACACTTGAAGAAAATTTTAATAATTCTGACTGTAATTTGAATCAAGATTCAAATTCTCCAGTTTAGGAAGTTGTACCTTTAAGAAGGTCTTTCAGGCCTTCTATTTTTCCTCAAAATTATAATGATTTTGTTGTTGAGTCTAAAGTTAAGTACGGTATTGAAAGTTTTGTTGATTATTCAAAACTTAACTCTAGAAATATCTGTTTTATTGTGCAGCTTAACAAAAATCATGAGCAAAAAAATTATTTTAAAGCTTCAAAATATGCACATTTGACTAATGCTATGAATAATGAGATTGAAGCTTTATATATGTAGGATATTGGATTTCACAAACACTCTAAACCATGATCAAAGTAGGCGTATAAGAATGTTAGAGAGAGAAAGTTCTAGTGAGAGAAAGGAAGAGAGTTGGGAACTATAGTGAGAGAAAGAAAATATTATTATGAGCTCCAACTCTCTACCTTGGAAGGTAGAGAGTATTTATAGTCTTACAATAAAACGCCACACAACGGGCTGTGGATCAGGCATACAGTGGGTAAAGACCCGTCCGTCCTCCACGATGTTACTAAACTAAATACTACTTAACATAAAAGTACTATGACTACGAGCTTTCTAACGATTACATATACTTGAGGTGACCGACTCTTTAATACCTGGAATTTCTAATTCCTAACAATCTCCCCCTAAGGGAGGTCACCTCAAACATATACTAAAATGACATTGAATACAATCAGATATTACATTAACAATTGATCTTGCATTCTTGATGTAGTACTTTGCTCCGAAGCTCGTAGTCATTGATTCCACTCATTGCATGTTTGGTTAATCCAAGTGGAGGTCTTTTACTGATCCACGTGATAATAATGTTGAGCCAGCTTTTGAGATCATCAGCTAATAGAAAATCTCTGATACATCCATTGTGGTGTTGGTATTATGTGGTGTTGTGACTTTCGGACCGACATGCTCACATTCTGGATCATGATATCTTCTCATCAGAGTAGCGGAAGCATTCGATGATTCATTATATTGGCAGCAGCGTAGCAGAAGCATGGAGTTAGAATATCAGAGTCATTGATGCACCAATCATGATATCTTTTGATATGAATGTGTTGTGTGAGCATGCGGCTATGGACTGACTGCTCCATTCTGATCAGCTGCAAACGTCGGGGTGTACCTGCATAAGATAGTTAGCAATAAAGTGCACGAAAGTGTCTTTGATCACTTTCGTCGAATTGAGGTACACGGCCCACGGTTCCCCGTTGATCAGTACAAGTACTGCCTGTGATCAGGTATAATTCCGAAGAATTTCCTTGACAGGGTTTCGCAGCTGTTCTAGCTGTTCTCAAACCGGAACGTCTCAAAGAAGACAACACGGAGTGAGTGAACCAGCGAATTTATGTCCACTGATTGATGAAAAGAGATTTGAAAAACAATCGTGTATTGCTCAATAGAAATTGTTTTTGCAATATAACGAAGGTTTTAATGAAAATCAATTATCAATCATAAAACACCTTTTGATTTGAAAAATTAGTACACGGTCGACGTGCTAATGAATAGAGTTTTAAAGCACAAAGACCGGTTTTTCAAAGGTATCCGTCAATCCATAACCTGAACCAGGATTGATTCAAAAGATTGAATCGCCCCATTGTTTCTGTTCAGTTGTCACATGGTTGATCTGTATAATAGATCTCACATGCCACCTACCAGGAGCTTGATAGATGTTGGCTCCAGAAGGCTTTCCATCTTCACAGATATAATCTCTCTTTCCACATTGTGTGAAACAGAGAGTCTTCATTGAAAGTGTCCTAATGAGATTTATTGATGATCTCGTGGCACTAGAATCAATTTGTGCATATTTGGATCCTATATCGGAGACTAGGGAGAGGGTCTCCTCCTTCAATATCAACAATCTCTAAGAGAAAGTCGATAGATAATGTCGGTTCCCCGTGAGAATGAAACAAGTCCTTTTAAGAGGAACTTGAGTGGTTTGGAAAGTTGAAGTGCAGTGCGTCACTGGGTCCATGACGTCTTGTCTTCAATACCGATGTTACCATCAGTAGCATATGAATTGAACCCGGTTTCTGCCCTAAGGTTGAATAAATGGAGGGCTATTTGTTTTCACCCTTTTCTCATTCAATTCCTTTTAATTCTTCAACCCCTTCAGTGCTTACCGAGACTTCATAGCTAGAACCTTGTTGGGTTTATTCCAGTACTAGCTCAGTCTCAGTCCGCACTCTTCCCATATCTCATTTTTCTCCTTTTATCATCATACCTAAGAACTCTACACTAACTAGTGGATAGTCCCTGGGTAGATCCCTCCGGTTCTGGCGGATCATGGGAACACATACCTAACCTTATCGTCCTTATATCACCATACATAATGTAAAGTTGGTCGGTCTTTTTGGTATTGTTCATCTGCCATAGGAACCAATTGAAAATCATTTGAAAATCAATCCAGATACTTATGATATTTTATCAAAGCATTTTGTACCTGAATTGTTTTTGATATTTTTAGAATAAGTGCTCCCCCTCAACATGTGCATCAAATGTTTGAAATCGTTTTGCACACGGAGGCAAGAGGAAGAAATTACTTCTTTGATTACCATTTTTCTAAAAGATATCAACATCACTTCCCTAACCAAGACAAGTAGATAAAGCATTTTGGGAAGGATGATGTTTTCATAAGTTTTGCTCCCCCTCAATATGTGCCTCAAGATTTGAAAAGAGTTTTGCACATACTAGAGGGAACCTGCACATTGAGATAAGTGATCACGTTTCAAATCTTAGATTTAAGATAGATGCTCCCCCTCAACATGTGCATGGAAAATTTGAAATCGTTTGTCACATGTGGGAAGAAGAGCATGTACATCCTTATAAAACCATTTACCGAATTATCAATTTAAATCCAATTTAAATCACACATTCTCCCCCGATCACAACTATTAAATCATTTGAGATTTGTGATCTCTTATAGATTTAAATTGATTTTGAAAGCTTTTAGGGAGAATTGTGACTTGATTATGAAAGCGTTTTAACTGATAAGGATCGGATGTTAAGACTTTAAACTCCATTGATAAAACATGCATGTATATCTTTTGAAAACAATTGAATGCCAAATAACTTTTTAATTTAATTGAAATCATTCTCCCCCTCAATCAATGACATAGGTTGTTGATTGAGAGATTGATCTTTTGACAAATAAGTCCAGATGATTATCAAAAATAGAGACTGAGTTATTTTTCAAAGCAGTTAGTTTTCAGCAGATAAATGTTTATAGAATCAGAGCATGGAATTTGGTTGATAAGAAGGCTTTTGATGAACGTTCAAACAAATTCTCAAATCTTGAAAAACATGAAAAAGCATGGCTCTGTTCTTTCTTTGAAAAGCGGGTTACTGCCTGAACTGACAATAAGCCATTTTTTTTTTTTTTTTTTTTTTTAATAAAAATTCGAACAACATCTAAAGTCCCGTGTCATTCTTTGAATGACAACATCAAGATCGTAGATATTATCGAATCGAGAGAAACATGACAAAATGACAATATATTTGAAGATTTTTGAGTTTTCAAATTTTTATGGATTTTGAAAGTTTTATATTTTTCTATTTGATTTTTCTTGGTTTTATAATTTTGTATTTTATTTTTCGAATAAATATTTACAAGAGATAAATTAGTTTAAGAGAATGATGAAATGAGTACCGAGATAAAGATATCGTTCAGCACGTTGTAGAAAAAAGGAATCAACATCTCTTAAACTTTCGCCACCAAAGCATTCGAGGCTTCTAAGAAAATCGTCTGGACATGAGCCTTCTCAATTTGAATCTTTGGTAGCTTCCCCCCAAACCGAAAAACATCGAATAAAGACCATTTCCCTAAGAAGTAGAGTTGAATACAAAGCGGTCTCATTGATTGAAGCTCAGCACCCTGAAGAACACGAGAACACCGAAGTAACAAGTTGAAACATTGATCGTCTCAGTGGTTATCAAATCCGGATTAACTGATTACGACCGATCACATGAACCTGTTGTGCATCCCCGGTGTACACCTTACTCTTCAAGATTGACCAGTTGTCTATTTAGGGAACAATATATCAACATCTTCATTTTACCAAGTGCATTCCAGTTATATAACATATAACCAATCAGCACATAATGTACACATGTACCCAACAAGAGTAGAGACGATGACATCCATGTAACATGTTGAGTTACTAATCATCTCTGTGGATGTCAACTCTGAAATAACTGAATTAGCTCGATCAAGTGAACATGTTGTGCATATAATCGGAAGCACTTTATCATAAACCGTATATAAGATGTCGATAGGCAGTATCATCTCACGTTCCAAATATTATTCTCACATTTCTTCCAACTGAACAATGAAGTAACATAAACCAAAGGTCTCCAGAGACCACTTCCCCAAATAGTTGGAATAATATATCCTTCCCCCAAATGGTTTTGATACCTCAGAATCAGCAAAACATAATATATCCATAAACTTGAAATCTTGTGAGAAGAACTCAAATAGCCCAAATGAATCCTGTGAGAATCAACTGCTACATAAACTCTCTCCGACTATCTTTATCAACCCATATGTAGACAATTTGAAGTGACCATTGTTGAAGAAAAACCCGATATACCAAACTTGAAACTGAAGTTGAATTCCCCGCATTTGTGTCTTAAGCTTGCACTTAAAGATGGAAGAACGGTGTCGAGAATCTATGCTTCAAGCAAATCTCTAAGTACTCACACTCAAACAAGGTATGAGACATTAACACCTCTTGATATTATCCACATCGTCATCTGCATGTGACACTGAGTAAAACAACGTAACTCCTAATAGTGATAGTTAACCAGGTCTTCAACCATCCACTCCGACTGCTGGTAACTAGATAAACCAAGCCTTCAACTCAAATTCTTAAGCCCGAGCAAGTTATCAAATAAGAACACGCCTTTGTGAAGGTCAACTTCAATCTCAAATAAGTGATACATGATTAACTCTGAAGTAATCAACTTGTGTCAAATGTCCAACACGTGAATAAACATACAATCGGATGTACGTTGACCCACTGAATGAACCGGAGCAAATGATTCCTCAACATCAATGCATTCTTCCTTAAGGTATACATGTAGAAACTGATCTGGAAGATTCACCAATAATGTTTTCGAGCGGATGAGGTAGTCATTTTCCTTAATGTTCATGTGGTTGATTTATAACGTGCACCATGAGAGGAACAATAATCCGTGAAGATTTGGCAAAGGAATACCAAAGAGCGGATCATTATTCATGAACAATAATCCGTGAAGATTTGGCAAAGATATACCAAAGAGCGGATCATTATTCAATAGTGCAACTACAACATCATGATAGTCGTTATCAACGCCTTGTGAAGTAATTGGAGATAAGGTTTCTTGAGAATTCTGAGAAGTACTTCTTAGATGGTGAACCTGTTGAGTCAGTAGAAACTAGAGCATGAGCTTCAGAAACTAGATGATCAACATTCGTTGGAGATTGAAAGTACGCATCAAACATATCTTTGAAAAACAATGAATCCCAGTTATCCTTAGTAGGTGAAGCATTAGGCGTTGAAGGAGAGTCATACGACCATAAATCAAGCATCCATCAACATGTAGTATATGCACTCTTGAAGTTGCCATTTTTGATTTGAACAAGTGAATAAGAATAAACACCAATGAACGTAGATCCACTTGAGGGTTGACAGAGCGTGGGAAAACATGAAGCTTGTTGATGAAGAATGTCGATGAGAATGGTCATAAACATGAAGATTTCTCTTCTTTTGAAGATAAAGCGCACTGAAGCGTACACTTTTCTTTTCTTTGAAGAACGGGGCCTGAAGTGTTATCTGCAGACGCCATAATGATGAAGTACGAGGCCTGAACTGATGTGAACAGACGTCATTGTTTAGAGCCCAGTTATATGTTTAGAGCCGCCCGAATCCAAATACCAAGGGACGACTTGTACGACCTGCTTTGGACAACAGACGAAGATAGAGAATTGGAAACATTGGATCCCCACGTGCTCATGGGGTCCTTTTGGTTAGCACAAACAATCTTTGAATCAGCAGAAACCCTAGGTGCAATGTCATTGTCACTAGGAGCTAAACTAGTAGAAGCATCAGACTTAGTCGAGGGACATTTTGTGCTTAATGGGATTATTCTACCAGTTGGCTTCCAAACCTTAATAGGCACTACTCTAGGCATAGTGGATCTAGTTAAGGGGCAAGGTTTGCCATTCGTGAATATTCGACCTGTGGGCTTCCACTGAAATCCTACATTGGTAAAAACCTTCCTTGTAGGTTTCCAGGATTGCTTAATCTGTTTCGCTCTCCAAACTTTCTTAACTGGGTTATGAATCTTAGACCTCAGAAATAACACATCACATATATCATGATTACCAGAAATTAAACATTTTTTGCATGTTTTGCAGACAGCATAAGGCCTCGAATTAATTTTAGTAAGCTTAGAGCTAATACTAGAACTAACACGATTCTTTTTGTTCAAATCAAACTTCTTGTCCCTATGGTGTTCTTTCACTTCCTTATCATGATCACTTTTAGTTTGCGTAATCTTATCCTTCTTTGCATAGCTTCTAGGTTTTGACCCGCTAACTTTAGTGTCAATCTTAACATCTGTAGAAGTAACGATGGGAACATTACATGGCTTCACTACTTTCTGCATTCCTGGTCTAGAAGTGCTTGGATCTGAAATTCTAGGAGGCACATCACAGGTTGTTTGCTTGAATTTTGACATGGAACAAGGCATATCAAGGGTCACATGCTTGGCTTTAGGCATAGAACAAGGCACCACTATTCTATCTCGCCTATTGCTAGATGTCGGACTTGTGACAATTACATACTCTAAGAGTTCCTGAGATCGTTTGGCATCCATGCAAGCATAGGCTATAGTACTATCAAAAGGTTTTTCTAATCTTTCATCTTCAACCATCTCACGGAGACCCTTCAAACTTTCCTTAAGGTATGAGAGATATGCTTTATGTGCGAGTTCATTATTCCTAATGGGCGAGGGAATATATAACATATCGATAGCATACTTATCACAATCAGAAACCTTAGGAACAGAATATTTGCAATTGGGGATTGGCAACTTTCCTTTCACCTCACGCTTCAGATTCTCAATCTCGTTAAGTAAAGAAGTTATCTTTCAATTTGTTTATCATGATTAACTTTAAATGAATCACATAACTCTTTGTGTTGATCATTAACCTTTGAAATTTCAGCTTTAAAACAATTATTTTCTTTTTGCAAGTTATCAATAATGTTTTGAAGTTGGAAATTCTGAGAATCTAAAGGTGAAGGCATATGGGAACCAGTCACATCCTTCTTTTCACCTTTCAGTTGTGAGACTTGGGTTCTCAATCTTCTGATCATGTTACAATGAGCTCGAATCTGTTCATCACGTTTGCTAATTTCAAAAACTGCATCAAATTCAGGAGCATCCAAGGATGTCTTGATATTTGAGGTTTTAACATTTTCTTTTAGATGTTGATATTTTAATTGCAAAGCAAGATGCTCAACTTCCAATTTAGAAAACTGTTTCACCAGGTTATCATGATCATCCTGTTCAATTTTCTTATGCAATTTAGAATTAGTTTTTTCAAGCTCAATGACACGATCATGGGAGACTTTCAGAGCAACAGATAATTCATGAAATTGAGAAGCATTAATGGAACAATTCGTAGCAGTGTAAAACACATCTTGAGTAATACATTCAGAAATAAGGTTCTCATTTAGTGTATGCAAGTTCTTCCTCTCAATCTCATTATATTTTAGTGCTCGCTCATAGTCACTAACCTCAACTATCATTGCATCAAATTCCTTTTCCATTCCCTTAATATCAGTTTCTATCCCCTTTTTAAGACTCTTAAAGTGATCTTTTAGAAGTTTAAAGAAAGGCATGACCTCAGTTAAATAACATTCTTTCATTTGCTCAAAACCCCTTTCTCCTTCCGTAATACCAGTGGGTGTGATCATTTTCTTGCAAGTTTTCTCAAAATCAACAAATAGTTGAAGTATAACATATTGGCTAATTAAGATCTTGCTTTTAGTGGCAATTGTTCTAGGAACAAGATGCATTGGTGTATTAGGAGGATACACAGTTGCTCTAGGCAATTTCCTACAAGGGGGATTCTTTTCAACAAGATTTTCAGCTTTTTGCGTTTCCATATCCTTTTTCCAGAACACTTGTTCAGGGGTTAATAGAGTCTGAGGCTTAAACTTGTTCAAGGAGATCCAATTTTCTTTAGTGTAATTATGGGGTTTGATCGTTATGTTATTCTTTTTACACTCAGGATCTTCTAACTTCTTATTCATTTTCTCCCTAGTGACGTCATCAGATTTCTTATCTTCCTCAGTGCAATCAACGCAACTAGGTTTCTGCCTAGGTTTAAGGATTTCATTACCATCATAAAGCACCTTATGAGCATTTCTAGCCTTTTTAATTACCTCTGGATTTGGTTCCTCAACAAGGGGAATGCTATGCTTATCGCTTAAGACTCTATGCTTAGTGATCATGTGAGCAGTCTGAATGGTATTCCCTTGTACGTACAACTTATTTTCAAGCTTGTTTTTCAAAGTTTTTAGATTGGAAAAATCATTCAAAAGTTTTGATTCCTTAGCCTTGAATTCTTGCTTAAGCATTTTAACATTTTCTTGAAGTTCGTGTTTTTGCTTAGCAGTTTTGGAAAGCTTTTCTTGTAAGGAGTTTAACTCTTGTTTTAATACTTCTTCTCTAAAATTACTTTTTCTAATAATTGTACGCATTTGGATATCCATCTCCTGCTCACGAGTGGTAAGTTCAAACTTAGCACGCTGTTCGTATATGGCAACTTGATCCTTATAGGTATTGAGTTCAGTGGTCAAGGAGTCATCAGGCACAAATGCAGTGTACTCATGCAATTCATAATCATCATTTTGAGTAGAAGATGCATACCTAGGTACAGCAGAAACTTCCATGCAACTTTCCTCTGCATTAACGTGCACAGGTTGTGGCCGGTGCATCTCTATCTTGGGTACATCCGAAGCTTCCATGGAGCGTTCCTTTGCATTAGCTTGCACAGGTTGTGATTGGTGCACCTCTCTCTCTTGTGAACATGAGCATGAAGATTCTATTTTAGCATTTTTCGACTCATCATTATTTGTTTTCTCTAACATTCTGCATTCAGCAATACCCGATTCTTCAACAGATACATTACCCAACTTATCACAACAATCTCTCAACTGCACCTGACACTCATTCACTTTTTCATCCTTTTGTGCAGTATCCTCAATGTACTTTTTCACATTATCCATGAGTAGGATAAATGTCTCAATGAATTCCTGAATTTCCATTCCAGTATGTTTTTTGAAGGAAATTCCAGTCAAGTGTTGATCGTAATCTGCTGAATATTCCCCACTGATGAATGGCTGAAATTGTTTGTAGATTACTTGAAGAGCTGCACTGGAACCATCCTTTTGAACCTCTTCATTGGAAAGTTGCAGCTTTAAATGTTCTAAGTTCAACAACAAGCTTCTTGTCAATGTAGGTAAGTCCTGGCGGAAAAGAGCACTACATGTTCGATCCCCAGCTATGGATAACAGCTGTATGAGGTGCAGATGAAGTAGCTGATAGGGCTCAATGCTGCATTCCATTTGCATGGCATTCTGTAGCTTGGACTGGTGCAATTCTCTCTCATTAGATTCTGAACACGGAGATCTCACATCCTCATTGCTTAATTCAATCATCTTTAATCGTTCAGTGTAGCATACATTATCATTGTTGTCCACAACATCATACAGTTTAAGCACTTCTGAAATCACTGGGTCAGTAGAGTAAGACATGATGTGGAAGGATGCACGGGATTTTACACGTCTATGATTTAAACCGAGAAATAGAATCTTTCGCGGGATTTTACTAAAATCAAGACGAAACCGTTAAGCAATGACCAGTAGAAGGTGTTAAGATGACCGATGGATCGATACAATGAAAGACGATTGTGTGATAGGACTTTAGAATGTTTGTAGGAAAAGCTGAAATGTTGATTGGTTGAGATTTGGATTGGTTGATGCACGTTTTTACAGAGAATTTTTAGGTCTAAAAACTTAAAACCTCAATAACTTCCTTTCGGAGGGGATTTGGGCCTCGAAAAATTCGTTTCACGACTTTGTGGTGAAACTTCACAATATTCAGCCTGTTCCGGTCGTTTTGACAGGTATTTCGCTGAAAACGGAGTTACGGATCAAAAGTTATGGCCGTTTGAAGTTTTGACGTAAGGAATCAACTCGCTAAATAGCCAAGTCGCATTAGTATCAACTCGCAACACAATCAACTCGCTTAATAAATAGCCAAGTCGCATTAGTATCAACTCGCAACACAATCAACTCGCTTAATAGCCAAATCGCATAGAACACAAGTCGCATAAAGAGACAACTCGCTTAATAGCCAAGTCGCATAAAAACCCAACACGCTTCTATAACAACTCGCTTAGGGCAACTCGCTTCCAAGAACAAGTCGCTTCAATAAGTAACTCGCATAGACAACTCGCTTCCAAGAACAAGTCGCTTCAATAAGCAACTCGCATAGACAACTCGCTTCCAAGAACAAGTCAACTCGCAACCAAGAAAAGTACAACGTGACTCAACTCGCTTCCAAGTATTATTCAAAAACCACCACTTTTCAATCCAAAAACAACCAAACCACAATGATTTAAGCCTTCCAATTCAAAACATAAACACATATGATGATCCTAAACACAAAAGTACAAGCAAAATTCAAACTTTAACACTAGAATTTGTCCAAATGAATCAAACTCTCCTAAACCCTTAATACCCCAAAAACCTTATGAAATCCACCAAAACAAGGAGCATGAAGGATGAGTGATCAAACCATGGCTCTTGATACCAATTGTAGGATATTGGATTTCACAAACACTCTAAACCATGATCAAAGTAGGCGTATAAGAATGTTAGAGAGAAAGAGTTCTAGTGAGAGAAAGGAAGAGAGTTGGGAACTATAGTGAGAGAAAAGAAAATATTATTATGAGCTCCAACTCTCTACCTTGGAAGGTAGAGAGTATTTATAGTCTTACAATAAAACGCCACACAACGGGCTGTGGATCAGGCATACAGTGGGTAAAGACCCGTCCGTCCTCCACGGTGTTACTAAACTAAATACTACTTAACATAAAAGTACTATGACTACGAGCTTTCTAACGATTACATATACTTGAGGTGACCGACTCTTTAATACCTGGAATTTCTAATTCCTAACAATATAGAAATGATACTTTTGAGATTACTGTGTTACCTCCTGATAGAAAAGCTATATGAAGTAAATGGGTGTTTAAAATTAATTATAAATCTAAAGGAGAAATTGATAGATACAAGGCTAGACTTGTAGCTAAGGGCTTTAATCAAAAAGAGGGTGTTGATTATGAGGAGACTTATTCTCCAGTTGTTAAGATGGTTACTGTTAGATGTTTGTTAAACATTGTTGTTCAGAATAACTGGCCTATTTTCCAGTTAGATGTTAATAATGCCTTTTTATATGGTGATCTTAATGAGACTGTTTATATGAATTTACCAGAAGGATTCTTTCATGATGGTGATAACAGAGTTTTCAGACATAAAAGTGATTATATGGTTTGAAACAAGCCCCTAGGCAATGGAATGCTAAACTCTGCTCTTATTGAAAATGGATTTAGTTAAAGTAAAAATGATTATTCTTTATATACTAAGTCTAATAATGGTGTGTTTATTGAATTACTTGTTTATGTGGATGATATAATCATTACAGTAAATAATGTTTCTGAAATAGAAAATTTCAAAAGTTTTCTTAAAACTAAGTTTTTGATTAAAGATTTGGGGAAACTGCAATATTTTCTTGGTATAGAAGTTGTTGATACTGATGCAGGAATTTGTTTAAACCAAAGAAAATATTGTTTAGATTTGTTAAGTGAGTTTGGCATGCTTGGTTGCAATCCTTCTAAGACTCCCTTGCAGTCTAAACTTGTTATTACAAATCAAGCTACTAATGATGATCCATTGTTGGATAACATTACTGATTATCAAAAACTTATGGGGAAGTTAATCTACTTATCTAATACTAGGCATGACATCTCTTGTGCTTTACATTGCTTAAGCCAGTTTATGCATTCTTCTCTCAAGTCTCATCTCAGAATAGCTTTTAAGATACCGGTATCTGAAAGGAGCTCCAGGTTTGGGTATTCTATTACTAAGAATTTTGATATATATCTTCTTGCTTATTATGATGTTGACTAGGCTAAATGTGTTGTGACTATAAAATCAGTCACTGGCTATTGTGTTTTCTTATGTGGGTCTTTAGTATCTTGAAAAAGTAAAAAACAATCTACTCTCTCTAAAAGTTCAACTGAAACAGAGTATAGAGCTCTTGCTTGAGTCACCAGTGAAGTTATTTGGATTTTGAAAATTTTAAAATATCTTAAAGCTAAAAGTCTTTACCTATTCCTCTTCACTATGATAACAATTCAGCTATTAAGATAGCTACAAAACCAGTATTTCTTGAAAGGACTAAACATCTTGAGATTGATCTGAATTTTGTTAGAGAATTTTTTTTAATGGCGTGGTCAAAACTATGAAAGTAGATTCTGCAAACCAAATTGCAAATATCTTAACAAAAGGGTTGGATACATTGCAACACAACTTTTTGGTAAAAAAAGCTTAACATGTTTGATGTTTATCAGATATCAGATTAAGGGAGGATGTTGAAATATTAGGACTTAATCTGCTATCTGATTATACCTTGAGGGACTAACTTTGCTTATTTATGTTGGCAGTATTAGTCCTAAGGATGTTTGATAGAAAGGTTGTGCTGCTTATAGAAGTTTATAGAGAGACATGAGGTCAAGAAAATATAGAAGAAACACGGAAGGTCTTATTTGCAAACTATGGAGGGACTAGAAGCTACAATATGTCAAAGTTCTTAGCTGGATATATAAAATGTTCAAGATAAGCCATTGAACTTATATGTGTGATTTGATTTTCTCTCTCAAAGATATAATTCTCCCAATACTCTCATATAGAAAACCCTAGTTTGATTGATCATCTTGATCAAAGTATTGTTTCTCTTGTATTGTGCTGGTAACTTGATTGAGATCAAGTGATTATTGTTTCTGGTTTGTGATCTGTTTGAGAACAGTTTTGTACTTTTGTTGGTTTAAATCAATAAAACAAAGTTTAAATTGTGTTTTTCTACAATTTTAATGGTCATGTGCAACCAAAGACTTCCCAACATTTGTTGGTGGATCGAAGCATTATAGATTGCTTCTTCAAACACCAAAATGCTCACTTGTGGCTTTAGTATCTACATGAATTGATTACCTTATTTGCATGCGTGTTCTTTTCAACTTAAAATTTTATTACTAACAAGGTAAAATAGTCACGAAAGCGTAGCTTTTTCTTCTGCATATGAGACATGAAAGCATAAATCTTCATGAATCTTACGTTATGTTGGCCAAAAACGTTAGAGCACTTGTAACCTTATGCCCAAAACATAAATTATAAAATGCTTGTTAAAAACATGTTTATGTAGATCATGTATGATTGTGTCATGTTTAGAGTTTAGTTACTTGGCTTACGTCAATCCTTGCTCTCATCTCCTTGTACCTTATTCATGTTTTATAATGTTAAGTGCAATGATACCAATATCTTTCTGATAATTACTTGAGTACCAATAATCATGATGATTTCATTAAGCCCTCTACTATGTATACAAGTGTCTGGTCAGGGATGCTAACTCTGTAATGGCCGTTGTGTTGTTTGGTTATTTTCTGATGAGCGCCACCCTAAGAAAATGTATATTAACAGATCCTCAAAGTCAGTGACTTGTTTATCTATTTCAATGTGTCCTTCTTAGAGTAATTACATTATTAAGTCAATCACGAAACGTTTGTAAAGATCAAAGACGACGATAAAGTCCAAAAGACCCTAATGAGATCCGTGGTCCTAAATTGAACCTTAAAATCTACCTTATACAATAGGTTTGGTTGGGTAATTTTGGTCCAAAGCCTAGTAGACATATCTCTTGTTAATCTCAATTATGATAGGAATCTAGACAAGCCTTCATTAAATGAGTTCATTTAGTCTTCATTTTACTGAACCGATTATGACCAATAAACTTTACGTCATCATTCTTTCTACCGCAGTTGTAACAACCTATAATATTGTGTCACAACTTGTATGTGTTGATGCATTTGTGATTGATAAATGGTATCAGTTTATTGGTTCACATTTTTGTTTCTTGGTGTCTTGAGTTCTTCATGGATCTGATTATCTTGCATAAGCATATAGGTTAATCATGTTGTAACCTTAATAACAAGGTGTGAGGCTAGGTGGAAAAAAAAATTTTGAAGACAAATTTAGAATAGCTTAATATGGCATTAACAAAACAACATCATATCATACGTTTACAAGAAGGAAACGCAAGTATAGACATGTGTTAACCCTGTTTCCGAATCAAGTATCAAGAAGAAAACATAAACCATATTATCCATCAACAGAAATGAAATGAAATGAAATGAAGTGTCATCATGTTTTTGCAGATTCTTGTTGAGTTAGTATTCTTCAGAAACTCACACTTAAATTCCAAGAAACATGAATGGCATCAAATGGACCTTTCAACCACCAAAGGCCCATGTGTCATTTTTCAGCCTAGATACCCTTACTAACAATATAATCCAAACAACAATATAAAGTAAAATGAAACTAAAACTAGCAATGGGGTCATATTAACATCCATGGCGAATTAAATATGCCCTATTGGATTGCCTATCACTACTAAAATCGTGGCTTTTAGCCACTGAACACTTTTACTTACGGCGAAGTCATGACTGAAAAGTGCCGCGCGCGACTAAAAGTTTTTTAGACCTTGACTTTGACTTTCAACTAGAAGAATTTGGTCAAAAAATGAGCTTTAGCATTTAGCCACGATGAGTGGCGTGGCTAAAGTATTTAATATCGTGGCTAAAAGTATTTAATATTAAATTTTGAGCATGAGTATTGATAAAAAATAGTAAAACTTTTAGTCACGACGGACGTCGTGGCTAAAAGTATTTACTCTTTTATTTATTTTCTGGATTTAACTAAATATTAATAAAAAAATATCAAGACTCTTAGCCACGACAAAATTTACGACTAAAAGTTTTGACTTTATTTTATTATAATCAATTTAATTCAGAAAATTTTAAAAAATAGTTAAATCTTTTAGCCCCAAGCACAGTCGTGATTAAAAGTATTTACAAATTTCTTTGAGAAATTTAAATTTACCTCCAAAATTTTGGCTTAGAAGTGGTTCCCGCTCAACCTTTAGTGACGACGTGTCGTGGCTATAGGTTTATTCTAATTTATATTTAAGGAGTGTTAGAAACAAGTTTAATTATATTTGTTATGTTTGGTATAAAATAATGCGAGTCTCGTAAGTTGTGTTAACGATAACTGAGATTATATGTACGATATATGTTCTACGATTATATCCGGTTCGAACTAAATAAAACGAAGTTAACACTACAAGAAAAAAGAGAACACCAGACGAACAATTGGTGAGGACATGGATGTCCTCGTTAAAGACCCACTAAACGGAAAAAAATCGAGTTCAAACTTTGACCGTGGCTAGCTTGCGTTGAAGTTTTACGTTAGATATTTGGCGAGGACTTGTCCTCGCCAATGGTAAGGGTCAGAGTTTGAACTTTTTTTTGCCTTTCATATTTCATTTTCAGTTGGCTCGAAACTTTCCTCCCGGAAGTATTGGCGAGGACATGTGCTCACCGATAGTCTGCCCATATTATTGACCATAATTAGACGTATAATTATCGGGTTTTTAACACTGGCTACGATGTTTCGTTGTATTTGGCGAGGACATATCCTCGCCAAATCTTAAGTCAAAGTTTGACTTTTTTTCGTTTTTCATTTTCGCTACTTGTTTTGGCTCTAAACTTTCCCGCTAAACATTTGGCTCCAAACTTTCCCGCTCCCATATTTTACTATAAAAGCAACCTCACAAACTCTTATCCTCAACCTCACAACCTCTTATCCTCACACCAACCTCACAAACATTCCTCCCGGAAGTATTGGCGAGGACATGTCCTCGCCGATAGTCTGCGAGTATTATTGACCATAATTAGACCTATAATTATCGGGTTGTTAGCACTAGTTATGATGTTTCGTTGTATTTGGCGAGGACATGTCCTCGCCAAAATCTTAAGTCAAAGTTTGGCTTTTTTTTCATTTTTCATTTTCGCTACTTGTTTAGGCTCTAAACTTTCCGGGCAAAACATTTTGGCTCCAAACTTTCCCGCTGTCATAGTTTACTATAAAAGCAACCTCACAAACTCTTATCCTCACATCAACCTCACAAACTATTATCCTCGACCTCACAACCTCTTATCCTCACACCAACCTCACAAACTTTCTTCCAGAAAGTATTGGCGAGGACATGTCCTCGCCGATAGTCTGCCAGTATTGCTGACCATAATTAGACCTATAATTATCGGGTTGTTAACACTGGTTACGATGTTTCGTTGTATTGTCCTCGCCAAATCTTAAGTCAAAGTTTGACTTTTTTTCATTTTTCATTTTCGCTACTTGTTTTGGCTCTAAACTTTCCCGCTAAACATTTGGCTCCAAACTTTCCCGCTAAACATTTGGCTCCAAACTTTTCCGCTCCCATATTTTACTATAAAAGCAACCTCACAAATTCTTATCCTCGCATCAACCTCACAAACTCTTATCCTCAACCTCACAACCTCTTATCCTCACATCAACCTCACAAACTCAGATGGAGCGAAATGATTCTTTTGAGTATCCATGTGGAAGAGGAAATATAAAGCTAAAAGAATCACATCATAAGCACATCTATGGTATACTTTACTCTGCATGTCCTGTTTCAAAGGTGAACAATCATAACCTTTTTATTTACGTAAATGTATAAATAGTTTGGTTGTTAAAAAGACATTTCTTATAATTTTCATACTATGTAACATCCAACAAAAAAAGAATATGGATGTAGATATTTTATATGGAAGGATGAATTTGATCTCCAGCTCCATATAAGTTCTTCTCATGGACCTTCAATACATTAAAGTTTTTCCAAACCTTACAGTGACGCACCGTTGTGGCTAAAAGTTATTGACTTTCGTGGCAAAAAACTTTCATTGCTAAAGGTATGAATCTGTCGTGGCAAAAAGGTTTATAGCCACGACATCTGGACTTTTAGCCATGACTTTTGGTCGTGACTAAAAGCATCGATTCTTGTAGTGTATATGTGTGGGTTGTAAACAAATATTTTAGAAATGACCAAATGTCCTCAAATATTTGATATCCTAAAATGTTTGATAAGTGTCTATGGTTAAATATAATCAAATAGTTATGTATTAATGTTTAAATACATGCATCCATTTTGTTACACCAAGTGCAATAAAAATATCCAATTGTATCGGAGCAAGGTGTGGTAAAATGAAGCAAACCATTCCCTTGCCCGAGGGTAGAGAGACTTGGTTTAAGAACATCTCCGACAAATGTAGGCCTAGATATATATGTGCGTAATCACACTCGTGGTTTGCTAATATGGGATCATCTTTCCTCTATGGGCAAGAAGGATATCGTCTTCTATGTAAATAAGCAGATAACTGAAAATTTTCATTTGTGGAACTTGTTAAGTTGTTGTTGCAACCATGAAACATTACGAGTGGTTGGGTATAAATAAAACTCGGCGTGCATTGCTTTGAGCCTATTAGAACATAATTTAGTTGTACTTTTGCGATTTTTTCCTCTTGAAAAGTAGAGTTATTAAACTTGCTTAACATAAATTTATAATATAATTAATTTTTATAACGGTATTTCCATATTTCTGATTTTCATTTTGACATAATTCAAATCTACAAGACAATACCTAACCGAGCCAACATGTTAAGGCACAAAAGCCCCACACGCTAGCCCATATACAATACCAAGACCCAAAACATCTTGTCAAAATTATCATGTTAACTACACAAAAAGGTAAACAGAAACCAAGAAGGATTTTTGTTAGGGTAATCGGGAAGTCAAGTCTTTTTTGCTCTAAACTACGCAATCTAACCGATATTCCTAGCCATCCTAAAATGTTCACCCATCGACGTTGATGTATTCTGAGACTTAATGACACCTTAGCCCTAACCATCACAAGATTATCATGTTAATTACATGTTATTTAACCACTTTAACATATTAAACTATGATGTTTGTAAAATTCACAATCTTCTAAGGGACCTCATGTATAAGTTCTTCTTTGTAACTTCTTTCTACATTTACTATAATATGATACAACTTTTTGGTGTTTATGTGATCTTTTCTTTGGGTGTTCTATGTTTTTGCTTTTCTTGTTGTCGTGCTCGAAGCAATTGACTAAGATACCCCAGGGATAATTTTTGTTGAAATATTAGGACTTAATATGTTATTTGGTAATTATACCTTGAGGGACTAACTTTGCTTATTTATGTTTGCAGTATTAGTCCTAAGGGTGTTTGATAGAAAGGTTGTGTTGCTTACAGAAGTTTATAGAAAGACATGAGGTCGAGAAAATATAGAAGAAACACGGAAGGTCCTATTTGCGAACTATGGAGGGACTAGAAGCTGCAATATGTCAAAGTTATTAGTTGGATGTATAAAAGGTTCAAGATCAGCCATTGACTTTATGTGTGTGATCTCATTTTCTCTCTCAAATATATAATTCTCTCAATACTCTCATATAGAAAACCCTAGCTTGATTGATCATCTTGATCAAATTATTGTTTCTCTTGTATTGTTCTGGTAACTTGATTGAGATCAAGTGATTATTGTTTCTAGTTTGTGATCTGTTTGAGAACAGTTTTGTACAGGTGTTGGTTTAAATCAATAAAACAAAGTTTAGATTGTGTTTTTCTACATGGTATCAGAGCAGATACGATCTATCTTGCTCAAAAAACTGATTTCAAAAAATTAAGGTTTCGTGAATTTACAATTACTTTGTTTTCTTTCAATTAACTTGTGTTAATTGATAGATCTGTTGTTAAATCTTTTATATCTAAAAGTTTTTTTAATACGTCTATTTTTTTGAAAAAATTTGGGTTTGGTTAATTTGAGGGTTTTTATAATCAAAAGCCACTGAGGTCGATTAAGTGTTTTAACAGATAGATCTTGTGTTCTTGGTTCGATTGGAGGTGGTTCTGGTTATTTTCCCTAATTTTGAGAAAATAGGGTTTGCTGTTTTTGGATCTTGTTATTGGTTCTTGGTATCTGCTATATCCCTTGACTAAGTGAATCAAGGGTATATTAGGTTTGGTATTCCGATATTGCTATTTGCGTACACTGTAACACCTCTCACACTTTTATACTTTCTGTCTCTTTATTTTCTTCCAATAGGTTGCCCGAGGGTAGGTTTGGGAAACATTGGAAGTTGAGTATTGTTGTTTGTGGTGTTTCTATACTTTATTTGTCTTTTTTATTGTTTTTGTTTATTACCTGATTATTTGTGTGCGCCCTTGACCTACCACTTCAGTGGCGAGGAAATCCTGGGAACTACCTTCTCTCTCTTTTGTGTGTGTGATTGTTTTTGTATTTTTTTTTTGTCATTATGTCTCTTCACAGTAATACTCCACCTGTTACACCACTTGCTTCTGTTCATAATAACTCTAATGAAAAAGATTATATTGAACCTATTACTTTGATAAGTAAATTGGATTTGAGTCACTCTCTGCATTTACATCCTAATGACTCTGCTACTTTAACTATAATGTCTGTTAAACTTACAGGAACAGAAAACTATAATGTTTGGTCTTGTGCAATTCTTTTGGCTTTAGAAGAAACTGGTTTTATTGATGGTACTTTCACAAGATTTAATACTGATGATGTTTTGGCCGGATAATGGGATAGGGTAAATGATGTGGTTCTTGGGTGGATCCTTAACTTATCTCTGAAAAGCTTTTCCTGGGTCAAATTCTTTCAAAAAAGGCTTCAGATGTATGGGATGAGCTTAAGGAAACTTTTGATAGAGTTGATGGTTCTGTGACCTTTAACTTGCGTCATAAGATTAACTCCTTGACTCAGAATGGGGCCACTATTGCTTAATACTTTATTAAGTTGTCTACCTTATGGAAACACTTTGATGCTTTAATTCAGTTTCCTAGATTTACTTGTCATGCTGCTGGTGATTTTTAAAAAGCATAATCAACTTATGAAACTAATTCAATTCTTAATGGGCTTGGATGATACTTATACGCAAATAAGAAGTAATATTCTTTCTAGAGATTGATGTGCTATTTCATCCTGCTTTTAATATTTATAAAACTTGAATAACTTAGGATAGACACATACTAACGGGCAGAGTACCCGATCAGATGTAGTAAAGCCTTAGGTAAATCCGAGTATCGTCCCAAGAGAGCTGTGACCTTTAAAGAACTAAGATGATTAGATAAAACATAGATGTATGGTAGATAAGGTTGTTACAATACTAATATTCTGCTCACACAGACACCAGAAATTTAGGTAAAAGAGATAGATAAACAAAGCTTAACAAAGAACGCAAATATGAAAAGATTCTCGATAAGAGTATTCAATATAGTGGTTAATTATCAACAGACTCCTTTGGTCGATTCGTCATGGCCTATGGTTCTTAGATTCCTCACCAAGATGAGCAGGTCACCCGGGATCATTCGGAAACCTAATAGCAGTCATTAACCACCATATCTACTAGATCTAGATGGTGGGAACCCGGCCGTTAGGAACTTAGATTCCCCCTAACCTCTTAAATACCTCCACTTGATAAGTGATCCTTTGGTCGATTCGCACACGAAGAGTGGTCGTACTATGGCCAATTCCTCCCATACTTCGCTATCTATCAGACTGGGGTCAGTTGGTCATATCTCCCAGTCCTTTAGATACTACCAAACTTACAATACTACCAAGGCTAGCGATCTATGAAAAGACTAGCAAATGTCTATAAAGAATTATAGAGAATAATAACGTAAATGCAGACTTTAATTAATATCATGAATTCATAATATAAGATCTAGAAAAATATAAAAAGAATCCAAACTCGAATACAAAGGAAATCGTAGACGAGGACTTCGTTATTCATGCTCCTAAACCATGCTTCTTCTTCTGTGTTTTTGATCTCCCCAAACCCTAGAAGGTTTGGGAAAGGAGAGATATCAAATACTGATGAAATCATCGACTATATATAGGCTTCAAACTAGTTACGGCGTAACCTTATTAGTTAGTTACGCCGTAACTTCTTTTAATCTTCAGTGCTTATCCATTGGCTACGGCGTAACTTAATTTGGTGTTACGCCGTAGCTGCTGTAATCCAGTGTAAATATTTGTTACGGCGTAACTTAAGATGATAGCTACGCCGTAGTCTTTGTAACAGTGGTTACGGCGTAACCTATCCTGAGGGTTACGCCGGAGTCTTCGAAATCTCTAGTTGCGTCGTAACTTCATCACTTAGTTACGCCGTAATTACGAGAAAGTTGAATCAATAGTTCTTGAAAACGTCCAGTTGCAGTTTCCTTACTTCGAATGCGTCCTGAAATGAAATAACAAGGAATAAGGATGTTTTCACTAATATTATAATCAAAATGTGATGATAAAGGGGGAAATTAATGCTTAGAAACTCAGGACTATTTGATGTTATCAAATATCCCCCCACTTAAACTCTACTTGCCCTCAAGTAGACTAATTTAGACTGCAAAAGATACATCCATGATGAATGCGCAGTTATGAATTCCATGCTAGAATATTAATAAGAACCGAACACCTCACGAAATGGGAACGAAAACACTCTCACTTATCCTATTCTAAGTGTTAATTTCGGGGAGGTCACTCAATTGCACGGACATAGTAAGTATTATATCAAAAGCTTGGTAATTACACACAACTCCGCCACTAGAGCTAAGGTTAAGACAAATTTTTAGAAAGCAATGTTGGGTTGAGTTTCAAAGGTTTAAGGAGTGGTGTCATTACTAACGTGTCACGGCGAAGTGGACAAAATCAATGATACATGACCAAATCCATGGCCAAGACATCAAGGATTGCTCGCTGCATCACCTAGACACGCTTCACGACAAAAGGGGTAAGGATAGGCATGGGATATTTAATGGGTGAAAAGAAAAAGAAAACAAATAGTTTTAGCTTAAAACCGAGTTGCCATCATCCAACCAATAATTCAAGGTTCGTCTTCATATGGTCAGTACATGCCTCCGGAATCCTCCAAAATTATTCTTGAACTTATTCTTCCAACCTTTGAACGCGATCGAGAAGATTATTATCAATGCCAATTCATGTAGTGCATATACTTTTTCGCACTATAAACAATTATGCTTCAATTTTTTTTTTTTTTTTTTTTTTTTGTTTTTTTGTTTTTTTTGTTTTGTTTTGTTTTTTTTTTTTGCATATATTTCCCCCCACTTGAACTGAGCATAAGGTGATTACTAGGGGTCTTCAGAGATCTTTAGCGAGATGTTATGATATACGCTTCTTTAATTGAACCTCAAACTCGGGTGAATAATGGTTTCTAGGTAAAAAGGTAAAACTACACGGTAGGCTAAGGTGTAAGGTTGTAACGAAAATAAGGGTTATGAAATGAAAGGATAGGCTCAAAAGGGTGTAACTAGGGGTATCTTGCACTAAAGATGTGTGCAACAAATTGGGTTAACACGGGGGTCGAAAAGTCAATGCGACTAATCGATAAACGCACACATATAGGCTATTTGGGTGAAATCCTAAAACATTTACTTTTTTCAAATTGCCTTTTCCAAATGCACCAAGCTAACTTGGTACACTACTCGTCTATGGTCTCGAAGTGATGTAAAATCCAAGTTCTAAAGTTTACAATACTATCGGCACACTCAATTTATGGTAGATTTGGGTAAAATGGGGGAAACGGAAAGGCTAAATCTCACCAATGGCAATAAGGGTTAAAGTGTGCTCGGCTTTTATGTGATTCTAGTTTGGTTAAAAACATGACAAATTTTTTTCAAATAAGCTTAAAACTTTTAAAACCAATCTAGAAAATTAGGGCAAGTAAGCTAAGTAATCATACACTTCATTTCTATTCCTATCCCCCCCACTTGAAGTGTACAAAGTCCCATTTGTACGAAGAAAAAGGAAAAATAAGATAGAAATGAAAAATAATCAAGAAAGAAATAAACTCCCCTCTCGAATGGTTGCTCAAGATGTCTCACTAAAGGTTGAAGGCGGGTCATGGGGTGGCTAAAGTGTGTTGAATCTGGAATTGGCCTTAACTAATTGTGTTGCTTCCAAAATTGCCTACTGCAGCAGGGGTTACGGCGTAACTGAATCATAGGGTTACGCCGTAACTGTGTCACATAATCAAAACCTGCACAGCATACCAGGAAAATTCTGTACCCGACGGGTACAAT
Source organism: Chrysanthemum makinoi (assembly GCA_910596185.1). Lineage (NCBI taxonomy): Eukaryota > Viridiplantae > Streptophyta > Magnoliopsida > Asterales > Asteraceae > Chrysanthemum > Chrysanthemum makinoi. The sequence goes on along the minus strand of OU343222.1, from coordinate 354,132,259 downwards.
TAATGATAAAACAAGCAAACATCCACATAGTTAAGTTATTACAGACTTGAGTTTCAAATAGTTTTAAAATTGTTTCAAATTGTTTTATCAAATGGGGAAATCACTCATCCCCGGTGAGATCATGATCCATGGAGTGGAATTGGGAAGGCTCATATGGAGTGCTCGTGGTGCTACCAGGAGTGGCGCCGGGATTCATGTAGGCCACTCCTCCTTGGACTCCGAGATTGGGGATATCAGGTTGGTACACGTACTCAGGACCTTCCCACCTGGGGTGACTCAAGTGCATATGTTGCAGCATTTGGCTCGTCCGATCCACATTCCAACGGAAGAAATCCTGCTGGGCCTGGTTCACTTGATTCAAAGTACCTGAAAAACCTTCAAACTAATTACTAAGAGCATAAAGGCCCACTTCGAGGGTCTCGATTTCCCCGCTAAATTGGGTCGAAATCCCCTCGAGCCTCTCGTCAATAATCTGCAACCTCTCCCCAATATTCACATGTGCCCTTCTACGTCCTCTTGGCACCTTCTCCTCGGCTTCTCCCTCAGCTTCACCCCCTGCACCACTGGCCTCCCCTTCTTCTCTTCTAGGGGCAGTCCCAGCTAGCTGAATGGCACCATAAACATCCTGGGTGCAAATCCCAAGCTCTACTAGCTTAGGTAGGCCAATTAAATAAGTATCCTTACCAATGGTCAATCGACCCAAAGCAGCATCGGTCATGAGATCAAAACTCCTAGCCAATCTCCCGATGAAATGTGCCCCCTGTAAAGGACTCCTACTAGAAAACCCCTTAGCACCCACAACCATAAACTTAGCCAAATAATAAAGAACATCAATGTTGTTCCCTCCTTCCATTCCCTGCATCAGATAAAGATCATCCATGGTCATCTTCTCCTTGGCTGAGTGCCTTGCTCAGATAGAGCAAGCAATTAGGCGGTGCACAAGTCGCCGAATGGGGCACCTCACCATAACATATGACGGAGGGCTCCTCGGATTATACCCCCCTGAGACAGCGATCTGATCAAAATAAGCAGCAAGGTCCTGATTCTCGTCCCTTCTTCTCCAGCATGTGTTATAGAACCGCTTAAAAGCCTCAGTCTCCATCTCCTCCTTCGTGTACAAACCCATACGCATAGTAAACTACCTAAGAGTCAATCTCCTCCAAATGCCCCCAAGCTGGAAAAACATAGAATCCACTTCATCATCATCAACCTCAGTCTTAAACTCCACACTAGCAAGGAATTCACGAACGTACTCCGGAATGACCGGCTCCGTGATACGAAACAACCTCAACCAAGCAGTACATGTGAAATCCCCAGCAGTACATGTGAACTTGATTTTGCAAAACTTTCTCAATCTCCTACCAGCTTTACCATTTGCCAAAGTACCAAATGTCTCAAAGTTAAGAGCCTCGGGCTGACTGATATCCTTTGCCATCAATTTCTCATATTCCTCCACGCACAGTTGCCTAATACCAGCATTAGGGTGTGCCAAAAACCTAGGCCAATTCGCGGGATTGTTTGCACCTGAAAATAAGACAAGAAACAGTAAGTGCAGACCTTACTGATGTCAAGTTACGGCGTAACCAGCATAAGAGTTACGTCGTAATTAGAAAATTTCAATGGCTACGGCGTAGGTAAGACAAACAGCTACGCCGTAATTACAGTTATATTGGTTACGGCGTAACGGAATCCCCAGTTACGCCGTAACTTCCCTAGATAAACAGCACCACAGATGTTTTGATTACGCTATAGATTACGCCGGAATCAACAATTTTTATCAAGTGGTGAAAAGTTTGATAAATTTTTAACCTATTAGTGCTGAGAGACCGCGCCTAACCCACTAAGTTTGTGTTTGACCCAAAACCTAATTTTAATAAAGCCAAAACACCCAAATCAACCCGTAGTAATAGGAAACAAATCAAAACATCATGGGGAAATTATCAAAACTAACAATTAATCATTCCAACATCAATAATTAATTTGAATGGGCAAGAACCCTAAAATATTAAAATAAAACCCTAATTGAAATAATCAAAAGAAATAACAAAAAAAGAGAGTAGTGATAGATCTTACCAGCCATGGTGAATGATTAGATGAAGTGATTACGAAGAAAAATTTTCAGAGAGAAAATTTTACTGTTTGTGAGGGCGGTGAAAATATGTGTAAAACCTAGTTTTATGCCGTAAGGTTTTTATATCACATCGAAAATTACGGCGAAATTCGGAATTATAGTTAAGCCGTAACTAATATTTTTATTAAAATAATAATAGGTTGTGAAAGGGATACGTCGTAATCCAAAATAAGGGTTACGCCGTAACTAATTTTAATCAAAGGTCAGATTTTTTTTTTATATATATAAATCTGATTATATAGTGGTTACGTCGTAACTCTAATAAAGAGGTTACGTCGTAACTAAATAGTCAAAAAGATTTTATTTTAATAATATGGTTACGTCGTAACTAGATGAAATAGTTACGCCGTAACTAATAGCGTCAGAATTTTAATTGTGTAATATTGTAATAGGAGAGATTAAAACGTACCTTATAAGAGTGCTCAAATCTCTTAATGAGGTAAATATGAAATACCTTAGATCTTTCTTAACTTCCCGGCAGCGGCTGCAGACGAAAAAGCTGATGTGCTATTTTATCCTGCTTTTAATATTTATAAAACTTGAATAACTTAGGATAGACACATACTAAGGGCAGAGTACCGATCGGATGTAGTAAAGCCTTAGGTAAATCCGAGTATCGTCCCAAGAGAGCTTTGACCTTGAAAGAACTAAGATGATTAGATAAAACATAGATGTATGGTAGATAAGGTTGTTACAATACTAATATTCTGCTCACACAGACACCAGAAATTTAGGTAAAAGAGATAGATAAACAAAGCTTAACAAAGAACGCAAATATGAAAAGATTTTTGATAAGAGTATTCAATATAGTGGTTAATTATCACCAGACTCTTTTGGTCGATTCGTCATGGCCTATGGTTCTTAGATTCCTCACCAAGATGATCAGGTCACCCGGGATCATTCGGCAACCTAATAGCAGTCATTAAGCACCATATCTACTAGATCTAGATGGTGGGAACCCGGCCGTTAGGAACTTAGATTCCCCCTAACCTCTTAAATACCTCCACTTGATAAGTGATCCTTTGGTCGATTCGCACACGAAGAGTTGTCGTACTATGGCCAATTCCTCCTATACTTCGCTATCTATCAGACTGGGGTCAGTTGGTCATATCTCCCAGTCCTTTAGATACTACCAAACTTACAGTACTACCAAGGCTAGCGATCTAGGAAAAGACTAGCAAATGTCTATAAAGAATTATAGAGAATAATAACGTAAATGCAGACTTTAATTAATATCATGAATTCATAATATAAGATCTAGAAAAATATAAAAAGAATCCAAACTCGAATACAAAGGAAATCGTAGACGAGGACTTCGTTATTCATGCTCCTAAACCATGCTTCTTCTTCTGTGTTTTTTATCTCCCCAAACCCTATAAGGTTTGGGAAAGGAGAGATATCAAATACTGATGAAATCATCGACTATATATAGGCTTCAAACTAGTTACGGCATAACCTTATTAGTTAGTTACGCCGTAACTTCCTTTAATCTTCAGTGCTTATCCATTGGCTACGGCGTAACTTAATTTGGTGTTACGCCGTAGCTGCTGTAATCCAGTGTAAATATTTGTTACGGCGTAACTTAAGATGATAGCTACGTCGTAATCTTTGTAACAGTGGTTACGGCGTAACCTATTCTGAGGGTTACGCTAGAGTCTTCGAAATCTCTAGTTGCGTCGTAACTTCATCACTTAGTTGCGCCGTAATTACGAGAAAGTTGAATCAATAGTTCTTGAAAACGTCCAGTCGCAGTTTCCTTACTTCGAATGCGTCCTGAAATGAAATAATAAGGAATAAGGATGTTTTCACTAATATTATAATCAAAATGTGATGATAAAGGGGGAAATTAATGCTTAGAAACTCAGGACTATTTGATGTTATCAGAGATCCTTTACCTGATGTTAAGGGTGCTTATGCTATCATTAGTAGTGAGGAATCACATAGGAAAGTGGTTTTGGGTAGCACTAGTAGAAATCATAATTCTGCTTTTGCTACTAAAGTTGTTAATCAGCCTGTTAATCAATCTAATAATCCAACTTCTAATTTTAATAGAGTGACTGATAATAGAAGAAATATTGCCATGTTGTTGTTTGTGAAAACTGCGGTTTTAATGGACATAGTCAAAAAAGATGTTTTAAATTGATTGGATATCCTCCTAAATTTGGAAAAAAATGGTAACAATAACAAATTTCAAAATAACACCAAAACATTTTCTAATAACAATTTTGTTGGAAATAATGTAGGGTCAAGTTTATCTTTTGGTTTTACAGATAAACAACTACTTTCATTTCTCTCATCAAAGACAACTCACTCAATGGAAATAATATGCAAGCCAATCTGGCAGATACTTATTATAAGAACAGCGGAATTTTCAATCAAAATTTTCACAATTTTTTTGCTCAAATAGTAATTTGCAATCTAAGACTACTTCTAATGGTAAAATTGTGGACTCTGATGCTAATCAGCATATGACATACACTGATAAAGATTTAATTAATGTTTTTGATATTTCTCATCTTAGAATAAAGGTTGGACATCCTAATGGGACCGAGGCTTTTATCTCTAAAATTGGAAATCTCAAGCTAACTGAATCTTTAATTCTATATGATGTGTTGGTTATACCTGAGTATCGTGTTACATTGATTTATGTTCATAAACTTTCCAAGGATAATAAAATCTTGGTTGCCTTTGATGGGAATAAATGTTATTTTTTGAATCTGAAAAATGTTCTAGGACTATTAATCAATGTGGAGGACTGTATTATTTCAATACAGGAGGTATTTCATATAAGTTTGATAATTCTGGTTTTAAAACTTGTCTTTCTCAATACCACTGGCACCGCAGGCTTGGTCACCCTGCAGACCCTGTTCTAAATGTTTTAAAAAATGGTTTACAGTTTGATTCTTTTGATTATAAAGAAAAAACAATGTTTTTGAAATCTGACAAAGGGCTAAACAAACTAGAGAACATTTTCCTTTAAATGATTATAATACTTCTGCTTTAGAAGAACTTGTGCATTTAGATCTATGGGGACCTTATAAGGTTGCTAGTAAAGAAGGTTACAAATATTTTTTGGCTATTGTGGATGATTTCATAAAACTAAAGATGAAGTTTTTCATTATATGACTATTTTCTATAATCTGGTTAAGACTCAGTTTAGACAGAAAATCAAAAGTTTTAGAAGTGACAATGGAACTGAATTTGTAAATCAGTCATTTACTAGGTTTTGTAATGAAAAAAGAATTACTCGCCAGACCTCTTGTGCATACACACCTCAACAAAATGGTATAGCAGAAAGGAAACATAGGCATCTTTTAAATGTTGCTCGATCCCTTCTGTTTCAAGGGGGATTCCTCTTAGATTTTGGACTGAATGTATTCTTACTGTCACTTTTCTTATTAACAGATAGCCTTCTTCTGTGCTAAATGGAAAATCTCCTTATGTAATGATATAAAAAAAAGGCATGCTCTATCTGATTTAAGAATGTTTGGTTGTTTGTGCTTTGCTACTATTGTTAATAATAATGACAAGTTAAGTAGTAGATCTGAGAAATGTGTGATGATGGGGTATTCTAGTTTTAAAAAGGGATATAGGTTATATAGTCTTGACAAGCATCAGTTTACCCAATGATGAAAAGAGAGTATACTATGGAAAACTAGAAGGGGGTTGAATAGTTTTACCGATTAAAACTTCGTTTTAAAATATTTAGATCGACTTATGTCAATCTATTTGGTATGTGTGTTGGATATTGATAGATAAGCATATAAGTAAGTAATTCAAAGATAAAGAGTAAAGGAACGCAAAACCACGACACGAGTATTTATAGTGGTTCGGCTACAAGGACACCTTCCTTTCCCTACTCCACTCCTCGAGTACCCACTCGAGAGTTTGTAAGCACTACACAACACAAGCTCTTTAATGTGGCGGAGAAGCCTTCACAACGTCGCCTACTCTTTATCCGGTACAAGGCTAGACACCGAGTTCTTCCACGAGGTAGAACCAAACCTATCACAACGTCGCCTACACTTTATCTGGTACAAGGCTAGATACCGAGTTCCATTACAAAGGAGGAACTACTACCCAACACAACACCACAACACCACTACCCCAAAGGTGACACACTCCTTGTTACAACACTAGAAGGATATCAACATCCTTTAACCCAAACTATCTAACGTATACATCGATGCACCATATCGAATGTACACCTTTGGCACCATTCACTAATGCCTTCAACACGACCCTTCAGCACCTTTCACTAATGCCTTCAGCACAACACTTCTATAGGGGGAGGAAAGAACTATCAATAAGATGCACTTCAGTGGTCTTGATGATGACGAAGCTTAGCAACTCATGACTTGATCTTGCACGTCTTCAAGATGTGGTGATCTCGCCTTTAAGAGGAACCTAGAGAATCACACAAACATAAAACTACATAGAATGATCCTTTGGATCAGTGGTTAGAGATGTTAGAATACTCGGAGTAAGTATATCTAAAAGTGGTAGTGAGCAAGAGAGAAATGGCTCACTATTTATAGAAAAAACATGTCTACTGTCCCACGGTTCCCACGGATCCCTCCCTAGAGGGATCCGGCTATGGGTCAGTTTAGTCCGGATTTCGGGTTGCAAACCGGGTTATGGGTTATGGATACCCAGCAATTTGCAATGTACCTAGTCATTGGGTTATGGATCTTGGGTCATGGATAATGGACTTTGGGTCATGGATCATGGATAATACCCAACATGACTTCATGCATGATGTCATGCAATGGGTCATGGGTTATGAATCATGCTTCATGGGTATAGGTTATGGACTTTGGTTTTTACCCAACAACATTCATTGTACCTAGTCAATGGATCATGGGTTATGGGTCATGGGTTATGGACTTTGGCTTTTACCCATTACAACATATACAAGGTACATATACATTTCTATAAAATGTAAACACTAGTTGTTATACATATGCATTTCTATAAGATATAAACAATATTACTTGTTAGTGTTTTATAAAAATGTCTTTGATTTTATATAACTTATTTACTAAACATGTTTTGATATAGTTTTAATATGTTTAGTAAAAGTGTTTTAGTAAACTATTGGCTCAAACCATTTACGTATTTGATTTGTTTCGTTAAAATAATTTTACGTTTGTTATCGACAAAACATTAGAAGATCGTAAAATATAAATAAGCGTTTTTATGGTTTATTTGTATTAACATATACCCAAGTGAAGGTAGCTACTCTCCTTTATCTGGTAGAACTCCTGACACTGGTATTAGTGATTCTTCTGTTGGTAAACCAGGAGATAATATACAAACCAGTGACAGTTCTTTTGCTGATAAGGATGAGATGGTTGCTACACTTGAACAAAATATTAATAATTCTAAGGGTAATTTGAATCAAGATTCAAATTCTACAGTTCAGGAAGCTGTACCTTTAAGAAGGTCTTCCAAGCCTTCTGTCTTTCCTCATAATTATAATGATTTTGTTGTTGAGTCTAAAGTTGAGTACGATATTGAAATGTTTGTTAATTATTCAAAACTTAACTCTAGAAATACCTGTTTTACTATGAAACTTAAAAAAAATCATGAACCAAAAAATTATTTTGAAGCTTCTAGAAATACCTGTTTTACTTAAGTTTTGAGATTGTTGTGTTACCTCCTAATAGAAAAGCTATAGGAAGTAAATGGGTGTTTAAAATTAAGTATAAATCTGATGGAGAAATTGATAGATACAAAGCTAGACTTGTAGCTAAGGGCTTTAATCAAAAGGAGGGTGTTGATTATGAGGAGACTTTTTCTCCAGTTGTTAAGATGGTTACTGTTAGATGTTTGTTAAACATTGTTGTTGTTCAGAATAACTGGCCTATTTTTCAGTTAGATGTTAATAATGTCTTTTTATATGGTGATCTTAATGAGACTATTTATATGAAGTTACCAGAAGGATTTTTTCCTGATGGTGATAACAGAGTTTGCAGACTTAAAAAGTCATTATATGCTTTGAAACAAGCCCCTAGGCAATGAAATGCTAAACTCACTTCTGCTCTTATTGCAAAAGGATTTAGTCAAAGTAAAAGTGATTATTCTTTATATACTAAGTCTGATAATGGTGTGTTTATTGCATTGCTTGTTTATGTGGATGATATAATCATTACTGGAAATAATGTTTCTGAAATAGAAAATTTCAAAAGTTTTCTCAAAACTAAGTTTTTGATTAAAGATTTGGGGAAACTGCTGTATTTTCTTGGTATAGAAATTGTTGATACTGATGCAGGCATTTGTTTAAACCAAACAAAATATTGTTTAGATTTTTTAAGTGAGTTTGGCATGAATGGTTGCAAGCCTGCTAAGACTCCCTTGCAGTTTAAACTTGTTATCACAAATCAAGCTACTAATGATGATCCATTGTTGGATAACATTACTGATTATCAAAAACTCATGGGAAAGTTAATCTACTTAACTAATACTAGGCCTGACATCTATTATGCTTTACATTTCTTAACCCAGATTATGCATTCTCCTCTCAAGTCTCATCTCAGAATAGCTTTTAAGATACTTAGGTATCTGAAAGGAGCTCCAGGTTTGGGTATTCATATTACTAAGAATGCTGGTATGTCTCTTCTTGCTTATTCTGATGCTGACTGGGCTAAATGTGTTGTGACTAGAAATCAGTCACTGGCTATTGTGTTTTCTTGTGTGGGTCTTTAGTATCTTGGAAAAGTAAAAAACAATCTACTCTCTCTAAAAGTTCAACTTGCTTCAGTCACCAGTAAAGTTATTAGGATTTTGAAAATTTTAAAAAGATCTTAAAGTTGAAAGTCTTTTACCTGTTCCTCTTCACTCTGATAACAATTCACCTATTAAGATAGATGCCAATTCAGTTTTTCATGAAAGGTGACGCATGTTTTACTGACCAGGTCTTAATATTTATAGTGATTCGCTATACCTATGGTCTACCCTAATGCACTAAAGGGCAGTGTACCCGGTCGCGTGTAGTGTAGTAAATGGTAAAGCCGAGGTCGTCCCAAGAGCTATGTGTGTTGGATTATTACTAAGTCTAATTGTCACAGAATAATGGTTTCGATAGGGATTTAATTAATTAAACTACTAATGCAGAATAAAATAAAAGCAGATAAATGGTAAAGGGAAATCAATAGAGGAATAGTGGTGCTAACCTAGTCAATCCTCCTAGCTAGTTATGTCTACGTCTACCTACTTCCAATTACTTCAGGTGGGGTCAAATTCGAGAGGACAACATTTGGTCAATTCGCCCTAACCTATCAGCAAAGATGCCACCACAGGAGAAATCAAGCGCACCGTCATAAGTCCTGTTGTTCCTGGTCCCCTAAGCCAAGTCATTAAGTACCGCTACATGCTAGATTCTAAATAGTGAGTGCCCGGCCGTTAGGAACTCAGACACTACACCCCCCAATTCTTAAGTTCATCCAAACGATAGGTGATCAGTTGGTCAAATCGCACAAGTAGAAAGGGTCGTCAGTTGGTCATATCTTACCCTTCCCGTCTCAGTCCGCTCACCTAGGGTCAGTTGGTCATATCTCCTAGGCAATTGGCCTCTACCGCCATTCAAAATTACCGAACCAAGGGGGACTACCAAAGAATTATGCATGCATACACTTAGAAATAATTGTACGGAAGTAAAGGTAAACGCAAACAAAACAATTAAGGAATCATAACTAGGCTAGCACCAAAGGGTGCTTAGCCGCTCATATTAATCATGCAAATCAATTCAATATTCAAAAGTACGAAATACATGAATTGAAAGTAAAAGAAATATAAAACGCTAAAGCTTATCGTAATGGTGTGACTTCTCCCTTGGAAACAGCTCCGTATGCTCCCCTAGACCTGCCTTGAGCTTTTTCCCACGTTCTCAGAGTGTTGTGTGTGGAATGGGATGCTCTGAAATGCTGGAATTCGTGGGGTATTTATAGGCCAGGTCAGGGTTACGGCGTAACCAATAGAGGAGTTACGTCGTAACCTTTTATTTCTTCGTAAATGCACTAGATCTGCTAGTTACGGCGTAACCTTATAAGTGGTTACGCCGTAGTCTTCAATAAACTAGGTTAGGTCGTAAGTGATGCAGTAGTTACGGCGTAAATAACAGCGGCGTGGAACCTCTTTTGACCTAATGGAGTTACGTCGTAACCTTTGGGAAGAGTTACGCCGTAACCTCTTGATAAGTTGGTATTCTGGGTCACGCAATAGTTACGGCGTAATGTGAGAGATGAGTTACGCCGTAACTTCTTCAAAATAGGCATACTGTGATAAATCTTTAGTAATGTTTCCATTTCCGCGTCTCTTTAGCTCCAATGCTCGTAATTTACCTGAAAGTGGAAAACAATGGAAAACAAGCGTAAATCCATATAAATGATATAAATAACGAGCATTATCGGGGGAAATTGACACTTAATATTCAGGACTATTTTATGTTATCAAAAGGCCTAAACATCTTGAGACTGATATGTATTTTGTTAGAGAAAACTTTTTAAATTGTGTGGTCAAAACTATGAAAGTAAGTTCTGCAAATCAAATTGCACATATCTTAACAAAAGGGTTGGATACATTGGTAAAAAAAAGCTTAACATGTTTGATGTATATTACATATCAGATTAAGGGGGATGTTGGAATACTAGGACTTAATCTGCCATCTGATTATACCTTGAGGGACTAACTTTGCTTATTTATGTTTGCAATTATTAGTCCTAAGGATGTTTGATATAAAGGTTGTGTTGCTTATAGAAGTTTATAGAAAGACATGAGGTCAAGAAAATATAGAAGAAACACAGGTCTTATTTGCAAACTATAGAAGGACTAGAAGCTAATATATGTTAAAGTTCTTAGCTGGATGTATAAAAGGTTCAAGATCAGCCATTGACATTGACCTTATATGTGTGATCTGGTTTTCTCTCTAAAAGATATAATTCTCTCAATACTCTCATATAGAAAACCCTAGTTTGATTGATCATCTTGATCAAAGTATTGTTTCTCTTGTATTGTTCTGGTAACTTGATTGAGATCAAGTGATTATTGTTTCTGGTTTGTGATCTGTTTTGAGGAACATTTTTGTACTTGTGTTGGTTTAAATCAATAAAGCAAAGTTTAAATTGTGTTTTTCTACAATTTTAATGGTCATGTGAAACCAAAGACTTCCCAACATTCATTGGTGGATCGAAGCATTATAGATTGCTTCTTCAAACACCAAAATGCTCACTTGTAGCTTTAGTATCTACATGAATTGATTACCTTATTTGCATGCGTGTTCTTTTCAACTTAAAATTTTATTACTAACAAGGTAAAATAGTCACGAAAGCGTAGCTTTTTCTTCTGCATATGAGACATGAAAGCATAAATCTTCATGTAATCTTACGTTATGTTGGCCAAAAACGTTAGAGCACTTGTAACCTTATGCCCAAAACATAAATTATAAAATGGTTGTTAAAAACATGTTTATGCAGATCCTGTATGATTGTGTCATGTTTAGAGCTCAGTTACTTGGCTTACGTCAATCCTTGCTCTCATCACCTTGTACCTTATTCATGTTTTAAAATGTTAATTGCAATGATGCCAATATCTTTCTGATAATTACTTGAGTACCAATAATCATGATGATTTCATTAAGCCCTCTACTATGCATACAAGTGTCTGGTCAGGGATGCTAACTCTGTAATGGCCATTGTGTTGTTTGGTTATTTTCTGATGAGCACCACCCTTAGAAAATGTATGTTAACAGATCCTCAAAGCCAGTGACTTGTTTATCTATTTCAATGTGTCCTTCTTAGAGTAATTACATTATTAAGTCAATCACGAAACGTTTGTAAAGATCAAAGACGACGATAAAGTCCAAAAGACCCTAATGAGATCCGTGGTCCTAAATTGAACCTTAAAATCTACCTTATACAATAGGTTTGGTTGGGTAATTTTGGTCCAAAGCCTAGTAGACATATCTCTTGTTAATCTCAATTATGATAGGAATCTAGACAAGCCTTCATTAAATGAGTTCATTTAGTCTTCATTTTACTGAACCGATTATGACCAATAAACTTTACGCCATCATTCTTTCTACCGCAGTTGTAACAACCTATAATATTGTGTCACAACTTGTTTGTGTTGATGCATTTGTGATTGATAAATGGTATCAGTTTATTGGTTCACATTTTTGTTTCTTGGTGTCTTGAGTTCTTCATGGATCTGATTATCTTGCATAAGCATATAGGTTAATCATGTTGTAACCTTAATAACAAGGTGTGAGGCTAGGTGGAAAAAAAAATTTTGAAGACAAATTTAGAATAGCTTAATATGGCATTAACAAAACAACATCATATCATACGTTTACAAGAAGGAAACGCAAGTATAGACATGTGTTAACCCTGTTTCCGAATCAAGTATCAAGAAGAAAACATAAACCATATTTTCCATCAACAGAAATGAAATGAAGTGTCATCATGTTTTTGCAGATTCTTGTTGAGTTGGTATTCTTCAGAAACTGACACTTAAATTCCAAGAAACATGAATGGCATCAAATGGACCTTTCAACCACCAAAGGCCCATGTGTCATTCTTCAGCCTAGATACCCTTACCTTACAACAACAATATAATCCAAACAACAATAAAAGGTAAGATGAAACTAAAACTAGCAATGGGGCCATATTAACATCCATGGCAAATATGCCCTATTGGATGGCCTATATGTGTCGGCAAGGTCATCCCATGAATCGGCAAACTTTTTGAGGGCCTGTACGAAATTATATAATGAGGCATTTCGTTAAGCAATATTATATATAAAGTGTCACCGTTTATAAGATATAATGCAATTAGTTGTCTAAACGTTCTTAAATATTACTCATTTAAGATATTTTCCCATCTAAATACTTTTTTCTTCGTGAAAAATATGTCTGCACATGCATATAATTATTAACGAGACACATTTTGAGGCCCTAAAATTTCTGGGACCCTGAACGGTCGCTCACCTTGCACACCCTCAAAGACGGCCCTGTGTGTGGGTTGTAAACAAATATTTTAGAAATGACCAAATGTCCTCAAAGCTTATGTGGTTTCAGTAGATTCATTAGCTGTAGTGTAATACTAATGTTTTAGGAATAACTCTTATCATAAGGACAAAGATGTGAGTTTGACAGCTTTTGGTTGGATTGCTGTTTTGTTGGTTAAACCTATTACTGTGTGTTGATTAAACCTGAGCAACTAACTTCTATGGAACCATATGATTTGGTTAAAACATGTCTGCTACATATTTGGGCCATGTTTCATATATCATTTACTATACATAGCCCACATATGTTGTAAAACACACACACACGGGTGTATTTTTCATTAATCTTGCTACAAACAGTGAAATGGTAAAATGTTTGAAATCACAGGGTGAAAAAACATCATTAAGTACATTGTTTAACCAAAGTTTGAAAACTTTACTCTTCACTTTCAAGGACTACTATCATCCAGAAATTCAGGGTCTTTCGGCTTAGGAACCGGACTACGAATGATATCATCAATGTCAAATCCTCGGTCTCTTCTTAAACTTGTTGCCAACATCGATAAACCAGTTTCCTTTCGATTTGATCTATTCATCCTTTTGCTAATGTTATGAATGCTAGAAGTTTCTTTAGCCTTGAGCAATGAAGCCTCTTTACGCCTTTTGTACCTTTTCCAACCTGCTTGTATGAAGCATGCAGCCCACGTTCTCCATTGATGCGAGTGCACCCTAAAAGTGTGTCGTAACTTCTTGCTATGCAGCTTACGAAACTGTGTAGCTACAAATTTTAAGTCTTTTGAGGTGAGAGCGAAAGCTTCCACCTCAGAAATAGAAGTGACAGTACGCGTGGATGATGGAATTATGACACTTGGACGTGGGTTCAGTGCCCACGTCAACAATTCCTCACCACAAAAATCACCGGGGCCGATCTCACATTGGTTAAAAAACCCAGAACGGCCCCCACCTGTAGTGTAGGAATCTAAATGACCTCGCATTATAAAAAGCATTTCGTTAGTAGGGTCACCCTCTCGTACAAGGCAAGTTCCGCCTGTTGAAATCACGGGTTTTAGCCTTTCGCATATTGCGTCAATCGTACGCTCATCCATTTGATCAAATAACGGAACCTGTTCCAATTTACATAATTGTGTTAAGCCCAAGTTGTTTGGGTGACACAAAAATAAAAATAATAAACTTACCCTTCTAACGAGCTCGGCACAAACATAACGTTTGATATCTCTACGAATATCTTGAGGAAGTGCTTTAAGGATTTCTTCTTCATCAACCCCTCGAGTCGTAATCCATTTGTAAAGATCATGCTTTCGTACACGCTCCCTCAGTTCGTGTGGTAGATGCCTATGGTGCATCCATTGCTCAGTATCCATCCGTTTTACCCTGTACTCTTCTAGCCGCTTAGTTCTTGAGTCAAGATATTGCTGTTATACAAGGAAAAAAAATGTAACTCAAAACGGTGATTACATTTTAAGACCATGAATTGCCATAAAAACCAAAACTCTACTTACTTGCATATTACCAATGAGCAAAGCGAAGAGTATTAATCCGGTAATCCCTATGAGTATGCAGAAGACTGATTCTGCTAGAAACGGACTTGCTTGAAGTTCTTGGCCTGCCGAACTGCAAAACTCGAAAGAAGACATTTATTAAAATCAAACATTTTTGCATTATTTTGTTGAAGATTTTTGGTTTTGTAAGGTTACCTCAAGCCTCTGAGACCCCACCAGAGACAATAGAAGTATTTTTTTAAGAAATTGGCAGAAGCGACACTGTAATTAACCGCATCCTCAACAAGTCCATACGGGTAGTTATTAGTATCTGCACATGTACTTGTGACATTGCTCGTTGGATACCATGCTTCTCGTAAAGGAAGATTCACATTAACACAATCGAAATATCTGTGTTTGCATTCCGTTTCCTCATCACATACTTCTACCCAGCATAGCCCTTGCCTCTCAATTGCTAGAAGATACCACATCGATCCAATCACCTAATAAATAAAAAGTCCGTCAGTCATGTAGTTGACTCGACTATGAGGATGTCTGGGATTGCTTACTTAGTGTTTATCAGCTATTTACTTAAGCAGACAGGTAATTTTGAGAATTTGGATAGAACTGCTTATTTGTTTATTTTTTAGTAAACAAGCACTTCAAAGTAAGCTGATTATCTGCTTAGTTTTGAGCTGGAAAAGCATTTTGAGTTAAGAAATTGCAAACACCGCTAGAGTGTTTGGGATTGCTTATCTTAAAGTGCTTATATGCTCATAGAGCTACTACACTGTTTTTTTAATGCTTATTTAAGAGTTGAATAAGCAAATAAGCAGTTTCATCCAAATACTCTATACTACTTATCTGCTTGATAAGCAAGCAAAAAGCAATCTCAGACCCTCCGATAATGCATTTAGCGTTTAATCCTGTAAAACCAACATACATGAGCAGCCAACATGAAAAGAACTAGATTATAAGCAGCCCCCACCCATGCGACATTAGCCACTAGACCGGCTTGTTTTGATATATGGGACCCGAGTCTAAACGTGAGATAAAGCCTTAGGAAGAACTGAATCATGATACAGTATAACACACTCGTCTTTGTACTCATCATTTCCGACTTATCAACAATGTGGAACCACGTCATTACTTGTGGAATAGGAAGTGTGGCTAAAAAGTCGAGCCAAAATTCACCCTTTAAATACCTCTCAGATATACTAGAAGAGTCCAGTATTAATTCACCTCTTCCAAGCAAACGGGAAGAAGGTGCCACATAAGCCGTACGGAACCTAACATATATCTTTATCGCATAAAAGATATCAACAATTGTACGGATGAGAGTAAGTGTTATTTTGAGGGTGTTGTCTTCTTTTAAACACATATCATCTCCCACCACGGGTAAGTAGAAAAATAGAGGGTCTACCGCTAGTGAAATAAGAGCTGCGATTAGAAACAAGTGGTTCCATTGATTCATGGACTCGCCTCGTGGGTCAAGAACTGTTTTGTCAGTCTTTTTGTAATCCTCTGAGAAAACACGTGAAAGCTTTTTCGTCAGTTTTGGATTCTTTGGAGATGAAGTATCTGGTTCCGGGGTTTCCACATCAGCATCAAATCTGTTACATAAAATGATCAGTTACATAAAATTGCTAACATCAATTATAGACAGATAAGAAATGTGATTCTTTGACCTGATGTATCGTCTAGAATTAGACATTGTGCTGGACTTAATCTGATCTTTTGCTGAAAAGGTGCTGATGAACTAACAAGCCAAAATGGGCCTTTTATAGACTAATGAAAAGAGGATACACGTGTATATTACTGAAATTGGCAATTTGTGCCGATTAAGTACAGAACTTCAAGTTCACTTTCAACTAAATACATTGATATAAAGAAATGATTTAAATTGATCTTAAATTTGTCTACTATGCGTTAACTTGATAGAAAACAAAACAAGGAATGAAGGAAGGTACAAGAAAAGGAATTTATTGAATTTTAGATACAAACCAAGAAATCATTTGAAATTCTTTTCCTTGGACCAGAAACATTTCTGAAATTTAGTACTTAATCCTATGAAAACGGCAACATTTGACCAAATTGTTTTCACTAAGCTATTTGCCTATTAGGCTAACGCCACAAATGAATCTTGTATATAAAACTGATTCATAACTTCGCAATTTGCTTCATAAAACAGGTGTTGCAATGTATATCGAACTAGCATATATTTTTGAGAAGTACAAACAAAAAGGGATTTGGTGAAAGAGACTTGGGATCTTCACATTCTAAATTATCCGAAAAAAATGCTGGCCAAAGACAGATGCCAATATACTAATTTTGTCAACCGAGCATAACTCATTTGCAGATACTCTGTCACGTCGTATCACAGCAAACTCTGCACATTTTGCTACATATAACCAACATCTTCATCTTCAAGTCCAATGTTTTTTATCAACCATAACTCTGTTGTAAAGATATCAGACACATCTTGTTAACAATAACTGTATTCGATATATGTTCTCTTTTGCGCAAGTCATAATTACAAGTAACAACTGTTGTCTCAGGCATTTAGCCAAATAGGCAACAAAACATCTCCTTGCAGGAATATATTTGTTATGTTGCACTGAAAATAAGCTAAACAACATCAAGATCTTTATATTTTATTGAAAATTGATTTCTGCATATTAAGCTTTAGAACAACAGTCGTAACGAGATGAGTTGTGATGCACTACCTCTCTTTAAAAAGTCTCGAGAACTAACTTAACATGTATCCAATCTATTTTAAGATAATATGATTCAGTTTATGTGAATTTGTTACTCGATCGCATTGTCCAACACAGGGAGATTTCATATTAAGAAGAAACTAAAGGTGCAGACTAGCAATATTACAAACACGTACTAACATTCTTCCAGCAAAAGATCTGAACAAATTCAATTTGCATACACCAAATTGATTGATTACAAATCAGTATATAGTTTGAAAGCATAGATTACAAAACTTAACGACGCTTAGAGAACTGCTAATCCTAAGGTCACATAGAAAATTCACTTAGTGGCGGCTTCACTATAAGCATCATTTTCCTCTCCAAAACGTAATATAGTCCACCTGCGTCAAAAGTCACAAAACCAATTAAACAACATTTAAAGGATTTTATTAAACAAATATAAGTTGAAGAGTAAAGCATACCACACCTTTTAATTAACTAAAACTGACGCCTTTGTGGAGCTTCAGCAACACTAACACGGATATTTCGGCCATCAAGATCCTGTACAACAATTTTCATCTTAGTACACAATTGAATCGGCAAAAATATACTTGAAAAGGGAACAAGGACTTACAACGCCGTTTAATGAGTCGATTGCACTGTTGACTTCGTCAGCAGAACTGTAAGTTACAAACCCGAAACCCCTTGATCTACCACTCTCCCTATCATAGACCACCTTAGCTTCCACAACATTTCCTTGCTCTCTGAATAAATTTTCAAGAGCAAGATTATCGACACTCCAAGCAAGGTTTCCAACATACACTCTGTTGGTGTTGTCGAAGCTTCTACCACCACCACGGCCGCCTTCCCTTGATCCTCCGAAAGAAGATTCCTCCCTCCTTGGAGGTGGGCCCGAGTTCACCCTAATTGCTCTCCCTTCAAGCTCCTGGAAATTTCAAATAGATTTAAGCTTTATGACTCTATAGCAAGTACCGAGTATAACACAACATTTAGTAAAGCTCAACTTTATATATGCTTCTTGAGTTTGAGGGTGCTATACAGAAACTTACATAGCCGTTGAACTTCCTAACAGCTTCCTCAACTTCTTCGACGGATGACATAGTGACAAAGCCAAAACCCCTACTTCTTCCGCTAACTTTGTCATAGATAACCTGCAATAGACATTCGCTTCAGTACAAATCCTAATTGTAGAAAATCAAAATAAGCTCTGAAACAGTACTAATAAGTAATTCCTGAAATTAACACATTTCACATTCATCAAAATTAGGTCTAAAACAGTACTAATGCCACACACCAACAAAAAATTTGATGCAAATACATAAAAAAATTACCTTCTTTTACACATTTATCATGAATATACATCCAAATTATGTCTGAAATAGTGCTGATACCACAAACTAACACAACATTCCAATGCAAATACAATTAAAAAAAAAAACACTTTTTTTTAAACAGTTCCTATGAATACACATCAAATTCAGTGCCAAAACAGTACTAATACATTATTTACCACAGATTCACAATTCAAATACATACAACTGAGGTCTAAAACAGTACCAATACAACACAAATACATAAAAGCTAGTACCCTTTTTTTATAATATTATACAAAATTCCCATGAATATAAATCTAAAATAGGTCTAAAACAGTACTTAAACATCAAATTCACAATGCAAATACATACAATTCATGTCTAGAACAACACTCAAACACTAAATTAACACAAATTCACAATCCAAAACACAGAATTCAGGTCTTGAGCAGTACTACCACAACAAATCACCCGAAAACACATAAAAGCTAGTTCTAAAATAGTACTAATAGAACAAAATTACAACACAAATACATAATACCTATCTTACATTGTTACATAGTTTTTTTACGTAAGGCATCAAAATTACCCCAAAAACACATACAATTAAAGTCTTCAACAATACTAACACATCAAATTTACCCCAAAAAACACATAAAACTAGGGTCTAAAGCAGTATTAATACATCAAACCAACACAAGTTCACAATGTAAACACATAGAACCAAGTCTAAAACAGTACTAGCATATTAAACAAACGCAAATTCACAATGCAAATACATACATTTCATGTCCAGAACAGCACTTAAACATCAATTTCACACAAATAACAATACAAATAAACACCAAATTACACAATTAAGATTTAAAACATTACTAAAAATCAAATTAAGACAAATTACACTCAAAGTCATACAGCTTATACCTAAAACAGTATTCAAACTTCAAAACAACACTGCTATACAATGAAAAAACACACAACTTAGATATAAAACATTACCAAAACACCAAATTACCCTAAATATACAATAGAAATACATATAATTAAGCCATTAAGGTCAAAAACAGTAATAAAACATCAAATTTCCCCAATTTCACAACACAAACAAACAAAATTAAGGCCCAAATCAGTACTAAGGGGGTGTTTGTTTAAGCTTATATGTGGCTTATGAGCTTATTTGTTTTTCGGCTTATAAGCTCCTATTTTTTGGGTTACTTTGAGACTTGTGGGCTTATATGAGTTTATTATGATATGATAAACTCATATAAGCCCATAGGTCTAAAAATAAACCAGAAAACTGAGGCGCCGAAATCAAATAAGCCCATAAGCCCACATATAAGCTTAACAAACACAGTATAACAAAACATCAAATTTCCCCAATTTCAAAACACAAACAATCAAAATTAAGACCTAAAACAGTACTAATACCACAAAAAAAACACATACAATTCAGGTTTAAAACAGTACTAATACATCAAAATAACACAAAATTAGGGGGTGTTTGTTTCGGCTTATGTTTCATGAGCTCACTTTTTGTGGCTTATTTTAAAACTTTTCGGCTTTTATAAGCTTGTTATAACATAAGAAACTTACATAAGCCGAAAAGATTCAAAATAAGCCACAAAACTTATGAAACATAAGCCCAAAATCAAATAAACCATAAGTTGGCTATATAAGCCGAAACAAGCACCCCCTTACATTGCAAATACATACAATTCAGGTCTAAAACATGACCAACACACCAAATTACCTCAATTTCACAACACAAACACATACAATCAAGCTCTAAAAAGTACTAATACCAAAAAAAAAAAAAAAAAAAGTTATACCTCAACCATCTCAACATTACCAGCAGCCTCAAACAAGCCAGCAAGAGCAGCACTGTCAACACTAAAAGGCAAATTCCCCACAAATATCTTCAAATCAGGGCTAAAACTCTGCTGCTCATCATCCCCAGATATCTCCTCACCATCATCATCAGCTAGCTCCAACCCAGATGACACAGCCACATTTCTCACAATCCTTGAACTGGGTGTTGGCTCAAACAGGTTTTTAGAGATGGGTTTTGAGTGAAGATGTGAAATGGGTTTGAATGAAGGTGAAAAAGTGAGGGATGAGGGGGCTGGGGTTTTAGTGACTGAAAATTGGGTTTTAGTGACTGAAGATAGGGTGAGGAAATGAAGAGATGTTGCTGATGAAGTCATTTTGCGGTTGGGTTTAAGGAGATGAAGAAGATAAGGTTTTGAGATATGTTTTTTTGAGGGTTTGTGTTTGGGGTTTGGGATGGGGTTTTATATAGGGAAATGGTAAATGATATTTTGTGATATGGGTTTTGACCCGACCCGTTTTGTTATCTTATCTTGTTGTGTACTATTACTAATGTACTTTAGGGTTTCCTCAATTTGAAGTTTTGGACATACAGTTTAATTTAATGGAAAACTCAATTTTTTTAAGACACAGATGTCAAAGGTTGGATTTTCACTATTTGCAAAAAAGCTGAATGTCTTCTGAAAGTAGCCTTTCTATCTTTGGATAGGGGTAAGGTTGTCAACATCTCACCTTCTTCATACCTTATGAAATAAACATTGTCCTTGGTCTCTTTCTTGCTCGATCCATCCTCAAGATCACTGTAAGGTCTTTTTTTTTTAAACTATTTTTCTTGCACTTGAGCTTAAATGTGTGCATTGGATTTTCATGGCATATCGTTAATATATTCAAGTTTGGAAAGCTAAAACATGTTCCTGAAAGTTTATATACTACTCAACATGCATGCAAAAGTGACTAAGATTATGTGTTTAAGCTTGTGTGGTAACAATCAAGTTGTGCAACATTAATAAGCAAAACAAAAATAAGCTATAGCTTATTTAATAAAAATCGACACATATAAAAATATATGAGCTTATTAGACAATTTTGACAAAAAGAAACATGAGAAATCATACATCTAAACATAAATATAAGACTTGGCTCAATTGGACAAAGTGCTTATTTGTTTATTTTTAGCTTATGAAATTAATACATAACTTATTATCGTAAAAACCGACTCGTTAAATGGACCGGGGTTCCTTTCTCTCCTAGTCGACTGAGACAAGCTCAAGAGGGGCGTTTGAATTGCTTATTTCGTTTGGCTTATTGATAAGTACTTATTTATACTTTGAAGCTTCTTAACAAGAGTTACCAACTTGCTTTGTCCAAATAAAACCCACTTCAAGCACAAATAAGCTAGAACATACTCACTGCTATATGTGTAAAATGAAATCACTATACTAAAAGCTAAATATATTCCCACAGTATTGATAACATTACACAAAAGGTTGTTTGGTCTAGTGGTTCAAGCGCTTTCATTCTTTACAAGAGGTAAAAGGTTCGATCCTTGTGCCTGTCACTTTCGTATTATTTTTAATTTGTGCACATCTAGTATTTTTTAGGTAATAAGAGTTAATTGTTATCTTTTTCAACTAAATTAACACAAACCACATTTAATATGGTTAAATTATAACGTAAATTATATATTGCCGTGTTTAAGAGTATTTTTTACAACATTAGATAAAAAAAAAAGGGAAAACATTACGGATGGGTTATGCCCGATTTTTGTCAAATTTCTATACTTAGTATGTTTTCATAAACTCGACTAAGATAATACAAAATCATTTATAACAAATATACCATAGTTAATTTCTAATTTACCACCCACTAATTTAATATATAGTATATATATACACATATAAATACTTATCGTAGAACATAAACACTTAAACTATGATTGGCTAACATTAGTAAAGCCCTTTTCATATGCATCTGACTTTCTCAACTTATCGATCGAGTCAACTTTTTTTACTACTAATGTGCTTTAGGGTTTGCAAGCTTGATTTTTGAAGTGAACATCTTTAATGAAAATTGTGATTAATCCATCCACAAATGTGTGAATTGGCGGGAGCACTTTGATTTCATATACTTTTTGGCACCAACCATTATTTACCTCGTTCACCTCACAAGGAATAGCTTTGGCAACTCTTCTGACCTAGTGAGGCACCAACTAGAGTGAGAAAGAGCCGAGACTCGAACCTTTAACCTTTTATTCACAAAATCTCTCTAGTGAACCCATAGGTTTTTTGAAAATGAGTACCAACTGAGTCAAAACCCTTTGGTTGTAATTAATCCTTATGATCACATGGACTATTGGGTTTAGATACTCATATTGTTTCACTCACTTATCTTCGTTTTTTTAGTTAAATAGCTCTTACTCCTTGAATCATCAATCAAAGAGTTGTGGATTAAAATATCGTTTGAGATATGTGCGACTTATTATATGAGAGTTGGTGGTTGACGTGTGTGAATAATGTGATTTTATAATAAAATTAAGGGCAAAAACCACAAATAACTAATGTATTTTTCAATTTATGCTAATTTGACTAACTTACTTTTGGAACTGTCCAATATCACTAGTGTACTTTCAAATTCCTAATAATATTAATCGTTATGTTAATTACACCGTTCGTCCCCAATACATAAACAATTGCACCATTGGTCCTCAATACATAACTTCGGTTAAGGTATGTTTGGCACGGAGCGGTGTGAAGTTTTTTGATAGATGAGTGGTGAGTAATGAGCTTTTTGATTTTTAGTAGTCGTTTGGCAAAGGAGCGGTGAGTTTTCCTATTTTTTTTAGGAATGCTCAATTTTCCAATGCTTCTTTAAGAAGCTGTGAGCGGTGAGCTGTACAGCTACTGCTCACAGCTACTTTTGCCAAACACACCCTTAGTCTCTAATATATAAACAGTTGCACCATTGATCCTTATTACATAACCTCAGTTAGTCTCAAATACATAACCACCACCCACCGCCACCACCACCACCACCAGTCACCACCACCGTCGCCACCACCCACCATCGACACCAACCACTCACCACCACCACCGTCACCCACCACCACCACTCACCACCGCAACCCACTGCCACTGACACCACCACCACCCACCATCATCACGTGGTGGTGGTTATGTATTGAGGACCAACAATGCAATTGTTTATGTATTGGGGACTAACGGTGTAATTAACATAACGGTCTATAACGGTGTAATTAGTCATTGTTAAAAATTTAAAAGTTCAGATATTAAACCTTTTCAAAGTAAGTCAGTCATAATAGCATAAATTGAAAAAATACATTAGATTGTGACTTTTGCCTTCTGATTTGTAAGTTACACTAAGATAAAATATATGGCAAAATCAATAGATAACATTTGAAGCTTTGGGAGAGAGTTATTGAGAGAAGGTTGAGAAGGGAGACAAGGGTGTCTGAGAACCAATTTGGTTTTATGCCAGGAAGGTCATCGACCGAGGCTATCCACCTCCTCAGAAGTCTCATGGAGAAGTACCGAGAAAGACAAAGGGACCTGCATATGGCGTTCCTTGACCTTGAAAAGGCATATGATAGTGTCCCACGTGATCTGGAGATCTCTTATTGATAAGGGAACACCAAGGAGATATGTGAGAGTCATTAAGGATATGTACGAAGGGGCTAAGACCCGCGTACGGTCGACAGATGGGGATCTCAGTTCTTTCATGTGGAAGTTGGGCTCCACCAAGGATCTGCCATTAGTCCTTACCTATTCGCTGTGATCTTGGATGAGTTATCTAAAGGGATTCAAGAGGGTATCCCGTGGAGCATGATCTTCGCGGATGACATTGTTCTGGTGGCAACTCGCGGAAGAGTTAAACATCACCTGGAGCAATGGAGGGAAGCACTTGAAGATAAGGGTCTTCGGGTCAGCAGAGAGAAGACTGAATATCTGAGATGTGAGTTTGGGAGGATCGAATCAGCACCGGAAGATTTGGATATCCGCATCGGTGACGCAGATTCTACCACTAAAGAGTCTTTTAGATATCTAGGATCGATGATCCACAGATCAGGGAGAATAGACGAGGACGTGACCCATCGGATTCGAGCTGGATGGGCAAGATGGAGGGCGGCGTCAGGAGTCCTTGTGAGATAACGTCCCTTGTAAGTTAAAGGAAAATTTTACAAGGTGGCGATTAGACCCGCATGCTGTATGGGTCCGAGTGTTGGCCCATCTCCAAGGCGCATGCTAACAGAGTAGGGGCGGAATTGAGAATGTTAAGATGGACTTGTGGGAAAACCTTGCTTGACATGATCCCGAACGGTGTTTTCAGAGCAAAACTAGAGGTCGGGAATATTATCGAGAAGATGAGAGAGGGAAGGCTAAGGTGGTTCGGCCATGTCAGGAGGAGGCCACAATCAGCGCCTGTAAGAAGAGTCGAAGCTCTAGTAGTTGATGGTGTGAGAAGGAGGGGTAGACCCAATCTCAGGTGGGAGGATAGACTTAAGCTCGACATGAAGGAGCTGCTCTTATCCGAGGACATGACCTCAGATAGGAATTTGTGGAGAGATAGAATTAGGATTTGCGGGTAGTTCAGGATAGGTGTTAGGGTTTTTTTTTTTTTTTTTTTTTTGCCTTAGTTTAGGCCCCTTGCGTGTTTGCTTTTGCCCTTTGTTGCCCCCTTAGGTTGCCTTTTTGCCTTCGCTTTAGGTATCGTCTTCCTTTGTTTTGCTCCCTTAGGTTTACCTGCCTTTTCTTTGTTTTTGGTTTACCCTTAGGATGCCTTTTGCCCTTAGGGTTGGTTTTTTGTTTCTGGTTTGCTGTGTGCTTTTATTTTGAGTTTGTGCGTGTTTGGTCTGCCCTTTTCGCCTGCTTTTGTTTGCTGCCTTTATGCCCTTTTGCTCTCTCTTCTCTTCTTTATCACCCGCACACCGTGCACTAGCCGAGGAGGTCTCATTGAAAGCAGTCTCCTTACCCCCGGGTTTATCCCTGGGGTAGGGGTAGGTACTGTCTACATTCTACCTCCCCCATACCCTGCCTCGGCGGAATTGGGTATGTTGTTGTTGTTGTTGTTGTAATAGATAACATTTGAAGAAAAAAATGCAAAAATCATATGCCATACATTATATAACTAGAAATGGTCAGTCATAGTATGACTGTATGAGAGTTATGATCTCAATGTTTTAACCATTAAGTAAAAATACTCATGACATATCAATATTCAACTTAAAGGCTGAGTTGAACATGTTAGCAAATATTTGTTCGATAACAACATCAGTCACTCTTTACTCCTTTAATGAACGAGGATAAACTTGCCGAGTATTGGTTTTCAAATCAGAATGCATTATCTAATAGTACGTGAATCCATGTTCTTACATGTATTTATAGCAAGTGTTGCAAATATAAGTTGCATTTGTATTTTCGTCAGACGATGTTGAAATGTAGACTGCATTAGAATCATGTTCCCCAGGTTGTGGATTCAAGCCTCGCTGGAGGCATTTGTGAGATATTGTGAGATGGGTGTGAAAAAATTGTCGTTCAAAAAAAAAAAGTGACGTAGTGGTAAAATACTCAAACTCTTCACGAAAAGTGTAGAGTTGCACATTTGTAATTGGTAAGGGAAAGTGGCGGATTACTTCTTCACAGAGATACCTCGATTAAGCCGTGTACATCTAAGTTAAAGATTCCGCCCCTGTTAACATTAACATGGAAAACCTCAGAGTTTTTGCAAGGGTGCATTCCTTTTTTGCCCCCAAAACAATCATATTAGGGGTAATGTTACTACCATAACCTTGGACTTCATTCGTCTCCTCGATTTGGGTAGTGTGACTACACCGTCTCCCCATGTGGAGTGAGACTCCCGTCGACCTGAAGGTCGACTACAACAAGAATCTTTTATTGGCCCAATCACTATGAAGAGAATACGAAGGAATGACGATAAATTGTAACAAGAATCCATATGCAATTGCTGTATTAAGCGGAATCACTTTCACAGTGATCAGTTTCCATAGAGCCGGTATGATGAAGATGTAGAACATAACCCCTCAACAATTTATTCACATCATTTGCCCTGAATGTCATACAAATGTCGAATCAAAAATTCAAAATAGGGGCCGAATGCCCCAATGCATCTTGGAAGTCAAATACTTCGATATCCAAAAACAAAAGTCGAATCAGAATTTGGATATTTTCGCACGCAGACATCTTAATATTCACTTCCTAGATATTCCGTGACAAAATGAATTAGATCTCATAAAAATCTAGGACTTAAATGTTGGGTTGTGTAAAAGCCACATCCCATTGTTTTAAATCACTACTACGATGGAGACAAAAAAAAATGTAGTTGACACAGCCCACAACTGTCAAAAAATAATTAATGGCCAAGAGGGCTGATAGAGATGTAGATTTCTTAAAATACCCAAAATACCCTTGCTGATTATAAAATCGTATCGCATTGGATTTTACCGTTTTAACACCAGAAGAACAATATACCTTAAGGTATTGACCCAAAGGGTAGGCTAAAGTGATTGCTGCATATACTGTATCAAGTTGATCCAATTTGCATATGCACAAAATCAGACATCAGATAAGCCAAAAAAGAGGGGCTGTAACAGCAGATTTGTTGCTCAATTGGCCAAATAGACACCATGATAAAGACACACGCATACATCAAAATGGAATAAAATGAATAGCAGACTATGTTGGATTACCAGTTTGTACCATACTGTACATTATCATAAGAAAGCCAAGACGGTTTCTTTCATTGTCATAATTGTGTGTAATCTGCTTCTTTCAATCTTTCTTAGTCATGAATTTCTATGTACGGTTTTAGCAGATTTTGGATGTTCTTGATAGCATAACATACAGTCATGTAACATGCATAATCCAATCTCTATAATCTCTTGTTGTCATTTAAATCAGCGATTTTACAGGAATATTCAAATCCTAGTAATGATTATGATTGAATTTATGTTACTGTATCACATTGATCTTGTGCAACACCCTACAACTGAAAGAAGGTTCTGGGAAGTACTAGAGAGTGTTTGGATTGCATTTTAGGAGACTGTATGAAAAAAAGCATTTACAAAACCGCTGAGTATCAAAAAATAGTCTGTAAAACCATTTAAAGAAAGTGATTGTCTGCACAATCTAAATGACAGGACAATTTTGAAAAGTGGGTTGAGGCAACTTTCTGAAAAACACAGTTCTGCAAAGACAAAATCAACAAACGCAATCCCAAATAATCTTTAGAAGGGAGATCTAACATCAACAAACTTAGTCAATTAATCTAAGGCGGAATAAAGCTTTTGATCAGCAGCAATTCCTTGCAGCTTCTGAAGCATCGTTTTTTTTTTTTCAGTTCAGGGTTCAGACCTAAAGGGGTCACATGTATGAACCTCAAACAAGAAACTCTATAGCCAAGTCACTTTCTCACACTGTAATTCATAACAGAAGCAATACAAAAATCAACATTTTACCGAGGCATGGAGCTTTGAGTTCTTAACCACACAAAAAATATCTAACAGTCAGAAAAATTTAAAGTAAAAGCAAATGATAAATGACATTGCTTCAAGGGACTAAAAAAATACAAAAACAACGTACGCCGGTTTTCAGGTGCGCTAAACACAAAATTCTTCGCCCTAACGAAGATCAAACAAATATAAAATGTTATGTAAAGTAGTTCTAACTCCTGAACTAAGAACCTTTAAGGTGCATGTTACAATAACTCCAGCAAAGTTTATTACGCGAAGATTAAAACTATAACTAACCATAAAATGACTCACAAGGGTCAGGCTGCAATCGGTGCTTGTTTCTTCGTCTTCTTGCTTCCGGTCCCTTTTATCATCCTCGATAAAATATCTGCCTGTTTCGTGTTCCCCTGTTCGTTAAGAAGCTTGATCAACTCTTCACCGCTACTTTTATCCGTAACACCACCTTTCTCTTTTATCTTACATAAAATCGAATAAGCATTAAGCGTTTTTCCAGCAGCCAAAAGTGCATCCAAGACCTTATCATAACTCGTGTACTCGACACTATAATCTCTCTCCAAAGCATAATCCAGCAACTTAACAGCCGGTATCGTCTTACCTTTTTCACATACAACCGATAACAAACTATCAAAATCAGGGGCAAATCCGGCATTCATCAATAATTCAATCCTTCCTAAAGCTTCCTCTACGTGACCCCTTAATAAAAGTGCTTCCAATATTTTTGAAACCAAATCCATATGCTCTTTAACTCCCATGTCCACCATGGCTTTCATCACCCGACTTGCTGTTTGTACTCTACCGTCTTCAAACAAACTCTCCATTACTGACCGGAAAAGAGCAGAATCCGGTTTATGCCCATTTTCAATCATGCCATCAAGAGCGGTTTTAGCATCAGCTGGTTCATTTTTCTTCAAGTAGCTCTCGACAAGCAGCTTGTAAGCACTTTCTTCTGACGCAACATTTCTCCTCATCATAATTTTCAGTAGTTCAAAACCAGATTCAGGATTACCTTCTTTTGAATGACCGCAAATTATCGCGTTAAAACCGACAGGATCCAAAACACCTAATTTCATCAACTGACGGAATAACGTTTCTGCCTTTGATGTCATACCATTGTCACATAAATACTCGATTATCGGGTTATACGCAGTTGACTCGAGATCCAAAGTATGCTTCGTATTCAACACAATCTCATTCTCTATAAGCTGATCCACCAACTTAACTGCTTCTTCATAAACATTACTTTTACAGAGATTTTCTATTAAAACGCCATAATGTCCAGCCTCAGGGGTGACGTTCAACTGCATCATGGATTTAAGCACATCCGCAGCCGCTTCAAGATTACCAGCCTTACACTGACCCGATATCAACTTCAAAAAAATAGAATTATCCAGTGGAGCAATATGACGATGAACCATTTCCTTCAAAACATTATGCGCGTCTGTCATTTTATCAGCCGTACAGAGACCAGGCAATAAAGCGGAATAAGTAATAGCATTTGGTTTAATACCAAAACCTTTCATCTCTTCAAACATCTTCAACGCTTTATCAGCGTCCTTTTCCATTTGAAACTCTGAAATCATATCCTGAACATACCCTTTAATCATAGTAGTATAAGTAACAACCGTCGGTTCAATATTCTTACTTTTCATTTCAACAAAAAATTCTTCAGCCTTGTTAGAATCAAAACGCCGAAGAAAACCATTAATAATAATATTATACGTCACAACATCCGGTGTAATCTCACGACTCTTCATATCCTCAAAAAACCTATAAAAAATCCCTATCCTCTTCGACAAAAACAACCCCCAAATCATAACATTATACGTATGCCTAGTAGGAACAATCCCCTCACTCAACATCTTATTAAAATAACGTTTCGCCATCATATACCTACCGCGCCTCATAATAACCTTAAACAAAACATCATAAGACTTAATACTCCTCGCCACACCCAACTCCTCCATACTCCTAAAAATCTTAACGCTCTCTTGCACAATGCCCGCTTTTCCATAACTATCGATTAACACGACAAACAAATCCTCATTCCATTTAAGACCCTTTTTCGGCATATCTAACAAAATGCACCTAGCATGATTCAACTTCCCGCTATTACTCAAAATCTCAATCATCTTAAAAGTAGTTTCTTGGTCATGTTTAAACAGCCCGGACCTTTCGACCCATCGAAAAAACTGTAAAGCAATATCGGGCTTCTTTTCGCAACTATGCAACACATTGTAAACAATATCATGATCAAATAAAGGTACTAAATTCCTAATTGAGTTTTGCAAACGAGTAGTCCAAGCTCTATTTGACATCATCCTGGTTATTAAAGATTCAATCTTTTCATGGTTTTGATGATTACCTCTGGTGGGTCGGATCCGGGTCGGGTCGGGTTGAGGTGACCCGGTTGGTGAAATGGGTATTTGGGCATCTGGGTGTTCTTCATTTGGGGTTATTAAAGATTCAATCTTTTCAAGGTTTTGATGGTTACCTCTGGTGGGTCGGATCCGGGTCGGGTCGGTTGGTGAAATGGGTATTTGGGCATCTGGGTGTTCTTCATTTGGGGTTACTGATGTGCAAAAAAGGCTTAAGGGGTTGAATCTGTGATGGGTGTTTGTGATTCTTGCGAGATTTGAGAAGAAATTAGGGTTTATGAAATGGGGTTTTGATGAAGAGATTAAAGACATGGTTTTTTTACAGTGATGATGAAAATGAAGGAGATGTGATTTAGGGCTAGGGTTTTAGGATATGTACTGAGTTGACTTGGTTTAACTAGTATACACAAAAGGTTTTTTTTTTTAACATACGAAGTGTTTTGGGTAGAGAAGGTTAATCTTAAAGGCTGGTCGCATCCGTGTGGTTAACATCGGTTGGGCAACGTTTTTTTTTATGGTCGACCGATGTTAGATCGGTTGGGCGGGTGGCCGGTTGCCACATCGGTCGTGGTCTCATTTTGTGAATATCGGTTCCTTTCTCACTCGATATTGACGCATGTTTTCTTCTTTCCAACGCATCACATTTAATACAAAATTTAAAAAACGACCGTTTGGTCATTCAATTAAAAAAAAAAAAAAAATCTTTGGGTCGTCGACTGGGACATCCGGGTTGTCCCAGGTCGCTGGAGAGAGAAAACTGACGTGGCGCAGGTTGTCCCAGGTCGCGACTGGACCAGCCAAATAAATCAGGGAAATTAACAGAAATAACAAATTAATAAACACTTTTCACTAAACTAGAAGGGTATCCGCGTAATGCAGCGGTGGGTATCCTGTGACTATATTTTGCGACGAGCAAATGTTATTTGGATGAATTGTACGAATGAATGAATTGGTGTGTGTTGTTACAATATTTTGAATTGATGCTGTTAAAATAATGCGTATTTAATTTTCAGGAAGATAGCTGAATTTTAAAGTTATGTATTGAATTAATTGCAAAATTAATATAATTGAAAGCAAAATTAATACAATTGAAAGCAAAATTAATACAGTTTTTGTAGTCCGACTTATTTTAAAATGTGAGACTTTTTTTTATAGTAAGTGTGTAGGCTTCTTTTTTTAATACTTCCTTTTATAAAAGTCCTAAATAAATTATAAGATACTATAGATACTTTTTTTTTTAATCAAAAAAAGCCGATATACTCATGAAATTCGCAATATTTAACTAGCAATGTTAAATCTTGCGAATTTTTGAAAAATTGCTCGTTTTGCTTCAGTTTTCACATTTAACTCAAAATATAAAATTGTAGATCTCTCTTTTCTTGTCAAGTGGCTCTTTGAACCATGCAAAAAGAAGTTCGTATGAGGAAATTATAGCTAATATACCACAAGAACTAAATGAGAAAAAGTTGTTGTGGTATTTTGGTCATAACTTTCTTATACAAACTATTTTTTAGATGATTCAAAAAGCCATTAAATGAGAAAAGATATATCTACAACTTTTATGTTTTGAGCTAAGCGTGAAAACCGAAGAAAAATGAGAAATATAACAATTTTCGAAAATTGGCAAGGTTTAACCTTGCTAGTCAACCTTTCAATTGTTCAAAAATTAGCAAGGTTGACTAGCAAGGTCAAACTTTGCGAATTTTTGAAAATTGTTATATTTCTTCTTTCCCTTCTGTTTTCACTCTTAGCTCAAACCATTAAACATGTAGATCTCTCATTTTTAGTCAAGTAGCCTTTCAAATAACGCAACAAGAAGTTCGTACGAGGAACGTATGACCAAAATACCACATTAACATTTTCTCGTTTAGTTGATGTGGTATGTTGGTCATATTCCTTATACGAACTTCTTTTTGCGTGATTCAAAAATACACTTGAAAAGAAAAAAGATCTACAACTTTTATATTTTGAGCTAAGCGTGAAAACCGAAAGAAAATGAGCAATTTTGAAAAATTCGCAAGGTTTGACCTTCCTAGTCAAATCTTGCGGATTTAATGGATATATTTTGGGTAAAAATTGAATATTTAGTGAGAAGTTTTTGTAAAGTTGAATTTTATTATTTACCTGATAAATAATCTTTTCTAATCTTTTAAAATTAGGTGATACACTAATTTATATGGCTTATAAAACCAAAACAATTTATTTACGTACAACGATTATTGTTTTTGACAAAACCATTATGCGCTAATTTATGCGTTCGTATTTTATTTATTTATTTATTTATTTATGTCATTTTGTGTATTAATGGGTGTTGTTTAAAGTTAACAACCGCTTGTGTATGTGTTCACGATTTATTTAAATTTTTTGTAAATAATTGTTGTGAACACAGTCAAGCAAATTACTAATGGTTCTAGTTTGGTTAGTCGTTGGTTCAACGACAGTTTAGTGGTAATAGTTTAGGTGCGGGTGGAAGTGTGTTAACTATGCGTGCAATTCAGTTTTGTGCCTTATTTACCTCAATAGTCAAATAGAATCGTTGTACGTTTTAATAAGCAAATTTATTGTTGCATAGTAAAGGTGGTGTTTAAATCATTATTACATGTTTCAATTGTAGCTCGTGTAGCTAGATATGATCTTAAAAAGATATCAACGATCTGATGAAAGTGCAAAATCGTACGGTTTTTATGGGTCATTTAGCCCTTAATTTCATGCACATTGTATCATTTATTTTTTACTTTTAGGTCTTAGGAATGCATT
Organism: Chrysanthemum makinoi; assembly: GCA_910596185.1. NCBI lineage: Eukaryota > Viridiplantae > Streptophyta > Magnoliopsida > Asterales > Asteraceae > Chrysanthemum > Chrysanthemum makinoi. The sequence goes on along the minus strand of OU343222.1, from coordinate 354,099,129 downwards.
TGCCGGAAACATACAAGATTGGGACTTATTTTGACGAAGACTGGATGAAAAAGACAAAGTTTCAAGTTTGTGACAGACATCTCTGACGCGGTCACCAAAAGTGTCTAGAAAGTGAAATTTAAATATGTTTTTGTGACAGGTCAGTGTGTTGAGACGACCAAGCTAACGTTGTCACAATAAGCCTGGCCTCGTCACACTCTATAACCTGATGGCGTCACAACAAGTTGGTGGACAAATACCCTAATCGAAGAAGGCGAGCTAACGGCGTCACACTCCCAACCTGACGCCGTCACAACCAAAATTCTTTATATACTTCGCAAAGCTTTTATTAATTTGTGCGCAACAATTAGGAGCAAAACCCTAAACGATTTTTATGAGTTTTTCACCTTTTTCCAGCCTTGTAAACCTTGCATAACATTAAGATAAGTTTGTGTTTAATCTTTCAATCATGTTTATAATTGCTTACGTTGATTATATGTGTTATTGTTTTTTGATTGCTATGCTAGACTAATTTACATACTATTTGTCTAGGATTGAATTATACTTATTTGTGTATGATTATTTCTATTATCTCTTATTAGTGAATGCGTTCGTTAGAAGTTTATACCTACATGAACAAACATTACCTTGAACCCTTCATTTAAGACATTTAAACCTTTGTTGTAAGAAATGTTTTCAAACCTGGGTAGACTCGGCCAGTTCAACCGGTCGGACCGGTACCCGGCCACGAAAACGGGTCAAAAAAACCCGGGTTTCTAAAACCGGGCTAACCGGTTAGACCCGTCAGGTTTTTAGTGACCCGGGTCATGAAACCCGACAGGGTTTGGTTTTTTTCAAATTTTTTTTTATAAAAACCGGGTTGACCTGGGTAGACCTGGAGGTCGAACCGATTGACCTGGTTGAAAAAAATAAAATAATAATAAATGAAAAACCGGGTTGACCCGGTGGTCGAACCGATTGAACCGGTCGAACCGGTGCCCGATGACTTGACCGGGTTTTTAAAACATTGGTTGTAAGGACTTGTTCCTACGTTGAAACCCTTTTCATAAAACAAACACTACCTATCATTCCCATTCCATCAATGATAAACCTATAAAGTAAAAACTAATCACACGATTTTACCTTAATCCACAACTCCAAAACAACTCCAACTAATAAGAGCACTAGGTACTGCCTGTGTTATCCAACAGTGTTATAGGAAGAAGTATTGCTATAACAACCCGTAAAATTTCGGATTATTATAATAATATTTATCACGTCAGAAAAATTCAAATCGGTTATTTTCTGACAGATGTCAATATTTAAATTTAAAAACGAGAGGTCATCTCGTTTCTTTTATAAATAAGACACCGCACACGTGATACCTGTCCACCAAGTATCTGTATAATAAATGTGAAATTTATTATTGTCCACGTTAAAAAAAATTTTAAGCATACATAAGCTTAAACCATTGTTTCGAGAAGTTATCTCACTTTATTAAAAATACGAGCTCGCGCACGAACCGACCAATAGAAAGTATGGTATTAGTCTAATAAACACATTTTTGAATCAGTATTGATGTTTTTATATTTCTTTTATAAAAACACACTCGAAAACATATATTACACGTTAACCGTTTCCAACGTGTAACTGAAATATTCCAATTCACGTTTTAAAACGTAAATAAAATACCGAAACTTCGAGGAAGTTCATGTTTTAACTTCCAACTCTTTTCTACTCTCATTGTGTGATGAGTGTCTAAATACTCATCATTTTTATACCAAATAAACTGCAAAATCATCTGAAAACACTCAGAAACACATCAAAATGATCAAAATATCATAAATCAGTGTTTTATGTGTTTTAAATACAAAAATATCAAAATCAGATGAAAAACATATCAAATTTGCAAAAATTGCAGTTTTAGTCCCCCAAGTTTATAAAATTGTCAAAAATAGTCCCTGAGCCAAAATTTCAAAAGAAAAATCACCAAAGGTCCTTTTAAAATCAAAAGTTGTCAAATTTAGTCCTTTGGTGGAAAATATCAAAAGTTTGAGAAATTACAAAAATAGTCCTTCAAATTTCAAAATTGGCAGAAATGGCCCCCGGAAAATTGCAAAATGGCAACATTGGTCCTTATACTTATTGAGATTGTCAATTATGGTCCCTTGAAGCAACTTTGCAAGATTGGCAGTTTAGGTCCCTCATTTTCAGAAATGGCAAAATGGGTCCTTTTGTGTTATTAAAACCTTTGTGACCTCTTGGACCCTTTCACACCTTGTGACCCCCTGTCAAACTGAATATTGAACCCCCCCCTTTTATAATATCTGGTCAAACCAACCCAGTCATCCCTATCCCCGTTTTCCCTCTTCTCTTGTCTGCCCACCATGCCCAGCCACCAACACCACCATTTCTTCACCTTCTCACCTCACCATGTCCCCCCAGCCTCCACCAAACTCCAAAAGCATTAAATGCCCCCCTCCCACCATCTCAGTCCTGTCCCTAGTGTTAAAAGAGATTTGGCGCCAAAAAGCCATTTGAATGGCCAGGATTGTTTTAAGCCATCCCGCTAGAAATTGATGGGAAAGAATCAGAGATGAAAGAGAAAGTCCATGGATTATAAAAAGAAGCATTTGGGAGCAAGTTGAGGAGGCTAGTAGTTTTATTTTATTTCTTATGTCGTTTTTTATTAAGTCTTTCAATTTCAATTCATTAAGCTTGTAATATTTTGTTAAATGTTATAAATTTGAAGTGTTTAAGTGTTTTAAAACTCAATTCAAGCATCCAATTCAGTTTATGTTTTCAATTCAATTTTTATGTTCACTGTTCAAATTGCAACTTCCAAATATTAAATACAAGTGTTGAGAAGATTAGTTTAAAGCCAAAATAAGCTTGTATAAGCTTATTTCAATTGTCACAAGCTCACATTCAAGTTTCAGTCACTATTGGTTCTTGGTCAAAGGAAGTCAAACTTGGTCAAGTTTGAAGGGAAATGGCAATGGGTTGATGCAGTCTGGATTTGGGATTAGTTTTAAGTCCAAATGGTTGGTTTTGGGATAGGCTAGTGTTCTGGTTTCACAGATTAGCAAGCCATTGTGGCCTTGGACCATGTGTAAGTAATTTTCCAAGTTCCACTGCATAACTTTCAATTTGTAGTTATAATGAGTTGTAATCTGTTAATTAAGTTTAATTTATGTTGCTTAAGATCAGTTTAATCATAAGTCTCGCTAAATCATAGTTGTCTTATAAAACTTGCAAAACAGTCTTTCTACAAGGTGTTTGGGTTTGCTGAATTTTCTTCGTCTCAGAGTTTACTCAGTAGATAAAATCTGTTGGATCATGCTTAACAAGTGTATTTGAGTTCATGTGAGTCAATACATTGGGTCTGCAATAGCATTAAGTCAACATTTCATTAAAATCAGTCTCACCTGTTAACTGTTAGGATCTAGGAATTGTAATAACTTATTTTGTGATTAAAAGTCATTAACAAAGCTTGTTGTAACTTCATTTCATCATAAAGAACCAAGTTCAGTCCTTAAATTTGATTCAAAATCCATTTTGGTCAAAATGTGAGTTCTTGTTCAAAAGTCAAAAGTGACATATCTGTTTTGAGCCCAATTACAAGGATTTTTCTAAGATTCATTTTTAGGTCTTAATCAGTGAAATTTGTTGCTTTAGAAACTTCATCTGGTCTTGCTACTTATTAGCATTTTTGTAAAATTTTATAATTTTTCTATAAGCTTCATCCAAGCTTGTGAACTTGGACCATACTCCCCTGCTCCACTGTCTCAGCTGGTGCTGAGTTTTTCACAGTTTTTGTAACTTGTACACAAGGCTCATAAGAGCTTCTCTGAGTCTAAGTTTTGGGTTGCAGTTAGCCACCCAGGTCCTCTTGAGGTCCCAAGTGGTGATTTTCATTTTGAGCTTAATTTGAAGTCTGTGCTTGTGATCAAAATGGGCACCTAAATCTGTTTTTAGCCAATAGACTCAAAACATCAAATCTGATCTAGCTTGTGTTTCTGTGATATAAGCTTGTTAATTTAAGTTGCATTTAGTCATTTTAAGCTCTTAGTAGCTTCTGTTTCAGTTGGGTGACCTTGGGTGTCCATTTGCTTAATTCTAGTGCTTATTGATAAGCACTTTGGATAGCAGATTCATATTTCTCCACACAAGGGTCTGTTTTTCCATTTTTCTCATATTCTTAATATTATTTTAGAATTTTCCTGAAATTTTCAGATTTTTCTCAGCTGTTTTACTATTTTTCTTGATTTTTATTAGTTTTTAGTACTTTTTAAATAGCATTTAATATAAAAAATTCAGAAAAGGTTCAAAAAATAAGTTTTCATTTTTCTTAGGCTTAGATAAATATAAAAAGTGAAAAAAGTAATTTTCTAGATTTTTCATAGTTCATTTGGTAATTTTTAGCAATTAAATTAGTTTTTAATAGTTTAAAATTCCTAGAAAATAGAAAAATAGTCACAAAAATACAAAAATAGTTTTGAAAAGTCTATTTTGATATTTTAGACTTTTCCAAGTCTTAATCTTATTTTTCTAGCTTTGTTTCCTAATTTCTTGTGTTTTAGGTAATTAATTATTAGTTAAAAATAGTTTTTAATTAGATAATTAGTCTTAAAAATAATTTTCTTTTTCTATAAAGTTTCTTTTATCATTAGGATTGTAAAAACATCATTTTCATATTTTTAGGGTTAATATTGCTTTAGTTTCACTTTTTATTTTGTACGTTTACGTTATTTTTAATTTAAACGTAAGTTTTAAGTTTTAGGTTTTAAACGTTCATCACTTTAAATATAGTGATAGCGTTTATTTAATATTTTATCTTTTTAATTTTCTTTAATTTTCATTTTAGCCCTTGTAGTTTATGTCCTTTTTCCGTAGTTATAATAATTCCAAATCTCCTTTTTTCGTCCAAATTCCTCGATCACTATACGTGAGGTGATCCATTGCACAGCTCGCTGGGACATAACGACCCGGGGAGACTCTATACTCCTCAGATCTTCATTGATTTCGTGCTTGAGCAGTTTTAAGCTTGTTACGGTCCGCCATTCACAAGTGGCGGGCTTGTGTGATAAAGCTTGACTGTTTGGCGCGCATCAAATTTTTGGCGCCACTGCCGGGGAGCTGTGCTGATAATCTTACGTTTAGCAGATTAGTAATTTCGATATTCACTCTTTGTTCATACCATCCATCTGTATATGTTTATATTTTCTTATCCAAAACCCCCAAAAATATTCTTCTCATTCCTCTTATTCGTTGATTCTATTTCTCTTACCCTCTTTTTGCGATTAATTCTATTCTTCGTATCCTCTCAACCATTTGATTCTGTTCTTAATCCTCTATATGTTTAATTCTTATGTCGGCTTCATCGTCAGAAATGTGTGTGAGCGGTGTGGAGGGCCTAGTTCAAGTGAATTTTGCAATTCTACGAATTATACATCAAAAATTCTTTTCAAAGTTATTTCGACCACCCGCCACAACCTGAAATACATTCTAATCTTGACAAACCAGTTCAAACGTTGGAGCTACCCCAAGCACCCACCGAGGATTACGAGGACACTTTCTTTGAAAATAGAGCCCGTAATCTAATCGAACAAATTCAAACCGATGAAAAAAGGTCGAGAATTAGAATTGATTACGATGAACCCGTTCAAACACCGGTGACTAGCAAGAATGACTTGCCTAATCTTCACGTTTCTCAAGAACCAGAACCAGAGACCATAACGGAAGTGGTGGAAATTGCTAGCTCTCAGAGCACACCACTTGTCCCACCTCTTGATTTTTCAAAATGTTCTTTGAGTCTTGATAGTCATTCTGATCACCAAGTTGGTTTTGTTGATCCTTTGAATAAACTGATTCCTCTTCATAACTCTCAAATGCAATCGTTTATTCCTTGTGTCGGTTGTGGTGAGCCTCTCTTTGGTTCACCCTGTCGTTGGTGTACTTGTGTACAATGTGGTAACGATATTCATAACGGGAGTTGTTTGTTTTGTGGTTCAAGGAATTCATTTGATTATGATCCTAATCAGAACTCATTTAACGACCCCTCTAACTTTTCCAATTACCCACCACAACCCGACCTATATTCATATGATCAACACTTCTGTTGTGAATTTTGTGGAGGTCCTCACCAAGGATTTGAGTGTCAATCCGGAAACACGTTTGTCTATGAACAGTTTTCCAGTGATGCTCAGAGTTTTGGTTATGACCAAAATCCATATGATTCACCATTCCAGACTCAACAGTTTTACTGTTGTGAGTACTGTGGAGGTTCCCATTTCAGCTCTGATTGTCAAATAGGGAACTCAGTTCCTTGTAACAATCACGACTCTTACATGTTTGAAAATTCCCAACCTCCACAGCACCATACGGTTCAAACTCCACCTGAGCCGTTGTCTCAAGAAATTTCCTATGATTTTGAAGCCACAATGAAAAAACTTGATGATATACTTCAAAACCTTAAGAATCAAGTGAGTGGTGAAAAAACCATAGGAGAATTGCTGGCCGAAGAACGAGAAGAGCGAGAAGCTCGCAAATATAGGGAAGAATCATTAATCCTAGAGCAAGCAGCTCTAAGACGTTCCCAATTTCTCAAGGCAGCACTTTATGACGATGACGAGGAGAGTTTTTATCCTTTTAGAGATAATACTTCTCAACTCCCTCAGTCAGTTGATATTCCAGCAGTTGAGATTCCATCTCAAACAACTGCTATCACACCCGAGGCTCCCACTCACTCTCTTATTATGGGGGACGAGCATCTCGACACTGTTCCTGAAAAGGAATCGGACGAATTGATAAAGTCTAGTGTTGAGGACCTTGTCCCAATCCCAGGAGAGTCACAGGGAATTCTTGATCATGTGTGTGATATCCCTCCTCCTCTTGTCTTCCAAAATGATCATGTTGAGATGTCCTCCGTTGATGATGATGATTCGTTATCTTATGGAGACATCGTTTATGTGGAAGATTCACCTTCTGAGCTTGATAGCTTAGAAGAAGAGAATGATGAAGTTACTGACACTGAAATCAAAGATGAAGCTCTTCGAGCAACATTGTTGAATGTCAGTCTTCTCATTTCTAAAATCGAGGCTTTCAAAGAGAAACCTATTTCATCTCCTACCCCCATTAAGGGTAGTGACATTCTTTCCGATGATTCTATTCCGGAAATGAAAGCCTCCTGTTTTGATAATATGGGAGAGAAGATTAGTGGCAGTACCACTTCTCATTCTCAATTCTCTCCCGATTGTGAATCATTTACTTTTGAGGAGTTCGCCGTGAACCCCCTCATATCAATTCTGAATATGATTCATTCACCTTCATGGAGTTCTCAGATGAACTCACTCATATCATATCTCCAACGGAGTATGATAACTTCTACTTTGATCTAGACACACCCGAGATATGTCTAGACCAATTGAGCTTAACTGAGGAGATTCATGAAACTATGAATTCTCCTATTGAGGATGAAGAGTTAGTCATGATTTCTATCATGATTTTCTTTCTTTTCTTCATATATTCTGTCACTTCTCTGTCTCTTCACTCCTTCGGGAGTGAAGACACTATCTTTGACCCCGGCATTTTCATTTACCATCTGTGAGCCGGTCTGTGTCTCGTTCTCTATATCTCATCGTGTGGAACTTTCACATACTTCTGTTTATCCAACATCTTGAATGAATGTCCGATGGAGATTGTTTCTTCCACTTTGCTTCCCCATGAACCAATGAATTCGGGTTCGAGTCAAGCTAGCGACTCGGTAACCAAAAACAGTAGCACTCACTATATGGGTTTTCACCCATATTTCTGTCTTCTTACCCCCTTTCTACCACCTAAGTGTGGGGGTAATGCCCCACATGTTAAAAAAAAAAAAAAAAAAAAAAAAAAAAATTATTTCTAAATAATGGCGTAATATTTCCCTTTTACGTTCTTTGTTTCGCATAACCGCCGTACTTTGAATATTGAGGGCAATATTCATTTCTAAGTGTGGGGGGGAATTCTCACGAATTTTATCATATAATTATACCAATTCCCCCGTTTTTGGCCAAAATTTTTTTTGGAGTAAGTGTTTTACACTTTCTCATTTGGTTATCAGTCCGCCTTGTCTGTAAGACAAAAGGATTGGCTAATCCAAGAGCAAACGGCTCTTGGTAAAGATATCTCAAATCCGTTTATATGGCTTGCAATTTGCCCAAAATTGTATGGTTCTCAACTCACCATATCCTAAAAAGTGAAGAGTTGGCTAGCCCGCAAGATTATGGCTTGTGGTAAAGGCAGTGGAAAAACCATAATTGGTAATCAGCTCACCAAAGATAATGTTGATAATTTATCTAAGAGTTGGCTAGTCCAGAAGGGTACGGCTTCTGGTAAAGACAAAATCAAATCCGTTGAAAGCTGGTGGTTTGCTCAAAATCACATGGTTATCGGTGTACCATGGTTCTTACTTGAACTGAAACATTTGGCTACTCCAGAAGTAATGGCTTTTGGTAAAGAGTTTCAAATCCATTATGTTTTCTCAAATCATTGCTAGGGACTAGCAATATCTCAGTGTGGGGGATTGATGAGTGTCTAAATACTCATCATTTTTATACCAAATAAACTGCAAAATCATCTGAAAACACTCAGAAACACATCAAAATGATCAAAATATCATAAATCAGTGTTTTATGTGTTTTAAATACAAAAATATCAAAATCAGATGAAAAACATATCAAATTTGCAAAAATTGCAGTTTTAGTCCCCCAAGTTTATAAAATTGTCAAAAATAGTCCCTGAGCCAAAATTTCAAAAGAAAAATCACCAAAGGTCCTTTTAAAATCAAAAGTTGTCAAATTTAGTCCTTTGGTGGAAAATATCAAAAAGTTTGAGAAATTACAAAAATAGTCCTTCAAATTTCAAAATTGGCAGAAATGGCCCCCGGAAAATTGCAAAATGGCAACATTGGTCCTTATACTTATTGAGATTGTCAATTATGGTCCCTTGAAGCAACTTTGCAAGATTGGCAGTTTAGGTCCCTCATTTTCAGAAATGGCAAAATGGGTCCTTTTGTGTTATTAAAACCTTTGTGACCTCTTGGACCCTTTCACACCTTGTGACCCCCTGTCAAACTGAATATTGAACCCCCCCCTTTTATAATATCTGGTCAAACCAACCCAGTCATCCCTATCCCCGTTTTCCCTCTTCTCTTGTCTGCCCACCATGCCCAGCCACCAACACCACCATTTCTTCACCTTCTCACCTCACCATGTCCCCCCAGCCTCCACCAAACTCCAAAAGCATTAAATGCCCCCCTCCCACCATCTCAGTCCTGTCCCTAGTGTTAAAAGAGATTTGGCGCCAAAAAGCCATTTGAATGGCCAGGATTGTTTTAAGCCATCCAACGGCTAGAAATTGATGGGAAAGAATCAGAGATGAAAGAGAAAGTCCATGGATTATAAAAAGAAGCATTTGGGAGCAAGTTGAGGAGGCTAGTAGTTTTATTTTATTTCTTATGTCGTTTTTTATGTTAAGTCTTTCAATTCAGTATTAAGCTTGTAATATTTTGTTAAATGTTATAAATTTGAAGTGTTTAAGTGTTTTAAAACTCAATTCAAGCATCCAATTCAGTTTATGTTTTCAATTCAATTTTTATGTTCACTGTTCAAATTGCAACTTCCAAATATTAAATACAAGTGTTGAGAAGATTAGTTTAAAGCCAAAATAAGCTTGTATAAGCTTATTTCAGCTTGTCACAAGCTCACATTCAAGTTTCAGTCACTATTGGTTCTTGGTCAAAGGAAGTCAAACTTGGTCAAGTTTGAAGGGAAATGGCAATGGGTTGATGCAGTCTGGATTTGGGATTAGTTTTAAGTCCAAATGGTTGGTTTTGGGATAGGCTAGTGTTCTGGTTTCACAGATTAGCAAGCCATTGTGGCCTTGGACCATGTGTAAGTAATTTTCCAAGTTCCACTGCATAACTTTCAATTTGTAGTTATAATGAGTTGTAATCTGTTAATTAAGTTTAATTTATGTTGCTTAAGATCAGTTTAATCATAAGTCTCAGCTAAATCAGTAGTTGTCTTATAAAACTTGCAAAACAGTCTTTACAAGGGTGTTTGGGTTTGCTGAATTTTCTGTCTCAGAAGTTTACTCAGTAGATAAAATCTGTTGGATCATGCTTAACAAGTGTATTTGAGTTCATGTGAGTCAATACATTGGGTCTGCAATAGCATTAAGTCAACATTTCATTAAAATCAGTCTCACCTGTTAACTGTTAGGATCTAGGAATTGTAATAACTTATTTTGTGATTAAAAGTCATTAACAAAGCTTGTTGTAACTTCATTTCATCATAAAGAACCAAGTTCAGTCCTTAAATTTGATTCAAAATCCATTTTGGTCAAAATGTGAGTTCTTGTTCAAAAGTCAAAAGTGACATATCTGTTTTGAGCCCAATTACAAGGATTTTTCTAAGATTCATTTTTAGGTCTTAATCAGTGAAATTTGTTGCTTTAGAAACTTCATCTGGTCTTGCTACTTATTAGCATTTTTGTAAAATTTTATAATTTTTCTATAAGCTTCATCCAAGCTTGTGAACTTGGACCATACTCCCCTGCTCCACTGTCTCAGCTGGTGCTGAGTTTTTCACAGTTTTTGTAACTTGTACACAAGGCTCATAAGAGCTTCTCTGAGTCTAAGTTTTGGGTTGCAGTTAGCCACCCAGGTCCTCTTGAGGTCCCAAGTGGTGATTTTCATTTTGAGCTTAATTTGAAGTCTGTGCTTGTGATCAAAATGGGCACCTAAATCTGTTTTTAGCCAATAGACTCAAAACATCAAATCTGATCTAGCTTGTGTTTCTGTGATATAAGCTTGTTAATTTAAGTTGCATTTAGTCATTTTAAGCTCTTAGTAGCTTCTGTTTCAGTTGGGTGACCTTGGGTGTCCATTTGCTTAATTCTAGTGCTTATTGATAAGCACTTTGGATAGCAGATTCATATTTCTCCACACAAGGGTCTGTTTTTCCATTTTTCTCATATTCTTAATATTATTTTAGAATTTTCCTGAAATTTTCAGATTTTTCTCAGCTGTTTTACTATTTTTCTTGATTTTTATTAGTTTTTAGTACTTTTTAAATAGCATTTAATATAAAAAATTCAGAAAAGGTTCAAAAAAATAAGTTTTCATTTTTCTTAGGCTTAGATAAATATAAAAAGTGAAAAAAGTAATTTTCTAGATTTTTCATAGTTCATTTGGTAATTTTTAGCAATTAAATTAGTTTTTAATAGTTTAAAATTCCTAGAAAATAGAAAAATAGTCACAAAAATACAAAAATAGTTTTGAAAAGTCTATTTTGATATTTTAGACTTTTCCAAGTCTTAATCTTATTTTTCTAGCTTTGTTTCCTAATTTCTTGTGTTTTAGGTAATTAATTATTAGTTAAAAATAGTTTTTAATTAGATAATTAGTCTTAAAAATAATTTTCTTTTTCTAAAAAGTTTCTTTTATCATTAGGTTTATAAAAACATCATTTTCATATTTTTAGGGTTAATATTGCTTTAGTTTCACTTTTTATTTTGTACGTTTACGTTATTTTTAATTTAAACGTACGTTTTAGGTTTTAAACGTTCATCACTTTAAATATAGTGATAGCGTTTATTTAATATTTTTAATCTTTTTTATTTCCTTTAATTTTCATTTTAGCCCTTGTAGTTTATGTCCTTTTTCCGTAGTTATAATAATTCCAGATCTCCTTTTTCGTCCAAATTCCTCGATCACTATACGTGAGGTGATCCATTGCACAGCTCGTATTGGACATAACGACCCGGGGAGCCTCTATACTCCTCTGATCTTCATTGATTTCGTGCTTGAGCAGTTTTAAGCTTGTTACGGTCCGCCATTCACAAGTGGCGGGCTTGTGTGATAAAGCTTGACTGTTTGGCGCGCATCATTGTGTCGCATTTTATACAACGATACACAATCTAACTCGTTTTATACGTATTACGTATATGCATTTCTCGTTATGGAATTATCTCCATTCAAACAACAAACCGAAATTTTCCAGACTAATGTTAATAATAAATTATATTCATTATTCTCAAGACATTGCTTTCGAATTTTCCCAATCCTAATTGAGCTTAAAAACGAGAGGATATCTCGTGAAACGTGAAAACTACGAAATAAATGAGCTTGCGCGACTTTAAACTCTTGAATTAATTTGATTTATTAATTAATTTAAATTCGAGAAAACTATACATGTGAATACTCATTTTTATCAGAAAAATTATTTCGGACGCAATGACGCAAGTCCCGTATTTTTAAACGGTCGTTTGCTACGTCAAATGGGGCCCACAAGGGTTATTTATAAAAGATTATTAAAAGTTTCGAAACAGCCCCTGGTTAATTTACACCTGCCGCCCCTGAACTTTGTGTTGTCCACGTTTAGTCCCTCCAGGGGATATAAAAGACCCAAATTAGGGTTTCCTCTTATATATATCACCACCACCACCGGAAAATTTAATCCGGCGCCGTCGCCGGTTCCGGCCAAATTCCGGCCACCCATTTTCTTGTTACCAACGCATAGATCGTCTTCCTCATGTCGTTTCTGGAGCATTTGGGTTCAAATGGAGCTCGTTTGGTCGTGTTTTGAGTACCACCGCCGCTCACCACCCTACTCCACCGTGAGCCATCACCCTCCCCATCCTCTCTATTTCATTGGTAAGGACTCACGCGCCCTTATTTCGTATATTTCATCATTTTTCTTCAAACCCTAATCGTGTTTAACTAATAAAAACGTTTTTAGTTATAAAAACTAATAACACTTAATGTTTTATGAACTAAAACGAGTGGATCTAAAATCTTGGCTCTTGATTCGTTTGACTCATCACCGATTCAGTTGACTCGTCCGAGTCAACTCACGAGTTGAGTTGACTCATATCCGATTCTTAATTGTTTTGTGTTATTAATTAATCCAAGCTTATGTATTCGTCCTTGTTATTATTATTTTTCTATGTTTGATTCGGATTTGTAAACGGTTCGGGTCAGACCCGGTGTGGACTCAAACTTGGATAATATTTTTATTTTTGTTACGAATTTTAAGTTAGGTGACTTGATAGGTGTTGGTTCAGGGCAATTATTCCCATGGGTGGGCTGATCCGTGACCATGGGAGTCACGGCCATGGCTTTGTTTTGGCCAAATATCTTGTAGTGATGGTGTTGGTATCGCTGGTATGAACCGCGACTCACGGTGAGTCGCGACCGCTAGTTTGGTTAACCAAGGCACTTAGCCGGGGTCGAGGTCTCGTAAGAAATTTTTGAATAAATATTATTGATGTTGGAGTATTAGATTGACTTTGGTAATTTGTTGTGAAAACATTGAGTTAACGACACTCATGCGCGAGTGTTGTTTTGTGTACCACGACACACCTAAGTGTCGTGGGGACTTGGTTATATTTGTTGGCCAAAACGAAATAATTTCGGGTAAACTGGCACGGTTTAGATAACCTCAAATTGGTCATATCTTTATATCGAAAGGTATTGTTTTAATATGCCTTATACTTTTCGGATATTCTATTTTCATAACGTAACTTATTATCCTTATTTTAGTCAATGACGTTTCGGATACTTATTGGATCACTACTCGGGATTGATATGGGATTTGTTTTTGATTTGGATAATTGGACAAAACAAATACTTAACGGATTAAATATTTTGGACTTGGAAATATTCATTAAAGCCTATGCTTGGATTTGATCATTGGATTTGGACGTTATTGGACGTAAATTATTAAAAATTGGATTTAGATTATTTCGGACAAACGTTTGTAGTTGTATGAGCCTTATTGAACATTTTGGACTTGAGACGGTACAATATATTAGACTCGTAAAGAATTTAATATATTAGACTCGTAACAAACCTAAAATATGCAATAAACACTTATTCAACTATAACGGCTTGTAAAATATAAACTTGTGGAGAAATATTGTTTTGCAACATGAGTTTTAGTAAGTCGAAATGACTTGGGAACGTTCTATAAATGAAGAGGTCATGACGAAATTTTATAAAATTTCTACACTTAAACTTTATTCTCAATAACTCTTTTATTTTAAATTCATCAAATGATGAACAATATACTGAAATATTGTACAACTCTTGAAGTTTGAATTATTAATCCAAACTTACCTTTATCCATAAAACATGTGTGTTTTATCAAACTATTTGGGAACATGGGGTAAACACCGAAACGTACTAATTGACTTTCTCGATCGATGTTTGTCTTTGTCGCTATATCCTTGACTTCTTTTGTCATTCCTTCTCGATCCAGTACTCGCCATATTTTTCTCGACCGTGTGTCGATCATCTATTTCTTAATTGGCGTAAGAATACTTGAGTCACTATACGAGTCAACTCTTATACTAAAGTTTCGTATACATTATTCCTCCATCTTTTCCAAGAGCCAAGACGTGCGAATCATCGTCGCAACTACACTTTTCGATCATTATCGACAATCAAAATAATTTATGGAACTTTACATAAAATGTTATAAAACAAACATTCAAAATATTTGTTCTTAACTCCAAGCATTTTAAAGATCCAAATACTTTTGTTTTTGAACTTCAAGCATTTCAAAAACATAAATACTGGTAAACTTACCAACGTTGCTATTGAATACAAGACTTAGACTAAAAACCACACCATACTTATCTAGGTTGCGTGTCGGAGCCGTGCACTATCACTCCTTGATTAATTCCCTTTAGACTTCATATTGCACATTGCCGAGGTGAGTTTCATAGCCCCTACTTTTAAACTGTTTTATACTTGTTTTGGGGGAAGATACATGCTCATCTTACTTAAATCATTTTACTTGTGCATTCCATGCATACTGTGCTATTACATGTTTAAAGTTTTCATCATGCATAGATGTTTTATAGAGCATACCAAAATGTTTGACCTAAAATATTACGCAGCCTAGCCTAAGTCCTTAGATCCCAAATTGCCCTCTTCATGAACCGTCAATTCCTGCTGGGAAGCGCGAATGTTATAAATAGATCTATTGAGGGTGACTCCTCTGTTCGGTTGACCCCGCTTGGGTCAAGGCTAAACATATAGCATGTCGGGACCGAGTGTATTGGGATAAACACTCGCCATGGGCTCATTAATTGTATGACTTCCTTGTGCATACAGAAACTGTCGTAGCTTCGGTTGCATGAACTTAGTGCTAGCGTAATAGATTCAATATATGACATTATATTCGTTGTAATGTACATATACCCTACTTATGGTCCACTAATGAAATCTCTTTTATGAAATCCTTTATGAATTGAAATCATAAACTCTATGACATTATGCAAGACGTAATGATCATCAACAACCAAATTTGAAACAATGTAATGAATCTCTTTTTATATAAACCTATGAACTCACCAACAGCAGCTACCCCTTTAGCATGTATCTTCGGTTTTGAGGTGATAGCTTATCTTTGGAAAGGCAAAGTAAGCATGGCATTTATGGCATAGGCACTCGATTTATGTATTGGGACCACTTGTTTATAATGGGTCATTTTCCGCACTAACCAATAATGTAAACATTGTTTTTAAGAAATGAATAAAAGTTTATTTATAAAAATCCGTTGTTCTATGCTTATGTTGTGATACCAATTTAGTAGCACCCCAATACACGTATGCTTCCGCTGAGTCATTTTTTTGGGGGTGTTACAATTGCCACGTCACCTTTTCTCATATAACTTAAAACCTATAACTTAACCAAAAAGCGGCCTACCTCTGTCACTCAAGTTATAGGCCACCCACGGGGCCTACCTTTTTTTTCTTTCATTTATCAAAATAAAACAACACGTCTCATTAAATTTAAAATAACGATACATTGGAAAAAATACAATTTAGTGAATAAGGTTTCATAAATGCTCCAAAATATCTTGTCGAAGGTTGTTGTGCACACTCGTATCCTGAAGTTTTTTGCTTTTCCTCTGATGTATGTCGCATCTTTCAACCCAAGTACGTTGCAAATTCGGTTGTTGAGAAACATACAATTCGTTAAAATCACCTATCACGAATTCTTGATCATTCAATATCATGTTATGTAATATGATGCAACAATACATGATTCTTTGTAGCGCGTTGATTTCGTAAGCACGTGCAGATTGTTGTAAACTTCATTGTTTTTTCATCCCTTGTAGGACTCCGAAAGCTTGTGCAATATCTTTTCTTGAACTTTCTTGAACTCTTTTAAACTTCATTGTTTTTTCATCTCTTGTAATGAAATAGATTTTGATAAACGTAGCCCATTAAGGATAAATTACATCCTCTAAATAATAACATTTTTCATATGTTTTTCTATTTATTATAAATGGAGTGTACAGAACAATATTGTCAATAAGGTCATCAAATAAGTTTGAATTATGTTGAACACTAGATCGTTATTTGCCCCCGCAACATGAAAATATGCATGTTAAATCCACAAATCATGTGATGCAATGACGTCAAGCTTTAGAGTCGGGTATTTATGATCACACTTTTTGAATTGCCTGTGTAATGCCTTCGGACATTTTATCCATTCTCAATGCATACAATCAATGCTCCTGAGCATTCCAGGGAGTCCATACTTCATGCAATGCATATATATGTTGGATGTCATTAAAACCGGGTGTTCTTAAATATTCCTCTTAGTATAAAAGTATATATGCATTTAGTGAAGTTTTGTAAACAATGTTCACCAATTTTCAAGTACTCGTCAAATGCATCGGGTGATGTTTTGTATGCCAATTGGCATATGGCCGATGTGCATTTCATGTGAGAACTAATACTTAAATGACTCAAAGCATCCGGTCGTTTTTTTCTTTTCTTTTCTTTTTTTTTTTTTTGTTTTTTGTTTTTTTCTTTTTTTAAGGTATTCGAGAAGAGGTTCAACATTATAATTGGTAATATAATTGACTATTTGTTTTAAAAGTTTTGAACTCATACGATACCTTCGGCTAAAATTCCTCTCCGGGTATTTAGGTGGATTGTTTTCGTCGCCGAAATAATCTTGCAAAACCATTGTTGCACAACCTCTCGTTCACATGGTATCATTGTCCTTGTGTGAGGACTCGAACTCTCGGCTTAATGATTACCCAAAGCTTGAAAAATCCATGTGCACCTACTTGGATCGTCTTGAAAGTAAACATTGTAAGGATCATAGTTGGGATCTGTAACGCTTTTGAATAGTTGTGTTCAGTGTTTGGTTTGACACCGAACAAACCGAAAAATAAGCCGAGCCGAAACCAAATAAAACCGGATCGAAAAATTTAATTGGTGTATGGTTTGGTTTGAAACCGAACCGAAGTATTTAATTGGTGTTTTGTTTGGTTTTAGGTTTGACAAATATATAACCAAACTAAACCGAATATCTCTATCCACATAAAAAAAATTAATTATATATACAGAGATTTTCTATCTTTATCATCCCGACTCGGAATCCTAATAATTTAAAATCTTTTAAACTAATTTAATCTTTTAAACTAATCACTTCTGAAATCAAGCATTGCCTTTTCAGAGATGAAAACAACATCAAATGCAAACATTGGAGAAGATGAGTGAAATTGCAACTGTGTTTTAATGCTTGAAGATGAAATATTCAATCTAATAAGACTTCTGAAGACTTTTGCCGAGGAAGATTTTATCGCTTTCATTTACTTTTGTTAAATTCTGAAACCTTTTGGTTTCTTAACTTTTTATTTTGTTGATTTTCTTGAGTAATTTGTGAGACTTTTGATTGTTACTTTTATTTAAACTTTTAGGTTTTTATTTTTGACTTCTAGATTATATTTTGAAGTACACTTGAATTTGTTTTTTTTGGTTTAAACCAAAACCAAACCGAATTCTAATTTGGTGTATGGTTTGGTTTTATCCATTCTATAATTGGTTTAGTTTGATTTTGGTTTTGACTTTGAAAATTTTTAAACCGATGAACCCGAACCATACAATCCACAAACCCGAAAACCGAACAGATGAACACCCCTACTTTTGAAGGTAATAAAAAGAAATATTGTTGAGATGTGTCCGTAGAACTGTGTGTAAGAAATGGAAGAATTAAGGAATATTTATAGGATTTTAAAATGTAAAAAAGTGGGTAAGACGATTTTTTTTCTTTCATAAAAATAGATATTTTTTCCCCGTCTCTTTTCGTTAAATCACCCCATATTTGCCGTTGCAATTGAAAAAAAAAAATTGCGTTACGATTTTGATGCAGAGCCTTATAACGCAAGAGACAATATAAGTTGATGTCATGCTGTCATAAGGTCACTCTATAAAGCAATAACGGGCTCGTTCGGTAGTGCTCTGAGTACAAACCATTACACTTTTAATCTTGGCCATTTATAAAGTATGATCAATTCTAGACATTGATAACCAAAAGGCCTCTTGGCCCAGCGATATGTGGGTGGCCCATCAATTTGAAAATTGTGGGTTCAAGTCTCGTTAAAGACATGTGATATAAAATTTTCCTTTCTAAAAAAATTGTAGACATTGATAAATGTCAATCGTGTGAAGCCATGTAAACACAACAAAACACTTCACTTTCTTCTAAAAGACATACACAAGATCCAAACTCAACTATGCAAATCAGATATTAAGGTTTATTTTTTCTCTTGATTTTACTTGTTGCCTTTAATTTTGTTAAAATTTTATTACATGGTTTTAAAACAGGAAATTAAAAAGAAAAAAAGGATCCGACCAACCGGATTCGAACCAGTGACCTAAGGATACCAGTTTAACAACTACAGTCCTCCGCTCTACCAACTGAGCTATGGTCGGTTTGTTTTTAAAATACCAAAACTATATACTAGTGGTATAGCTGTTTGGAGCCGTTGCGAAGGAAATATACTAATGCAAGGGTGTGTTTGTTTAAAAAAAAAGTAACTCCCAATACCGTCTTCCACGGTGTATGGGGGAGGTTAAGACGTAGACAGTCATACCCCTACCTAAGGTAGAGAGGCTGCTTCCGGTTCTACCAAAGGTAGAAAAGGACCTCCGGCCTTGCAAGGGGTGTGTTTGTTTAAGTTATGAGCTTTTTCTGAATTCGGCTTATATTTCCCAAGCCTCAATGTTTTGGCTTATTTTGAGATTTAGAGCTTATACAAGACTTGCCGTCTTGGTGTCAACAATTTGTTTGTGTTTATATATCTAATTGGTTTGAAAATCATAGTACGTAGTTATGTGGATATACAAACAATAGAAGAGCAACGGGGTAATAACGGACTGTGGAAGATAATGATACTCGACATTGTGTTATACCTAGTTGCTAAGCGCTCAGCGGGCAATAGTAGTGGTATGTGAAGCTGAGTGATACAACTCATTTGAGTTGTTGAGTGAGATTCGGAAAGATTTGAGTGGCGATTATTTCACTTTTATCCATATCTTTGTTTGCAACATCATTTTCCATGTTCCGCTGCAAGTTTTTTGCAGGTGTTTTTCAACATGAATCTTGAGTTAAACACAAACTGTTTCATCAACAACCGGATGTCCTCTATAATACTGTATAATAAGTCAACTCTTTATTCTTTAGGGTTTTAATATACTCATTGTCAATTTGGTTTTAGCGAAAACATTGTGGGACGTGTAAATGTTAAGTCGATGAAAGAAGAGATAAAACCGGAATCTGAACTTTGTATACTTAGGAATAGTGTTAAGTTTATGAAAGAAGAGGTAATAACACTGGAAGGCTGAACTTTGTATTGCACTTAGGAATAGAACGACTGAGGCTGATTTTTGGCTAACACCGAAATGGAAAAACAGATTGAGCTTCCGCCCTTCCGGATAAATTAGAAGAGAAGAAGCAAGAAGGTTGGCTAGAGAAGCTTATTTACATGCTGCGGATACTGTTATTAAGGAAGTTGAGTTAGGTCGCTATGGACACTGTTGGTATCGAAAATATGACTACTGAAGTATTGAATCACATTAAGGAAGTTAAAAACCCGAACTTTAATTTCGTATGTGCTGTGATCAGCACTTCAGCAGTGAAGTAGAAGTCACAAAAGGTATACGAGGAACTCATGTAAGGCGGATAAATCCACGGCTATAATTTTGTGTGAAGCTTGAACTCTTTAAAGAGTTCTGAGGAACTACTTGTTCGGACCGTAATTGACGGCCTCTCATAAAGTTTTAATCAAACAGAAAACTAGTGACACCATTATAATTCATAGATTAGAACTTATAAACAATGTTTTTTTACAACATGGTTCCTATACTACAAACAGTACATCTTTATGCTAACCTTTATCATATCTTTCAAGAATTAAACAATTTGTGTAACCATATAAAAAACAAAACAAAACAAAACTTATCATATCTTTCAAGAATTTCCAGAGCGCCTGTGACTGAGCAAGAGGTTGACGAGTTGGATTTCCTAAGAAGTGTCGTGGGATCGGTGGAAATGTCTGGTAGGAGGGATAAGTGGTGTTGGCTTGGTGACAAGTCGGGGGATTTTAGCGTGAGTTCGGTTCGACGATTGATCTATAGTGAGTATGACTTTAGCAGTATTTATGTTACTAAGTGGTGCAAATGGATCCCGGCAAAGTGTAATGTCTTTATTTGGCAAGCGGAGATGGCTAAGGTCCCTACTTCGGATGCTCTTAGAAGAAGGAATATGGTGGGAATTGAGGCTATCTGCTCTCTTTGTGGTGAGGACAATGAGTCAGTGGAACATTTGTTTACAGCTTGTGAGGTTGCCATGCGCGTCTGGAACAAAATCTGCAGCTGGACCCGTATCCATCATTTCTTCGCCTTTTCTTTCAGGGACTTAATTGAAGTCTATGAGCATGTGGGTTTGAAAGGTAAAGCGAAAAAGATTTTCCAAGGTATTATCATCCTTACGTGTTGGGTCATTTGGAGAGCTAGAAACAAGGCTAAGTTTGAAGGCAAATCTGTGAAGATAGAAGAGATTATTAGTGAAGTGAAATCCATTGGCTTCCTTTGGGTTAGATCTAGAGCTAAGTTATCTAAGTTGTCTTGGGCTAATTGGTGTAAATATGATATAGTGTAGTCGGTTGTTGTAGTTTGCCTCCCGGTCTTCGGGTTGGCTGTTTGTTAATGAAGTTTACTTTTCAAAAAAAAAACCATAGCTGCAAATCTGCTGTCATACGTCATTTAGCATTTCGTTTTATATCAAGATGTGTCATCGCATTTTTCGAGTTAACCAGATGGTACTTCTCGTTGATATGACTGTTGGAAACTGCATCCACAAGTTCTATATCCACGTGCTCAAACGCTTCCAGCACATATTTTTTTGGGAATGCAACGCTTCCTGCACATCTAATTCAACGCTTCCTGCATGTTATAACATGTACTTAAGAAAAACATACAACATTTAGCATTTGTTTTTGTTTTTGTGACAGCTTTACCTTTGACGTACCAAATCCATACGCTCTATGCACGTTTACTTGTTCTTCGAGATGAATAATCTCCTCTAAGAGCATCTCCAATGTTGTCATTAGAAATTTGCACTATTTTAGAGCAAAGAAATAATCTTTTTGGCATATGCTCTCACAAAAAAATATCACCCAAATTTTACACTAAACATTTCTTAATAAGTTTAATTAACTTGTTTTTTCAACTTTATTTTCTTCCATGATATAAATTAACTAGTGTTCTAGAAGACATACACAAAAGAGATCCACACTCAACTATGCAAATCAGCATCTAGAAATTTATTTTTGCCAAACAAATGATATCTTAATTAAGGTCAATATTTCTCATTTTAATTGTTGCATCTAAGTTTGTTAAAACTTTATTACATGCTGTTATATTAAAACAAGAAAGTAAAGTATGAATAGAAACAAAAAAAGAAAAATAAAAATAAAAATCCGACCAACCGGATTCGAACCAGTGACCTAAGGATATCTGTTGAACAACTACAGTCCTCCGCTCTACCAACTGAGCTATGGTCGGTTTGTTATTTTGTTTCCCCATAAACATCTAGTACTAATAAAATCAATGTTTGAAGCAAAACCTCTTTTATTTATATAAGAATAAAATTTTCAACTTATTTTGTGAAGAGGAGTTCACTGGGACAGGTGCTCATTGCCTGGGGCCGGGTCCTTGGGGGAGGGTCCGGTTGGCATCCTTAGGATGCATGGGACCAGGGTGATCCCACCGATCTTCATCTTTTGGAGATTTTGTGAAGAGGAGTGATACACCCACTCAAATTTTATTCACAAAAGAATCCCACACGCTGAGGGCCGAGATGATTGGTTTTTTGTGGGCCCATAAAAAACCAATCATCTCGCGTCACCTTAGCGTGTGGGATTCTTTTGTGGATGAATTTGAGTGGATGTAGCATTAGTGTTTTGTGAATTGTGAGTGTATATAAGTTTACTTCATAAGCCTAGATTGATGAGTTTGAGTCCAAAAAAAGGAAACAAGCCTTAGTCCTACTATACATAGTCTTTGATCTTGTTTGGTTATGTTAGCCAGTTTTCAAGTTGATCATAAAATAATACTTCATCCGTTCCAAAATAAATGTTCACTTTGTCGCTTCTAACTACAACGAATCAAATTGTCTTCAAGTGAGTATATATGAAATCTTATTGAAGCGAAATGCACTCGTGTGTATTAAAACTTAATTTGGGACTGAGGGTTAATGATAATCGTGTGTACTAAACAAAAGAAGCAAGAAGGTTGGCTATATATGTTTCTGGGAATGCCTCAACAAATGCTGGACTCACAGTCGCTGTGGTGATGGATGCAATGACTAGTGACTATGCTTTCGAGGCCAGTACATATTTTCTCTTACAAGTTATGAAATTTGCCCCAATAACATGTCCTGCATTTACAGAAAGAAAACGGTAACTATAACTAAAGCATGTTAAAATGATACTGGCAAAGTGTTTTAAGACCATCTTATTTTTCACATGTACATGTTCCGGTGGTCATGGTTAATCTGAGGTGTTGTGTTTTTCAACAGGTGCTATGATACTTGCAGATCCTGTCCGTACAGTATGGACAAAATTGAGAGAACAAAATACCATTGGACTAACTTTACCCGATAGTCTTGAATTGAAGCCTCACATAGCCCAAACGGGGTTCTTAACAAAATACAATATAGAAGTATCTGCTCACATTATGTCAGTAAGTCGGTATTTGTTTCAACTAGAGATATATTGACAGTTGACTGAATGCTAAGTAGTAAGTACCTCCATAACTGGTGACTTACCTCTGTTAAGTAATACACGTGATCCTGAAAATCTTTGTTCCACTGCCTGATCCTCTTCTTCGTAAATATATTGTCTATACAAACACAGCACCATGAATCCATGATGTTCCACTGCCTGGTCCGGTTTCTCGGTTCGGTCCGATATGCTCACCCCTACACTCAACTATGCAAATCAGCAGCTAGAAATTCTTTTCTCCAAACAAATGCTATCTTAATGTCTATTTTTTCTCTTCATTTTACTTGTTGCTTCTGATTTTGTTAAGTTTATTACATGCTGTTTGACCAAAACAAGAAACTAAAGTATGAATAGGTACAAAAAAATTAAAAAAAAAAATGTTCCGACCAACCGGATTCGAACCAGTGACCTAAGGATACCAGTTGAACAACTACAGTCCTCCGCTCTACCAACTGAGCTATGGTCGGTTTGTTATTTATTATCCAAACATATATACTACTACTGACCTAAGGATACCGGATCAATGACCGGGCGAGAAGTGACCGGATTTTTTGCTTGTTTTTGAACTGAATTGAACCGGCGGGTTTTAGTCGACATTGTTTAATAAATTTGGTTGGTCCAAGCCTTTTTTTTTTTTTTGGGGAAAAAACTGAAAACCATTTTTCTTTTTTTTTAAAGCTCATTAAATCTATCAATTTTGATGCAACACCACCGGTTTGTGTTTTATACTTCTAAAACAAGGCTACTCGTTAGAGTTTGACAATCGTTCATTTGATTAATAATTAAGGGGGGAATTTCATATATACCTAAAGAAACTTCAAAAATTACATATTTTCTCAAAACATAAGTTTTTAATGCATGATGTACAATGCTATTAAAGCATACTTTGGGGAAATATGTAATTATTGAAGTTTGAGTGGGGATGTATGTAAATGCCTCATAATTAAACAAACAAACCAAACAGTTTTTAGATTTAAAAGATTTGCATGCGTAGGAAGTTTTATGCTACTTGATTTTGTCCTTAAAGATATTAGGTGTGCAGTGTAATTGAACAAATTTTCAAGTGTTATAGCTTAAGTTGAATAATGCACATATCAGTATACACAAGTTCTTAGTTTTAAATCAACTTATTGAATTCGTCTTAGAGGAAATGTTGTGTATATATGACATACATAAGATTTTAATGTGGATTTAATGACCCTTATTTGTGCATAGCCAATTAGTTGTCTTTCAAAGTAGCTATACTATTTGTTTTTATATTTGTAAAAAACCGGGTTGAACTAGTGACGCGGTGAACTGACAACTCAACCGGGTTATTATAAAACCCTGTTTTAAAACATTGTTTTTTTCATGAAAGGTAAAATGTGTCCCTCTTCGATCTTTTAAACCTCTCATCACAATGCTAATATCATTTATCCTCACACGCAATCATCGATATTGCTTGTCTAGTGATGTGTTTCCAACATGGTATCTCAATGAGTAAAGCATGGATTTTTTTTCTCTCCTTGTTAACCGGTGATCTATGAATGTAAGTTCCCACAACAATTTCTTCAAGACGTCGGGCGCTTCAGTATAATGTGTTGGGTTTTACTAATCATAACAATTATCGAAAACAAGTAAACATCATCAAAGCATGCAGCGGAAGTAATAGGAAAAATACTTGTAATTTAATTAACCGAATTAAAAGAATATGCGTACCTTTTAGCAATTCAAGAAACACGCGATATCAAGAACTAGGAACAAAACCCAAACCCCTAAATTAGGGTTTATAAAATTTCGACCCTTTTAAAAGTCGAATACCAAAAATCCCACAAACACAATTGTATTTGTTCTTCGTTCTTGTATACACGTACTAATATCGATTTGATGTGAAAAGCTAGGTTCTTGAATCACAAATAAAACCAAACACTTGTTTCTTGGAGTTAGAAAAATCAAATCCCTATGGGAGGGGGGTTGTACGATCGGCCAAACCAAGAGGAGAGGAGAGGAGAAAGAAATTAGGTTTCTAGGTGATCCAAGATTAGATTTATGAATACAAGAGGTTTGTATTTATACACATCTAATAACTTGGAGAACAAGTTTAAGCCTCCCTTGGGCTTTTGAAACCCACGACCGGCCATAAGGATCCAAGAGGGGTTCTAGATCCTTCTTGTTCATTAATTTCATCTCTAGTCCTTTTAGTTTACATTTAACGACCGTTAGTCTAAACTCGTTAAATATTAACTATCGTTAAGTTTTTATTTCGTGACAAATAATTAATAATAATAACGTTTTTATATTAATTATTTTTAACATCAAATCTCATACGTAATGTGTGCAATCCCGAAGTATCGAGTTCGAGTCCGATCATACGCATATTAAAAATATCCATAAACCTTTCAGCTCTCACTTGGATATTACTTAATATAGTAATGACATTGGTTTAGTCTAGCTTAACACGCCAATGCCCCCAGATCGAATCGAGTATGGTCTCCTGGAAAAACCATTTAATGATTCATCATTTTTACTTATCCTTTTGCTACTAATACTACATTTAACTATGGATATGGATCAAGTCATTCCATAAGTTAATATTTTGTTTCTCGTTATATCTGATTGAACAAGATTACCAAATCATCCGAACGTATTCCAGATTGATCTTGGGTATGGCCATACAAACATCTTGTCAACCCTACGAGGGGCCCAAAATAGTATTATACTTTGAAACAAATTCAAATGAACAATTTCTCTTGACTACAAACATAACTCATGAACTTTGCAACACTTCTGAAAATAGCTTTTATTACTACCAGTTACGGATAGCGTTAGACTATCTCACACAAGTGTACTACATTCATAACAGTTATCTGGTATCTCAAGTTAGAGGATAAACATTCATGATTTACTTAATGACAAAGATCCATAAAGTATAATCATGTTAAGTTGGGATTTGTCCTATATTTAATTTATTGAATATCATGTGAATCTGGTATGTCCCACGCATCAATATACTTTAAGTATATTCTACCAGAACTCAGATTTGTCTTAATTCAATGACATTTCCACATCATTGATTGACAACGGACTATTTAGAATAACATAAGTTATTCACGGATTAAACATGCAAATATAGGATATAATATTAAGAAAATGAAAAATAAACATAAAGAACAATTTTATTTCATTAAAATAATATTTGTTCATAACATCCTTTATCCAAATACTAATCACAGATCCGTATGAAACTACTAGCTAAACGAAGTCCTATCCCATCAATATGGTGAGTAAGTTTTTCTTTTGGTAAAGGCTTTGTAAAGGGATCAGCTAGATTATTATCTGTATGAACTTTGAGTAGATTGATTTCACCTATTTCGACTTGTTCTCGAACATAGTGATTTCGTCGAGGAAAATGTCTGGCGCCCTTCATGACTCTAGGCTCATTGGCAAATGTTATTGCAGCAGATTTGTCACAATACACATTTAAAGGTAATTCGATTGAGGGCATTACTCCGAGTCCCGAAATGAATTTCCTAATCAACGCTTCCATAGCGGCTTCGACTATGTACTCAGCTTCTATAATAGACATTGCAGTCGTACTTTGCTTCTTGCTCTTCCAGTCTACTGCTCCTTCATTAACGACAAAGACATATGTAACACCCTCAAAATCACAATGTGACAGCGGAAGACTATTTGGGGTATTACTTAGAGGATCATAGTCATAAGTTACAGAAAACGACTCTAAAGAGACGTTTTAAATAAAAGTTCTTACCATTTCATAAATCTCAGTGTTTTGGAAACCCAAAAGGGAATACCACATGTTTGAAATTACATAAAAGATAGTTTAAACGTTTACGAAATGATAACTTTAATTGAAGATAACACCACTTCAAGCGTCTCATGACGTCCACTCCACGCCTTTATGATATTCTAATTAGTACCTGAGATGAACATGCTTAAAAAGATCAA
Source organism: Chrysanthemum makinoi (assembly GCA_910596185.1). NCBI lineage: Eukaryota > Viridiplantae > Streptophyta > Magnoliopsida > Asterales > Asteraceae > Chrysanthemum > Chrysanthemum makinoi. The sequence continues at coordinate 354,072,067 of OU343222.1, read as the reverse complement.
CAAAAGTTGAGTGATATTCATAGGTTTAAATAAATGGTTGAACACAAGTAAAAGATGATAATTGCTTCGAATACAATCACCATGGAAAACAGAGATTATTATTATGCACTAAGCTCATGACACCAAACTAACTGCATACACCTAATTACTGGTGTAAGTAATAATATTGCCCTCAGAGATGGGATTGCCAATTCCATAGTTAACCAAATATAGTGCGCCCCGGTTATTTCCGATAACCGAGTCGGGGTCGTTAATTCCCATAGTACTATCCACAATATTCGCGTTCACTCGCAAGTGATTAATGGTTCATGATGTAAGGGACTTATGGCAGGCAACTTAGGCTATAATAATAATGATCAGGCAGCATACAATTTTAAGAAAAGAGTTGTGTTCTAGTTTATAGCATGCATCTCCCTCGCGGGGTTTGAAAGAAATAAGTAAAGGCGAGGCTATGAACTCACCTTAGCAAAGCAGTATCCGAGTAGTGAACAAGATCAAGTAAATGATGCACCGAGTACCGTCACACGACCTATATTTTGTGTACCAATACTTTAATTAATACCTTTGTATTTTGACTTGATAATATTCATATACATCAAAAGTTTAAGTTATTTATGGGTATCGTTTATTATTGAACATGATTAACTTTGGCTCATGGAAGTGCTTAGACACACACAAAAGTATTAAAACGAGTGGGTCGTGGGTTTGACGTAGTTGGAAGGTGATGTACGGAAGATATCGCAAATAAATAATAAACGTATTTAAATTACAAAAACGTCGCTTAAAATATGTGTAATAGAAAAATAATAGTTTTATTATAATGGTAAAAATAAAATAACTTTTCATTTCACGTGTTATAATTGTCTTTTAGAAAGAAAAGAATATGACATGTTTATATGCCTAAAATATATTTGGCGACGAAGTGTAGGAAGTTATTATTGTTTTAAAATAAATCTCGTTTTGTATGAATTAAAAGTTAATTGTATTTCGTTATCCGTTTGTATCATAAGCTTGTAAAATGAGACATCGTGGAACAATATCGAAAGCAATAACGTCGAAACGAGTAGGCGAGAAAGATTAAAAAGGACAAGTAATCGTAGTACGTTTAAAATGACGAGTTTTGTTGTGCTTAGTGTCAAGTAGTTTACTTGTTTGCCTCATTTTGTAAAAACTTTTGTTTCAATTGAACATTTGTGTACATATCTGTTTTTCGAAAATGATTGAACATTAAATGGGCCTTGGCCCAACTAGTCCTCAGCGTGTATTTTAGACCCAAGAAAGGAAGTCAAATTTGACTGTGGTTTCGTGTTCCAACTGATATCCCAAACGCAACCCAATCTTTGGAAATGTTTGTTTTTGAACTTACTTGACATAAGAGTGATCACGAGGTTCTTGGGTAAACAAAGTTTTAGTAAAATAGCATTTGGTTTGTATATAATTCATGGATTTTCAAAATGATGACGAAAGATGAAGAGTGGAACTCCTCTTGTCAAGTCGCTAGCTGGAAGATGAACACATGTTTATTACCGAAACTAAAAGAAATATTCAAGTAAAACTGCAAGTCGAAATTGCACATGCTAGTGTAAATTTAGCAAGTTACAAACGGACACAAAACTCATGAAGAGATCACCCGACGAGTGGGCGTGTTGCGGCACTACACACCCTTTGGGTGGCTGCGTTGCAGCAGTTACACACCCTTTGGGTGGCTGCACATAAGTGGAATAAACGCCCTTAGTTGGGCCGAAAATAAGCCGAAACGAACACCCCGTTGTGGGCTGAATCGCAGCAAACAAACACACCTATTTGGTGCGAAATCGATAAACAAAAGCGCTCCATTCGAGCTGGAAATCAGTTGCCAAACGCACCTAATAGGGGCTGAAAGATCAGGTTTAAAACACTACCTATACGAGCTGGAAATCATATTCAAAACACTCCACGAAAAGCTTTAGTATAAGCCAAAGAAATAACGGGAATTTGAGCGAAAGTTTATCTTGAAAGAGTACCTTGGTGCCCTTGTGGTTGACACAAAGAAAACAAGGTACACCTTATACGGGTTTAGTTTTGACACCATGTTTATGTTCTAAATATGCACTTAGTGACATCTTTAAGTAAGGACTCAAAAGTCACCACTGAGAATACCCGCTGTGGGTTTCGACCTCGACACAAATCAAGACAACAAAACCAAAAGTTCCCTTAGTGGTTCGACCACAGTGGGTTTTGACCCGCGACAACATCAACATAACCCAACTTGTAATCAATACGTCACATAATGTTAGCAAGACAGTTTTGAAAGATAGACTTCACCAAGGTATGGAAACTTGAATACCCTAAACCGAACACTAGAAAATCTATAAACAAGCTGGGTCGAAACTGCTACTAAGCAGGTTATCAAGCAAACTCGAAATTTAACCAAACCATATAAACCATTAGCTAACGAATATAAACCGAAATACTAAATCTTGATTCTCATATATGTCGACTATATGTTTCAATCTTTCAAGGGCTTTAAAATTTGTGATTAGATGACTTTTCTCGCGTGACCGCCTCGACCAAAACAACAACATAACCCAAGTTTTAACAATATATATACATTCGATTCTATTACTAAATTAAACCATCAATCTTAACATAAATTTACAACAATGTTATAACAAGAAAGGATTTAATGTAAATCTTACAACAAGGAGAGTGATGTCGCGAAGATGATATCAAGGGGAATACGAAACTCAAGCAACGAGACCACTTCGATTTTCCAGCAACTCGATCAATCTTGCTTTAGTTTGTGTGGTGGTAGAAAGAGTGAGTGTGAGATAACTTCTTGAGACCCATGGTTTAAATAGAGGTAAAAGAGGAAGTCCTTTCCTTGACTATCGAAGGTGGGGATGGATTAGAGTCTCTTTTGAGTGATATCATCAGACCTTCACATGGCTCTTCCTTGTCTTCGTCTTCAGTGGTGGTCCAAGGAGGACAAAGAGTCCTTGGTTTTGTCGACTCCTTCATGGGATAAGCCAAGGGATATCTACTCTTGGATTGAAGTTAGTAGTGATGTTGGAGAGGTGTTTGGAGGTTATACTCTTTTGGAGATGGTGTAGCGGATCTGAGAGGATTAAGAGGGAGAGCGAAAATGGTGGTGAAGGATGGCGAGAGGTGGGGCGTTTTCTGAAGAAGGCAGAGGAGAGAAGCAGATATTAAGGGGAGAGAAGGGGGGGGCGTGGGTAACTAAAAAGATAAGGTTTTTGTTTTTAGTTTTAGTTTTTATAAATTTGACAAGTGTAGTTTTTTATTATTTGTGTATTGTCTTTTGGTATTAGATGAATTTCGTGTCCCGCTGTTTTATTTGTGTATGTATAATTTCAAGCCGATAAATGTGTCACTTATACTTTTGGTCACGTTTTAATTAAGCGGTCACGATGACGTAATTCTTGATTTTTATTAGTTTGTTTTATTTCCTCGCGTTTTCTTTTATTTTATTCTAGTACGCGTGCGGACTCATAAGACAAGAAAATTTTCTTGTGAGACCGATTTAGAAATCAAGTAAAGATCGGCATGGTTAAATAGACTACTCGGATATGCATAATTTTTATGTAAGAAAGGATGAAATGTACATGCTAAAATGCTCAATTTAGATCAGATAAATTTGATAAACGGTCTAGCTCATAAATATAAAGATTTAAAATAGCGAAATTTTCTAGGTGACTACAGTACCTACCCCTTAAGAGGATTCCGTCCCGGAATTCTAGTTCTGGTGGTTGTCGGAGTTGGATTTGTGAACAGATGTGGGTACTTAACACGCATGGTGTCTTCGCGCTCCCACGTGTACTCCGGTCCTCTCTTGGAGTTTCATCTAACCTTGACGATGGGGATGCGACTTTGCTTAAGTCGCTTGACTTCCCTATCCATGATTTCAATTGGTTCCTCGACAAAGTTGAGCTTGTCATCGAGCTTAATCTCTTTTAGTGAAACGACAAGAGATTCATCCGACAAGCATTTCTTCATATTTGAGACGTGAAAGGTAGGATGCACTCTACTAAGTTCTTCCGGGAGATCAAGCTTGTAAGCAACCGGGCCGATTCTTTCGAGAATCTTGAAAGGGACAATGTATCGAGGATGTAGCTTTCCTCATTTTCCGAACTGAACCTTTCCTTTCCAAGGTGATACTTTCAACATAACTCGATCACCAACTTGAAATTCCATGGGCTTCCTTCTAACATCGGCGTAACTCTTTTGTCGATCTCTAGCAGCTTGAAGTCGTTGACGGATTTGTACAATCTTCTCGGTTGTTTCTTGGACAAGTTCAGGTCCAGTGAGTTGGGCATCTCCAACTTCAGCCCAACAAACGGGTGATCGACACTTTCGACCATAAAGTGCCTCGAATGGAGCTGCCTTGATGCTCGCGTGATAACTATTGTTGTAGGAGAATTCCGCCAACGGTAAGTGTTTATCCCAACCTTTTCCAAAGTCGATCACGCATGCTCGAAGCATGTCTTCCAAGGTTTGGATAGTCCTTTCGCTTTGGCCATCGGTTTGGGGATGATATGCGGTACTCATATCCAAACGAGTACCTAAGGCCTTTTGAAGAGATTTCCAGAAGTGTGAAGTAAAACGACTGTCACGATCAGAAATGATGGAAATTGGTACTCCATGACGGGATACAATTTCCTTTAGGTATAGTTGAGCAAGGGTTTCCATTTCATCATTTTCCTTGATGGGTAGGAAATGAGCGGATTTGGTAAGACGATCAATGATAACCCAAATAGTGTCGTAACCTCTAGCAGTCTTTGGTAGTTTGGTTATGAAGTCCATAGTAATTCTCTCCCATTTCCAAACTGGGAGTTCAGGTTGAGTTAACAATCCGGAAGGTTTTTGACATTCAGCTTTGACTCGAGAACAGGTGAGACATTTCCCAACGTACGTTGCAATTTCAGCTTTCATGTTTGGCCACCAATAAAGCTTCTTGAGATCTTGGTACATTTTGTCGGATCCCGGGCGAATGGAATATTTAGACTTGTGAGACTCATGCATAATGAGTTCCCGTATTCCTCCACAAAGTGGTATCCAACTTCTATCGCCAAAACATAAGGTTCCATCCGATCTTTGCACGAAACGTTCTCGTTTTCGGCATTCCAAAGATTTTCTCGTTGGGGCGGTTTTTCAGTTTGAGGGCTTCAGCTTGAGCTTCAAGGATTTTTGATGGAAGGGGTGACTGAATTGTCATTCCCAAGGATCTTACTCGAAGAGGTTTAGGTCGATCCTTCCGACTAAGAGCATCATCTACGACATTTGCTTTTCCCGGGTGATAACGGATTTCACAGTCGTAATCACTAAGCAATTCTAGCCATCGGCGTTGTCGCATGTTTAACTCCTTTTGATCGAGAATGTGTTGGAGACTTTTATGGTCGGTAAACACCGTACACTTGGTTCCATATAAGTAATGTCTCCATATTTTGAGAGCGAAAACCACGGCTCCCAATTCCAAATCATGGGTAGTGTAGTTCTTCTCATGAGTTTTGAGTTGTCGCGAAGCATAAGCGATCACCTTGTTTCTTTGCATCAATCTGCACCTAACCCTAGGTGTGATGCATCACAGATGAACCATAAAATCTTCCACTCCCTCGGGTAAGGCTAAGATAGGAGCTTCACAAAGCTTTTGTTTCAAGAGTTGAAAGGCTAACTCTTGTTTCTCTCCCCAGTCAAAGTTCTTCTTTTTCGGGTTAGCTTAGTTAGAGGTTTAGCGATTTTTGAAAATCCTTCGATAAATCTTCGATAATAACCCGCAAGACCTAAAAATTGGCGTATCTCGGTAGGAGTAGTAGGGGATGACCAATCCTTGACAGCTTCGATTTTTGAAGGATCAACATGAAGACCATTACTATCTATCACGTGACCAAGGAATTGAACTTTTTGAATCCAGAAGTCGCACTTGGAAAACTTAGCATACAGTTCTTCTTTCTTGAGCAGCTCTAGGATGGCTTTCAAGTGTTCCGCATGCTCTTCCTTGTTGCGAGAATAGATGAGAATGTCGTCAATGAACACAATCACAAATTTGTCCAAGTAGGGTTTACATACTCGGTTCATTAGGTCCATAAATACTGTCGGTGCATTTGTCAAACCAAATGGCATCACTTGGAACTCGTAGTGGCCGTAACGTGTTCGGAAAGCAGTTTTCGGAATATCCTCCTCTCTAACTCTTAGTTGATGGTAGCCAGATCTCGATCGATCTTGAGTAGACGCTTGACCCTTGCAGTTGGTCAAACAGATCATCGATCCTAGGCAATGGATAGCGATTTTTCACCGTCAGTTTGTTCAACTCTCGGTAATCAATACACATACGGAAAGATCCGTCCTTCTTCTTGACAAATAAGACCGGAGCTCCCCAAGGTGAAGAACTCGATCGAATGAATCCTTTTTCGGATAGTTCTTGAAGTTGGTCAGACAGCTCTTGTAGTTCGGAAGGTGCCAATCTATAGGGTGCTCGTGCCACAGGTGCCGCTCCCGGCACTAGCTCGATTTGGAATTCTACTTGCCGACTTGGAGGAAGGCCAGGCAAGTCTTCGGGAAAGTCCCTAGCCACGGGGACGTCTTTTAGTTGTTTCTCGTCCGCTTTCTCCTTCTCCGTTACTTGTGCTAGAAAAATGTGGCATCCTTTTTCTATGTACTTCGCCGTTTTAACGCACGAGATGATGTTCAATCGGGTCTTACTACAATTACCCCGAATGATTAGATTTTCTCCATCGAGAGGAATGTGAACGAATTTCTCGTCACAGATGATTCTTGCACGATTCTTGGATAGCCAATCCATGCCAATGACGGCATCGAAGCTACCAAGTTGGATAGGCATAAGGTCTATATCGAACGGGTGATTTGATAAGGATAGGTTGCAACCTCAAAGGATAGTGTTAGTTCCTACTATTTTTCCATCGGCTAACTCTATTTCATAAGTGGTATCTAGGGTAGTTGGAGTGACTTTTAACAAAGGTGCAAACTTAGAAGACACAAAACTTTTGTCGGCTCCAGAATCAAATAACACTTTAGCTAAATGATGGTTGAGTGAAAACGTACCCGTAACGACGTCCGGGTTTTCTGGTGCATCTCCATCTCCTAGCACATAAGCTCTTGCTCTAGCAGGGTTGTTGTTGTTATTGTTGTTGTTGTTCCCATACAGCTTTGGGCATCTACTCTTAACATGTCCAGCTTCTCCACATCCAAAGCAAGTTATCCCGATAGGTTGAAGGTTACTTCCAGTAGCAGGGCTTCGGCAATCCTTGTGGGTATGACCCACCTTGTTACACTTTCCACACTTAATGGTACAACGTCCCACATGATGCAGGTTGCATCGAGTGCACAAAGGGTGTGGTCCAGCATAGCCTCTTCCAGTGGCGGGGGTAGCAGCATAAGCCCTCGCAACTTCTTGTCTACGGTTTTGTTGATTGTGGTGGTTGTTTCGGTTTTGATGGTATGAGTTGGGATTGTTGTTGCGGTGTTGATTGTGATTGTTGCGGCCTTGGTTGTTGTTGTTACGGTTATTGTTGTGATGGAAAGAGTTGTTGTGATGGTAGTTGTTTGAAGTGTTGCCTCGGCGGTCATCAAATTTCCTTTTGTTGTCATTAGTGCCTTGCACGGATCCATGCTTCAAGACTTGATCCATGAGTTGGTAGGAAATTGTGATCACTTCTTCCACGGTCTTGGGCTTTGATGCAGTAACATTGCCCTCAATGCTTCGGGGTAATCCCCAATGAGATTTTCGATAACTTGACATTATCCGAAACCATGGAAGGGCATAGAGCTTTCAATTCTTGGAAGCGCTTGAAGTAGGTTTTGAGATCATTGCCCTTAGTAGTCAGATGGTAGAATTCATCTTCAAGTTTCTTGATCTCGGTCCTTGGACAGTATTGCTTCATCATCAATTGCTTTAGTTCAGTCCAAGTGGTTTTGTAGGCTTCTTCCATGCCAATAGGTTGGGCATGAGCCTTCCACCAAGACAATGCATCTTCCAGCAGAGGACCAGTAGCAAATTTCACCTTGCAATCTTCTGAGCAATCACTTAGAAGAAACACAGTTTCAGATCTTTCAAACCAATGGATAAGGCCAACAGCGCCTTCAGTTCCTTTGAAAAAGGTAGGTTTGCAATTCATGAACTCCTTATATCCACATTTGCGATTTACCACAGCTTCATTCCGGTTGGCTTGATTTGGTGCTTCATTTGTTCGAGCTGCCTCAGCAGGTCTTACAGCAAAAGTAGCACCAATTTCATTGGTAACCAGCCTCCGAATTGCTTCCGGGGTCATCTCGGGAGTTTGAGTAGGGGTAGAGGTAGTTCTTGTCCTTGCCATTTTTCTAAAGACATACACTCAGATTTCAGAATCATTTAACATAAGTGTGTATTATTATAAAAATGATTTCATAATAGTCAAGATCATCACATTATATCAATAGAGCATAATCATCATCAGAAGACTCACAACATGTTAGAACCGCACAAGAGAATATATATAAATGATCACTTCGATTCACACAACCGATAAATAAGAAAGATCATCATACATAAGAACATAAAGAAACAACAACCATAGTGTCATAGGCCTATCATCCATACATAGTGATACGATAACCATACAATGTCACATAAATAGCTTGTTCGATAGTTTACAAAACATGCGAATACAAAGCCTTTATTAGTGCAACATGCGGCAGGCTAAAGTACCAGAAAACTAAATAGATGAATCACCAATCTAGAGGCTGTCGGGTGTGCCCCTCAATCGGCGCTGTAGGTCACGGACTAGCTCCGCCAGATCATCCACCTCTCTATCTCTTGCCTCCAATCTCTGCTCCAAAGCAGTAGCACGAGTCTCCATGATCATCATCCTCTCATACTGTCGTCGCACAACTCCCTCCAACATCTCAGCTCTGTCCAACAGTCCTAATCTATCTGACTCCATCCTCCTCTCCAACACTGTAACTGCTCCACTAGCTCTCTCGCTCTGGGCACCAATCCTGTCAAGCACTCCCTCCATCGTGGTCCTCCCGTTGAGGAGCTCTCCAACCTCATCCTCAATGTTCTCGATACGAACTAATGGAACCTCATCAACAAATGCCACAACATCCTCAAGTGATCCTCATTTCGTAGCACTCGGGCAGCTATCAATGGAATGGTATGATGAAGGGGTTCTCCCGTGACAGGGAGAGTCTCAGCAGCAGCAAACATGTGCTCTCCAAGCTCCATAGTGCTAGGTGCACCCTCCTCCGACCTCCACCGACTAATGAGCGGCATCATGTAGGACCAACGTCTGGCATCGACCCTCCTATGGGCTCCCGGCTCAGAGGTACCAAACACAACATGGTGATATGGGTCTGAATGTGCGGGTGAGAGACGGGTTCTCTCCCTAAGAGATATCACCGGCTCAGTGTGCATCACCAAGGGTGATGATGCACGGGGTGAGGATGAAACCGGTACAGTGGTGGTCTGATAGATAAATGTGGTAGGTGGTGGTAATGGTGAAACAGGTATGAGTGGTGGTGCAGGTGCAGCTGATGGTGGAAAAGCAGAGGATGATGGTATGTCCGAAGGTGGAATGAAAGTGATGGGTGCCCTCACTCGTTTCCGAGCGGTATGCATGAAGGTAGCACCATCCTCACGGTAATGGAATGGCTGGCCAAATGGCGCAGGCTCGTAGGGTTTGAGAACCCTAGCTCGCCTTCGCCTCCGGCGAACAGGCAGTGGTGATGGGCAAGAAATAGAAGACACGGAATCAGTGTGTGAGTGTGTCTGATACATAATGTCAGAAGGTGATAGCCACTGCTGTGACTCCAGATATCGGTCATAAGTGGGGGGACCAAAGACGGGCAGAAGCTCGGGTATGGTCAAAGCAGGTGGGGTGACAACGACTTCACCCTCCTCGAAGGGCTCCGTCTCAGAGGACACAGGTGTAATGAGAGCCGGTGCCAAAGGAGTAGAGGCAGAGGACATAGTATCCTCCATCTCACTGTCGGAGGTCAAGTCGATAGGATGAGTAGCAGTCGACATGGTACTGTAATAACCCAAAAGAAAATGTGCATTTGTAAGTATAAATAATGCCATGCAAAAAATAAGATTTAGTTAGTCGCGCATAATCTGCTACGCAAATCTAAATGCCTAACTAAATGAAAGCTAGCATTATAAGTTTATCATGCAAAGTTTTACTAGTCATGTATTATCCGCCAAGCGAATCTCATACGTGCAATGTCGGTAAGTAGGCGCGGAGGATGTGAAGTGGTGGTGTAAAACGGTCCATTTGAAAACGTGGTTATAGTCCAATTTGTTTTTGAAAATACAAGTTGGTTCTCTATAACCTAGGCTCTGATGCCAATCTGTAACACCCCCAAAATCACAATGTGACAGCGGAAGACTATTTGGGGTATTACTTAGAGGATCATAGTCATAAGTTACAGAAAACGACTCTAAAGAGACGCTTTAAATAAAAGTTGTTACCATTTCATAAATCTCAGTGTTTTGGAAACCCAAAAGGGAATACCACATGTTTGAAATTACATAAAAGATAGTTTAAACGTTTACGAAATGATAACTTTAATTGAAGATAACACCACTTCAAGCGTCTCATGACGTCCACTCCACGCCTTTATGATATTCTAATTAGTACCTGAGATGAACATGCTTAAAAAGATCAACAAAAGTTGAGTGATATTCATAGGTTTAAATAAATGGTTGAACACAAGTAAAAGATGATAATTGCTTCGAATACAATCACCATGGAAAACAGAGATTATTATTATGCACTAAGCTCATGACACCAAACTAACTGCATACACCTAATTACTGGTGTAAGTAATAATATTGCCCTCAGAGATGGAATTGCCAATTCCATAGTTAACCAAATATAGTGCGCCCCGGTTATTTCCGATAACCGAGTCGGGGTCATTAATTCCCATAGTACTATCCACAATATTCGCGTTCACTCGCAAGTGATTAATGGTTCATGATGTAAGGGACTTATGGCAGGCAACTTAGGCTATAATAATAATGATCAGGCAGCATACAGTTTTAAGAAAAGAGTTGTGTTCTAGTTTATAGCATGCATCTCCCTCGCGGGGTTTGAAAGAAATAAGTAAAGGCGAGGCTATGAACTCACCTTAGCAAAGCAGTATCCGAGTAGTGAACAAGATCAAGTAAATGATGCACCAAGTACCGTCACGCGACCTATATTTTTGTGTACCAATACTTTAATTAATACCTTTGCATTTTGACTTGATAATATTCATATACATCAAAAGTTTAAGTTATTTATGGGTATCGTTTATTATTGAACATGATTAACTTTGGCTCATGGAAGTGCTTAGACACACACAAAAGTATTAAAACGAGTGGGTCGTGGGTTTGACGTAGTTGGAAGATGATGTACGGAAGATATCGCAAATAAATAATAAACGTATTTAAATTACAAAAACGTCGCTTAAAATATGTGTAATAGAAAAATAATAGTTTTATTATAATTGTAAAAATAAAATAACTTTTCATTTTATGTGTTATAATTGTCTTTTAGAAAGAAAAAGAATATGACATGTTTATATGCCTAAAATATATTTGGCGACGAAGTGTAGGAAGTTATTATTGTTTTTAAATAAATCTCGTTTTGTATGAATTAAAAGTTAATTGTATTTCGTTATCCGTTTGTATCATAAGCTTGTAAAATGAGACATCGTGGAACAATATCGAAAGCAATAACGTCGAAACGAGTAGGCGAGAAAGATTAAAAAGGACAAGTAATCGTAGTACGTTTAAAATGACGAGTTTTGTTGTGCTTAGTGTCAAGTAGTTTACTTGTTTGCCTCATTTTGTAAAAACTTTTGTTTCAATTGAACATTTGTGTACATATCTGTTTTTCGAAAATGATTGAACATTAAATGGGCCTTGGCCCAACTAGTCCTCAGCGTGTATTTTAGACCCAAGAAAGGAAGTCAAATTTGACTGTGGTTTCGTGTTCCAACTGATATCCCAAACGCAACCCAATCTTTGGAAATGTTTGTTTTTGAACTTACTTGACATAAGAGTGATCACAGGTTGCGGGTAAACAAAGTTTTAGTAAAATAGCATTTGGTTTGTATATAATTCATGGATTTTCAAAATGATGACGAAAGATGAAGAGTGGAACTCCTCTTGTCAAGTCGCTAGCTGGAAGATGAACACATGTTTATTACCGAAACTAAAAGAAATATTCAAGTAAAACTGCAAGTCGAAATTGCACATGCTAGTGTAAATTTAGCAAGTTACAAACGGACACAAAACTCATGAAGAGATCACCCGTCGAGTGGCTGTGTTGCAGCAGCTACACACCCCTTTGGGTGGCTGCGTTGCAACAGTTACACGCCCTTTGGGTGGCTGAAAATAAGCCGAAACGAACACCCCGTTGTGGGCTGAATCGCATCAAACAAACACACCTATTTGGTGCAGAAATCAGTAAACAAAAGCACTCCATTCGAGCTGGAAATCAGTTGCCAAACGCACCTAATAGGGGCTGAAAGATCAGGTTTAAAACACTACCTATACGAGCTGGAAATCATATTCAAAACACTCCACGAAAAGCTTTAGTATAAGCCAAAGAAATAACGGAAATTGAGCGAAAGTTTATCTTGAAAGAGTACCTTGGTGCCCTTGTGGTTGACACAAAGAAAACGAGGTACACCTTATACGGGTTTAGTTTTGACACCATGTTTATGTTCTAAATATGCACTTAGTGACATCTTTAAGTAAGGACTCAAAAGTCACCACTGAGAATACCCGCTGTGGGTTTCGACCTCGACACAAATCAAGACAACAAAACCAAAAGTTCCCTTAGTGATTCAACCACAGTGGGTTTTGACCCACGACAACATCAACATAACCCAACTTGTAATCAATACGTCACATAATGTTAGCAAGACAGTTTTGAAAGATAGACTTCACCAAGGTATGGAAACTTCGAATACCCCTAAACCGAACACTAGAAAATCTATAAATAAGCTGGGTCGAAACTGCTACTAAGCAGGTTATCAAGCAACTCGAAATTTAACCGAACCATATAAACCATTAGCTAACGAATATAAACCGAAATACTAAATCTTGATTCTCATATATGTCGACTATATGTTTCAATCTTTCAAGGGCTTTAAAATTTGTGATTAGATGACTTTTCTCGCGTGACCGCCTCGACCAAAACAACAACATAACCCAAGTTTTAACAATATATATACATTCGATTCTATTACTAAATTAAACCATCAATCTTAACATAAATTTACAACAATGTTATAACAAGAAAGGATTTAATGTAAACCTTACAACAAGGAGAGTGATGTCGCGAAGATGATATCAAGAGGAATACGAAACTCAAGCAACGAGACCACTTTGATTTTCCAGCAACTCGATCAATCTTATTTTAGTTTGTGTGGTGGTAGAAAGAGTGAGTGTGAGATAACTTCTTGAGACCCATGGTTTAAATAGAGGTAAAAGAGAAAGTCCTTTCCTTGACCATCGAAGGTGGGGATGGATTAGAGTCTCTTTTGGGTGATATCATCAGGCCTTCACATGGCTCTTCCTTGTCTTCGTCTTCAGTGGTGGTCCAAGGAGGACAAAGAATACTTGGTTTGTCGATTCCTTCATGGGATAAGCCAAAGGGTCATCTAATCTTTGTTTGAAGTTAGTAGTGATGTTGGAAAGATGCTTGGAGGTTATACTCTTTTGGAGATGATGTAGCGGATGCAGAGGGTTAAGAGGGAGAGACGAAAATGGTGGTGAAGGGTGGCAGAGGAGGTGGGGCGTTTTCTGAAGGAGGCAGAGGAAGAAGCAGATATTAAGGGGAGAGAAGGGGGGGCGTGGGTAACTAAGAAAGAGATAAGGTTTTGTTTTTAGTTTTAGTTTTTATAAATTTGACAAGTGTAGTTTTTATTATTTGTGTATGGTCTTTTGGTATTAGATGAATTTCGTGTCCCGCTATTTTATTTGTGTATGTATAATTTCAAGTCGATAAATGTGTCACTTATACTTTTGGTCACGTCTTTATTTAAGCTGTCACGATGATGTAATTCTTGATTTTCATTAGTTTGTTTTATTTCCTCGCGTTTTGTTTTATTTTATTCCAGTACGCGTGCGGACTCATAAGACAAGAAAATCTTTCTTGTGAGACTGATTTAGAAATCAGTAAATATCAGGCATGGTTAAATAGACTACTCGGATATGCATAATTTTTATGCAAGAAAAGATGAAATGTACATGCTAAAATGCTCAATTTAGATCAGATAAATTTGATAAACGGTCTAGCTCATAAATATAAAGATTTAAAATAGCGAAATTTTCTAGGTGACTACAACATATCCCGTTTGATACTTCTTATCATCTTTATCAGTTTGGAAAGACGCATCGTAAAAACCTGTAACATCAAGTTCTGCATCTGGATTCCCACCATACACTAGAAACATTTCTTTAGTAGCTCTTAGATACTTAAGAATGTTCTTAACAGCATGCCAGTGTTTTACACATGGATTCTGTTGATATCGACTGGTGATATTTTGTGCAAACGCCACATCAGGCCTTGTACATCGTACCGCATACATGATAGATCCTACAACCGAAACATAAGGAACTTTTCTCATATGTGCCACCTCTTCAGGTGTTGACGCGCATAGTTCACTACTTAAGCCATGTTCAACTTGCATCGGCAAATATCCCTTCTTGGAATTTTGCATATTGAATCTCTTCAATATTTTATCGATTTAAGTACTTTGATTTAGTCCAATCAACCGTCTTGATCTATCTCGGTAGATCTTGATTCCCAGAATATATGTTGCTTCCCCTAAGTCCTTCATAGAAAAGCACTTTACAAGATAAGACTTTACATCTTGCAAACTTGGAATGTCTTTTCCCATGATCAATATGTCATCGACATATAAGATAAGGAAAATAACATTACTCCCACTAGTTTAGTGATATACACATGGCTCATCAAGATTTTGAGTGAAACCAAATTTTTTGATTTCTTCATCAAACTTCTTGTTCCATTGCCTTGATGCTTGCTTCAATCCATAAATGGATCTTTGAAGTTTGCATACACGCTTTGGAAATTTTGGATTCACAAACCCTTCAGGCTGCGCCATATAGATGTCCTCATCTAGGCAACCGTTTAAGAAGGCAGTTTTGAAATCAATTTGCCATATCTCATAGTCATAGTACACAGGTATGGCTATAAGAATCCTAATAGCTCTAATGTCTGCTACAGGAGAAAAAGTCTCCTCGTAGTCTGCCCCAATAGTTTGAGTAAACCCTTAAGCTACAAGACGAGCTTTATAGGTGTGTGCATTGTCATCCATGTCAGTTTTTATTTTATAGAGCCACTTACTTCCCACTACCTTAGCATTTGGAGGTAAGTCAACCTCTATCCAGACTTCATTATCTCTCATGGATTGCATTTCCCCATTCACTGCGACTTGCCATTTATCCTTTTCAGGACTCATCATAGCAGCCTTATAGTAACAGGTTCACCAAGATCCCCTAACATATATTCCTCAGCTTCTACGTTAAGACATAGACGCTCAGGTGCACGCGTAGTCCTTACAGATCTACGAATTGGAACCATTTCAACTTCAGGTGGAACACTCAGACTTCCAGGTTCTACTTGAGGTTGGCCAATGTTTTCAGAAGGTGATGTATCTTCTTGATAATCTTCCAGATCATAAACTCTCCCACTGAATTCATGAGATATGAGATCCCTTTCAAGGAAGTCTCCATACCTAACAACAATTACTTTGTTTTCAGGTGGAAACTAAAAGTAGTAACCCATAATTTCCTTTGGGTATCCTACGAAGATACACTTAACAGATCTTTGTTGTAGCTTATCAGCTGAGTCACGTTTAACAAACGCCTCACAACCCCAAATATTTAAGTAAGACAAGTTGGGAGCTTTTCCATACCATACTTCATATGGAGTCTTATCAACCTTCTTAGTTGGAACCATATTCAAAATGCGAACAGCAGTTTCTAAAGCATAATCCCAAAAGGATAAGGGAAGAGTTGAAAGATTAAGGTTTCCTTTACCTTTCGGTCAAGAGATACCAATAATATTGTTGTTCTTTGCACACACTTTGAGATTTCTCCCACTTGTGTAAGGCACAACATCATATTATGAAAACAAACAACACGTGATTGATTGTTCAAACGATATGATAATGTCATATTGCATACAATTAGGTTACAAAGCAAGTAATAATGCACATATAGGAATAACAAACATATAAGCATAAACATCAATATAAATAAACACATATTGTTCCGAGTACTCTTACGAGTCTTCCCCAAACGGAGAACCATAAGACCGTCACTAAAAGCAATTGAGTGGGTCTTGTGGCCGGAAAACACATAAAACATGGCAATCTCAATTAACAAGTAATTACGCAATTTTATGTATTTAATAACCAATATGTATTTCAAATTATCAATATAATTCTAATTAATAATTAATTAATTCTAATTAACTTTTAATTCTAATTAACAAGTAATTCTAATTAACAAATAATTGTAATTAACAAATTAGTTCTAATTATCAATATAATTTAATTTGTGTGTGACTAGTTATTATTTATTAAAATTGACAAGTATTGCATATAGTTGTCAAAACAAAATAAAACGAATAACTAAGTTAGTTTCATGCAGCCCTTTTAAAACATGTTTATTAATAAGAAATGTGTAACCCATAATCGCAAAAAACGAGTTGACTCGTGATGCCACTGTTGGGATTTTAGAACTAAGTTAACCATTAACCTCTACGAGTACGCAGCGGATAAGGATCTAGTATTTGCAATTAGGTTAAACACATAATTAATAAACAATTAATTAACAAATAATTAATTAATAAAATGGATAAAAGAAAACCTAACCTTGCTTGGCAATTGATCTTTAATAACGAACAAGAGAACCAAACGAAACCCCAAGTATCTATATTAGATACCTCAATGAGTATCACACACAAACCCGATAATGTATACGTTCGATATATGGCTAGTCGAGAACGTATTAATAAAACCCAATCAACAACTTGACCCTTGAATAATACACAAATAGAAAAAACCCAAGAACCTGCTTGCAATCTGCTCGAGAACCAAGAACAGCCAAAAACCAGTTTTCTGCTCTACCCGATATCGGACAAGTCGTGTCCGATATCAACTGCTTCTGTCCGAGATCTTGACCACGACCAAAAACACCAAACACACTCTTTGCTGCTGCGATTCAACAAGGAATCAGTAACAAAATACCACCAACTGATCGAGACCTAATCACCTTGATCGAGTACAAGTTCAGGAACAAATTAAACAAAACCTTAATCGACTAAGCTAGTCGACTAAGAGTTGGGCTGGGAAGATTTTTGGATCAGTTTTAGGGTATTGAGAATGTCAGATTATGCGTGACTTTGGCTGAGGAGTTTTGTCTGTATATATACAAACCAAGACCGACTCCCAGTTGGAGTCTAAACTTGTTCGACAAGTTCCAAACCCAAGCCAAAGCTCATGCTCCCTTTCCTGCCCGATCAGTGAGTTGTCAAGGCCCATGGCAAACCCAATTCGTCCCATGTCAAGTCCAAGAACAGCCCATGGTTCGAATTCATGATCGGGTCAAATAACGGGTATGTTTATTCAAGTATTATAAACGTTCTACACGTATACTCGTGTTTATCGCGTGTGCCCTCATCGGCTCACACACCTTTAATCGTTTTGTCGTGTTTTCAACTTCCACAAACCAACAACTACTTATCTTCATATTGCTTTTGTCCCCATTTAAAAAATAACTTGTAACGATGCAACACTTTGAACGACTTGTAAAAGATTATACTAGTTTTACTACTATTGCAATCTGAATGACGCTGCGTTACCTTCTTGAAATAGTGATTCCTTTGGTTCCATTACGTCAGCATAACGAAACTTATGACTTTTCTTAAGCCCTTTAACTGAGTTAATCTACATGTTAACTCACTCGTTCACTCATCTTGAAATATAGTGGTGTGTAAACTCGAACTAAACAGTTAAACTAGATTAGACTGCTAATGTATGGATCACTTCTTGGTCCATGGTATAGGCACTAGTATACCCTGCCAAAGGCCACCAACTCTTTTATGCCAATACCAATCTTTTTTTCTTTCATCATTCTGAAAGTTCCTCAACTGCAACAACATGATGTAGTCAGCTGATGCGTGAGTTCGGAGTCGAAAGACTTTCTTTTCAACGAGCAAGCTTTACAATCCACTAGGCAATGGACCTAATCATTGCATTGTAGTATGGGTAAGCCCAGGGGGTTGATCATTCTCTAGTGGAATAGAGATGCTAGTAGAGATGTATGACGAGAAGTTGAGGTTGAGGGTGATTCTTTTTAGCTTTTTATATTTTTTTAGAAACAAGTAAAAATCTCGGGGTTTAGGAGCGGAGGGGTGGTACGTCTACCAATTTTAACTAATAATAATTTAAACTAAAAACTAATGAAAAGGATAAAAGCTATGGATTGATTGGTGTGTTCTTATGATAATTAAAAGCGTGTTTACTTAGATGTTCTTACTCCCTAGTTATCTCTTATTGGTAGGTTGAATTGTCACATCCTCATTCTAATTGGAGCGTTGTATTCCGTGTTGGTCATAGGGGGTGCCTAATTCTCTAGTTCTATGAATCGTAACTCACCTCTAGACTATCCAGGATCGCCAAGTAACGTAGTATCTCCCCCGAATACTCTATTATCCTAGAGCCACAACTCACGCAATAAACACAACGATTGCTCAAGTGCATTCTCAAGATTTTTGCTATTTAGGATGTTCAAGCTCGCAACAATTAAATAAGAAGCCATTTTTCCTTACTCTAGCATATACCAATTAAAACAAGAGACAACCTAACAATAATTAGCAACTAGGTTTCATAGATCTAAGGAAACTCAATAATAATTTAGCTACTCATGATAGATAAGCATGCATACACAAACAATTGAACATAGGATAAACATGGTGATATAATGGATTAACAAACTTATCTTTGAGTATAAAGGGTTTGGAACCCTAAAATACTGCCCAAGTCGGACTATGAATGAACTAGGGTTTGCTCTCCAAAATATTACTTTTTAAATGCAGAAAAATCGAAGTTTATATATATATTTACAAACGCGACGGCTTCGCCTTTTGATGGTGACGCCGTCTGGTCGTCGTCATTAGGGTTTCATTTGGGCCAAGTCATCGTTGGGACGGCGTCATGTGAGGAAGTGTGACGCGGATGCCGTCTTGGAATGGGTCTTGGTCGTTTGGTGTAAAATAAAGGGAGACGCCCTCCAGAAATAAGGCGTGACGCCGTCATGTTGTAGGAACCAAAATAGCCGTCGCTTGAAATTTTATTAGAAAACCTTCTAAGCGACGGCGTCGCCCTATGAGTTGGGACGCCGTTAAGTGCAGAAATCAGCCTTGTTTATTGACTTTGTCGTTTTCTTTATGTTTTCGTTCCTTTTCGTCCAAAAGTGTTTGATTCCAACAATTTGCTTCCAAAATGCCTAAATGTGAAAAAGAACGATTTTAAGCAGTGACGGATATAAAATGTATCGATTTAAGGCTTAAATAATCCCATAAAAACGTATATTTTAAATCCTTATCATCAGCTTTCACAAGTGTCAGAACTGTTTGGTGTAAGGGGACAATCTGTGTTGCTAAACTCGTATTAAAAGAGTAAAATATGCAAGTATATATCAATATGTAGCGACATTCGTTCCTCAAAGACGGTCATGATTGCCTTCGTGAAACCTAAGGTCTTTGAAGTTTGAAGAGCAGTACTTTTCCTTCGGCATTTGTTTTCAGGACTGCATCTTCTATCCTTTCAGGCTTTCAGCAATAACAAAGCCGTTGGTTTTACCCTACATAGGATTGTACTCCATCCGAATGTAAATGACGATAAATGGACGTTCCATCTGAATGTCTAAGAGCATAAGAGTGTAGGGTTTTACTGTTTAGAGTCATACACTCTGAAGTAAATAGAATTAGAAATAAAGAAATCTGTGTTTCCATTTATAAGGTAAAAGTTACACTTTGACTGGATACATTACATAGTTATACATTTGACAATCAACACTTACAAAGTTACGAACCCCAAAATATATCAACCGAAAAAACTAACAAATCGGAAGAGGAACACCATCCCATCCTGCAACACACTCCAACAACGGATCAATAATCTGCCCTTGACACATTGCCGTAAACACCTTGTCGAATTCCTCACCCGGCGATGTCACCTTCTCGCCCGTCAAGTACACGCCTCCAAGCTCTTCTCTAACAAACCTATACAACGGGTATGACCTACACTCCTTGATGCGGTTTGGAATAGCCAATGAGCCAGACTCGTATGCCGTCCTAACCGCTTCAACTTCCTTAGGCAAAATGTTTTTTATTTCAACCTCAAAGTCACTAATTTTTTGGAAAATGGATGTTGCTAGTTCCTTTTCATTTTCACCGTTGGTTAAAGCGTGGTCAACTAGGACTTGTCGAAGCTTTTGCATCAATGGGTATGTGGCGAGGCATGGGTCGTCAATGTAGGCAAAAACATACTCACGGTCGACCACACGAAGCAAGTCTTTTTCGCAAAATCTTGACGGGTGAAGCTCACCGTTTACACCCGTGGTTAGGACCTTTTTCGCTACTTGGCTAACCGTGTTTTTTACAGTGGCTTTCAAGTTTTCTTCCAAATGCCTTAAGTCGATAGATTGGCATAAAGCGACTAAGTATGTCGATGACATGAGTTTCAAAATATCGACTGCTTCAGCTGTTTTACGAGCGGATATTAAACCCAACGAGTTAACATCTTGGTTGTGTTGTTCTGCACTTTGGACATGGTTTGTAACAGGGTTCGCCAAAAACTGAAGCTCGGAACAATACGAAGCCATAGCAATTTCACCACCTTTAAACCCGTAATCCAAGCTCGGGTTACGCCCACCAGATAGATTCGAGGGTAACCCGTTGTTGTAGAAATCGTTCACAAGCTCAGAAAATTGGGCAAACATTAATTTCCCAATAGCCGCAATAGCTAAACGTGTGTTATCCATAGAAACACCAATTGGGGTTCCTTGGAAGTTACCACCGTGTAAAGCCTTGTTTCTCGAAACATCGATCAATGGGTTATCATTAACAGAGTTGATCTCTCTTTCGATCATTTTGGTTGCAGATCGAATGACTTCAATTTGTGGGCCAAGCCATTGAGGCGAGGTACGAAGAGCGTATCTGTCTTGTTTTGGCTTCTGCAAAGGGTCCATTTCGTGGACCTTTTGCGCGGCCTTAACGTAGTCACTTCCATCTAAAATGTACTCCATAATTCCAGCAGCCTCAATTTGGCCCGGGTGATGCTTTAGTTTATGTGTCAAATGGTCAGTAAACTCGGGCTTTCCTTGCATAACTTCGGCGAAAATAGCTGATAAAACTTCGGACAACAATGCAAGTACATTAGCCTCAAACAAAACCATAGACGCCATCCCGGACCCAACCGCAGTCCCATTGACTAGCGCCAACCCTTCCTTAGGTTGCAACTCGAAGAAGCCAGTGGTTACACCAGCTTCTTCAAATGCTTTCTCAGCATTCAAGACTTCACCAGTCGGTCCAACTGCTTTAGAGTTGGACCGACCAGTAAGAAGTCCTGCAATATAAGACAATGGGACAAGATCACCAGACGCGGTGATTGTCCCACGGAGAGGTAAAAATGGGGTCACGTTGCTGTTTAAGAACTTGGTGATCGCTTCCAAGATCTCGAACCGGATCCCCGAGTAACCCTGGAGGAGGGTGTTGATTCTGACAAGCATCGCGGCACGTGTTGCCGAATGCGGGAGGGTGTGGCTTGATTCAGTACCATTACCGAATATTCCCGCGTTTAAGAACCTGTAATATCATAACAAAAGTTAACAATATTTCAAGTTAACATTTGAAAATTTTTGTTAAATTTTAATTATTTTAAGACAAATCGAAAAAGGTTACGCTAAGGTTTTCACGTTCTTATTACAAAGTTGATACCTAGCAGTAAAATTCGGGTAAAAAAATTTTACGTACCTTATGAGTTCTTTTTGTAGAGCACCACCTTCCTTGGTTCTTCGGTGCGAGGTTGCACCGAAGCCAGTAGTGACACCGTAACTATCGGTCCCTTTACCCATGCTTTCCATAACCCAATCACTACTAGCTTTAACTCCTGCTCTCGCAGACTCTGACAACTCCACTTTAACACTGGAGTTGTCAGAAGCTGCGATAGCAGCCACTTGTGAAACGGTTAAAGTTTCACCACCTAGCTTTACCACGGGTTTTCGAAATTCGGCAACCATTCTTTTCACTTCATCTAAATGACTACCCTTTAATGATTCAGCTGCCATGCCCCAATTCAATGGGTCCTTTTTTATACATAGTTCATCATTGTTCTCAATATTTTTAGTAGCCATTGTATATGTGATCAAGAAGTATATAGAGAAAATGTGTTCTTTTTTATTTTTTTTGTTGTGTAGGGAGTGAAAGTTTGTTTCTGAGTTTTGGAGGAAATGGCTAGGTGGTTTATATAGATGTTACAATTATGATATTTTTTATATATTTTATGGTAGGTAAGGAAAAGGCTGTTATATAATTTGGTTTTTTTTTGGTAAGGGGGGTTGGTGAGAAGACTTGGTGGCTTAGACTTTGGGTTGGTGAGATGTAGACTTGTTAAGCAATACCACTTCCTTACCAAACCCCAAAACCTTTTTTCATGCTAGCAAAAGTATTTTTAGCAAGTTTAGGATATAATTAATGTTAACTTTTGATAGATTCATGGATATTGTAATAAAAAATTTCTTTTGAGTTTAATGGATAGGATCAAGTATCAACGTTATTCTTACCGACCAAAAATATACAAGTTATTTCATAATAACGATTTGAAGGTTAAGTTATAGAAAGATTTCTAATACACAAGTTATGTACAAGGATCAAAATTCTCTCAAGTGGATGATAACATGATAAATCAGTTGACGAATCATAATTAAGATAAATTTATAAAAGTTTTTGTTTTAATCAAATTCAAGGGCCCATTTGTGGGGCTGAGCAAAATAACCAGAAAACCGACCCGAATAAAAAAACCGACCAAAAATCGCGTCGAACCGAAGCAACCCGACCTTATTCGGTTCAGTTTCGATTTTGTATAATTATTTCGGTTTTCGTCAGTTCGGTTCGGTTCGAGGTAAAACACTTTTTTTCTTTCGAAATAGCTAATTTGACCCGAACCGAACCTATTCGGTTCGGTTTCGGTTTCGATAGTTATTTCTTGGTTCGGTTCTCGGTCGCAGTTTTTCCTTTGTCGTTTTTGGATCGGGTCGGTTTTTGTCGGGTTTGACCTGTTGCTCAGCCTTACCCACTTATTTATTCTGTCTTACAATAAAACCTAATATGATCTATCATGTTGAAATCAACTTGAGAGAATATCCATCTCATGTACAATATATATATACTCTTCGTTTTTACAAAAATGTTCAAATCGGTGAAAAAAATATAAACCGTTAACTTTTTTAAGACCATATATCCGTTTTGAAACCATTGTTTTGAAAATTGGATCGGACCAGCCGGTTCGACCATTGAACGGAATCGATTAGGTAACCAGCCTGTTGGACCGGAAATAACCAAGTAAAAAACCGGAAACTGTTTGAACCGGTATCCATGGTTGAAACCGTTTCGTGCTAGTAATACAAGTATTTGCAGTTATTTCATGTGCATAAAAATATATGTTGATGTGAAAACAAAATAATGGAACATAGCAAACGCTGTTCAAAAAAATTAAAAAAATAAATAAATAAATAAAAATAGTATGTGTATTAAAATAAATGCATGATGTATATTTTATGAGAAATGATATATGGATTTAAATTTAGACCTAAAATCACTTGGCATCATTCTGATAGGTTGTAAAATAAGTGGGTCCCTGTATACAGCAATCAGGATGCTGACACTTGGTTTTATGTCTAAGTTTAGGACTAAATTTGGTCATGATTTACACTCGGATGGGGTGCCTGAAGGGGTGGGTGAGAAAACGAGTACACCAATAATAAAATAATTATATGTATTTTTATTTTCAACATTGAGTCATTGACCAATTAATAAACTTATATTATCAATTATATATATTAACTAAAAGGCGGGGAATCGTTCTCCACACGCCAAGTGTCCCAAACAGTGTGAACACATTTAATGTCAACTTTCGCAAGTTGGCAAAAATAGTCCCTGAGGTTTAGGTGTCGTTACAAAGTAAGTCCAAGTTGGCAAAAATAGTCCCTAAGGTTTCAGTGTCGCTGCAAAGTAAGTCCTTTATAGCAATTTGGCAAAAATAGTCCCTATCCAAATTCACGGCTACAAAACCAATCCCGCTGCAACGCGCGAGTTTCCACACTCGTTATCATCCAAAGACAGAAAAAAATATGTTACAACCCAAGTTTTACTTTCAAAATAACTGAAGTTTTTCTATTTGCGATGTGACGTCTTTAAGTCAAAATAAGTTTGCTTAAGTAAACTTTGTGTTCAGTTTTGACCAATTTAAGTCAACTCAAGCTTATAAAATTGTACTTATAAGTTCAAACAAGATCTAATGAAACTATGAAAGTCTATTTGAGTCAGCTTAGGTACAAATTTAATGACGGCTATAATAATATGTTGAACGTTAATGTAAAGTTGATGTTGAGGTGGTTGGTTGGGTGACATCGATAAGGATCTTCTCATGTTCAAATGAATATTTATGTTTGATGTAATTATATATTACCATTATTGCAAAGTATTTATTTTATTTTAATTTAAATATACAATCACATCAAAAATAACATGTTTGAACCTGAGAGAATTCTTATACAAATGTATCATTAAAGCTAATAATCAATTTGGTACTAAACAAGGGGCGTGTTATAATATGTATTGATATTAATCAAAAATTCAAAATACTTGATAGTTTTTTTTTCTTTGATAACAGATTCTCCTAGCTTGTTATACATATATCTCTTTCTCCTTGTTTCCCGTTTGTTTCCTTGAGTTGTCATTTTGTTAGGTATATTAAACACAAGAAATAATTGAAAATGAGTAAGGACTGAGAACCAAGGAAATTTTAAATAATTGAAAATAAATTTTTATATGACTTCAAGTTTTGTGAACACGTATCGTTTTCTTATACTGTCAAACTCATTTATAAATGTGGACACAAAGATGATAAGGTGCCTAATAAACATAAGGCTAGACGCATCCCAAGGTTGCCAAATCGGTTACAAAACCAAAATAGGGAGGTTCAACCGATGTGGAGATCGGTTGCCTCGAATGTGAGCTTCGTTCGATACATCGGTCGTGGACCAAAAACACAACATCGGTTCCTTCGACACCCGATGTTAAAACTTGTTTTCCTACTTTCCAAAGCAACATTTAATACAAATTCCTTGGGTCGTCGACTGGGGCATCCGGGCCATTCCCAGTCATTATATATAGGTCGCGGAGAGAAAAGCGACGTGACGCAGGTTGTCTCAAGTCGTCCCAGGTCGCGACTGGGACCAGCCGGAATAAGACATGTATCAAAATTCATACAACAATGTACTCGTATTAAAGATAGTGTTAGGTAGAAAAAAGAAATGACAAGAAGCATTTATCATGTGTCATCATGTTTTGTTTTGTTGGTTTCCCTATGAGTAAACGCCTACTATACCAAATTACAGTATAATTCTTAGAACTTGTATATAACTCGGTCATTCATCTTTTGCGTTGTCATGTAGATGTCGATTAACCTGATAGTCAGGGAAGTGTCGGAAACGGTCTCGAGATTAACCCAGTGAGACTATGTAAATATGAGTAAAAAAAGTACGCCTTCTTCTAGTAACTTGAACATGAAAAACCTCAAAATTTTTTGTGACAATTGAATCTTCAGTGATGGCATAATTGTATCATTACGATTTAAGAGTTAATATACAACAACAATATTCAATCCTAAAAATGTCAAAAGGTTAAAAATGTAATCCTAGAGGGAGATCCTTAGGTGAATTAAATAACCTAAACAATTAAGTGGATCTTCTCCGGGCTGGAATTCTATTGATACCTGGTCTTGGACGATGGGTGGAAACTGTGAATTTTCGGTAAAAGCTCTTAAACAGATAGGGATGGCAAAAAAACCCGAACCCGACCGGGAAACCCAAAACCCGAACTTATTGGGGCGGGGCGGTGCATGCTTATCGGGTTTCAGGGCGGGTTTTGGGCACTTAACGGAGATTTTATCGGTTTTATGGCTCGGGGACGGGCAAGACACCATCCCCGCCCCGAAACATATACATATACATATACATATATCTATATACATAAAATATTGTGTTAGTATTTACGTACTAAATATAATTCTCTAATTTTTGTTAGTTTTTATCTTTGTGATATTTCAAATTGTGATCATAGAAGCTTGTTTTGTGTCATAATATTCTATAAAGTTGTGATTTATTCCAATGATTAATATATTACTAATGGTTTCTCGATTATTAAAGCTATTCCGTAAAATCATATTGTTAATAGTATAGAAATAAGAATAAATAGGGAGCGACACGAGTATGATGGAGTATCGCGCTCAAAAAAGACAACCCGATAAAATCCCAATGGGGAATGGGGCGGGTTTGGGGGAGTATCTTGCCCCAATGGGGCGCCCCCGATAAGATCCCCAATAGGGATTGGGGCGGGTTTGGGGATGGTTTTTGTTATTGGGCTTGAGGATGGGGATGGCCGCCCGCCCCAAACCCGCCCCATTGCCATTCCTATAAACAGATGGTGAATTTGAATATTCTTGGCGAGGAAGCTGATATGGATGAAACTAAATTGTGCAAATACATTCCAAACAAGGTTAGTGTTTTTATGTGGCGCTTGAAACACGGGCGTCTTCCTGTTAGCTCTACTTGATAGCTATGGGATGGACATGGACAACACTTTATGCCCAGTGTGTAATGAGGTGGTCGAGTCTTTGAATCATTGTAATCGTTTCGTGTTGTAAAGCTAAATCTTTATGGAACAAAGTGTTCGATTGGTGGAGCTTGGACAATTTTTATGGATCGAGTATAGCGGACATATTAAACGTGGATGGGAGCGGTGTTTTTCCCAATAGTTTGAAACCCTTGTGGCAAGCAATGGTTTGGTCAGTTTTCTATTTTCTATGGAAATTCAGAAACAAAATCGTGTTCCAAGTCCCTCAAAACAATGAGGTCGACTTACTGTTCGAGATACAACTTACTTCATTCTTTTAGATTAAACACCGAACTAAGACTTTAAATTTAAATTGGGTTGATTGGTGTTCGGGTCCAATTCGTTGCCACAGATAATCAGGTTGTAGTTAGTTTGTTCGTGATTCTCGTATTTGTCTATTGGCTTGTATTTTCTTTTCTTTCGGGTCCTTCGCTTTTCTAATTAGCTTGTTTAATTGAGGAGGGATGTCGTGTTTTGTATTTTGTTCTCCGTTTTGTGATCTAATGAATTGTTGCCTTTCAAAAAAATGAAAATAAAAAATATAATCCGATAACACTAGTAACTCTATCTTTAGACAAACTTTTAAGACCGTACAAAACATGCACTTCACACAAAGTTACTAAATCTTAGGTTCTCTACACAATAATCATAATTCTCATTATGGGTGTGCAAAAATCGAAAAAACCAACTTAAACCGGAAAAACCAAAAAATCAAAACCGAAAAACTAAAACCGATTGAAAAACTGATGGTTCAGTTTTTGTATTTTTGAAAACCGAACTGACAAAATACATATAATCTTAAAACATCCTAATAGATATTGCTTTTTGAAAATATCATTTAGAATGCATAAACAATTTCTTATAAGATTTTTGTAGTACTTGGGAAAATGACAAAAAAATGCATCAAACTTGACACCTTTTGTAATTATGTATAGCCAACTATTTTTTTTTCATTGTAACACAAACCTTTTGAATTTTTGTCATTGTATGTACGATTTCCAACGTGTTACAACACGTGGACTGCCAACTCATCGGGGTGTTACACGCTGGACCGCCAACTCATTTACCCACTATTTCTTTTTAGGGATAATAACAAAAAATGTAATGGTACTTGACCATTTTTGTCATTGTAACACAAACTTTTTGAATTTGTGTTAATGCATGTATCCAGTCAATCTAAACTTGGCATCGTTAGTCCTTTATAATAACGGCCGTTAGCACATAACTTAAATTTCGTTTTCATCCCTTTTTATACGTTTTCATTTGTTTTCTTACGCTTTTCCGTTTTATACATTTTCGTCAATTTTCTTACGCTTCGTCCGTTTTATATGCTTTCATCCGTAAAATGAAACAAAGACGTGTAAAACGCATCGAAAACATGTAAAATCAAATGAAACGTGTCTAAACGGACTAAAACATGTAAATCGCATCAAAACGTAAAATCGCATTTAAAATGTAAAACGGACGAAAACGATAACGGACTAACGCTTGCATTAATAAAATAAACGGGCGGTGTAGCTATAAAACGAATGAAAACGCATAAAAACAACAGATGAAAGCATACAAAAACGTAAAAAATTGGCAAAACGTATAAAACGGACGAAAAACGTGATAAAACATAAGAAAATGAACGAAAAATGTATAAAAACGGATGAAAATTTAAGAAAACGAACGAAAACATATACAAAGGGATGAAAACGTAAGAATTTTTTAAAGTTGTGTATAACTACCGTTAGTATAAAGGACTAACGATGCCATGTTTAGATTGATTGGATACATACAATGACAAAAATTCAAAAGGTTTGTGTTACAATGACAAAAGTGGTCAAGTTCGATACATTTTTTGTTATTATCCCTAAAAAGAAATAAATGGGTAAATGAGTTGCTAAGTCCACGGTTATGACACGCTGGAAATCGTACATACAATGACACAAAATTCAAAAGGTTTGTACATACAATGGAAAAAAAATAGTTGGCTACACATAATCACAATAGGTGTCAAGTTCGATGCATTTTTTTGTCATTTTCCCTAGTTTTTTTTTTTTTATTATTATTATTGTGACAATGTATGAAACATAATAATTATTTTATAGTATTTTCTTAATTGTCATTAGTTTTTTTATTGTCATTAATATGTGTTTTTTTTATTGTTGTAACTTGAAAATGTTAATCTATGATACATAAAAAATTTGACATTTGAATGACCAAATCTTGATAAATCCAACGCTAACTGAAAAACCGAAAAACCAAACTAAAAAGAAACTACAAAAAGATAAATCGAACAAAAAAATAACCGAAACCGAATAGTTTTTAGAAAGTAAAAGCCAGAATATCCAATTCGATTTTTGTTTTAATCTAAAACCGATCTAAACCAAACCTTGCTCATCCCTAATTCTCAAAATTTTAAATTCGATTTTTGTTTTAATCTAAAACCGATCCGAACCGAACCTTGCTCATCCCTAATTCTCATGCATTCTCACCCATAGTATTCTATAAACCAAGACACATGGTCGTCGACATATAGTTACGTATCTTATCTTTTTGGTAATAGTTGGACAAAACGACACACGTGTGTAAGGCCACATCAAAAAGGGTGTGAGTAATGTACATTTTAGTTGCCAAATGGTTTGAACCATGGTTCAATTTGTGACGCGTAAACATTGGCTCAGTATAACTAACTGCACATATTATTTTTAGTCGAGAACGAAGTGGAAAACCCGCGCGACGCAAATGATTGGCTTTAAAGGACT
The DNA here is from genome assembly GCA_910596185.1 of Chrysanthemum makinoi. Taxonomy (NCBI): domain Eukaryota; kingdom Viridiplantae; phylum Streptophyta; class Magnoliopsida; order Asterales; family Asteraceae; genus Chrysanthemum; species Chrysanthemum makinoi. Next base: position 354,042,336 of record OU343222.1, on the reverse strand, counting down.
TACTTTGTAGCGACACTTAAATCTTAGGGACTAATTTTGCCAATTTTCTATAGATAGCAATTAATTTTGCAGGACTTACCTTGCAACGCCCCTTAAACCTTAAGGACTGTTTTTGCCAAGTTGTAAAACTTTGCATTTAATGTTTGGACTTACTTTGCAGCTCCAATTGAACCTCGGGATCAAGCTTCGCCAATTTAGAAAACTTTGCATTTAATGCCTTGGGGTTACTGTTTTCTTCCCCGCTAAATAGTATATATAGTAATATTCGCCTTCGATCGGTACCGCTCCTAGAATAACTAGCCGGTATCTTTTTATATATCTGAAACATATTGAATGAAATTTTGTCCTGGTCTGAAGATTGCAAACTGATTTTTTTTTTTAAGACAATTAACCGATTATAGTCTTTTAAAAAAGAAGGATGCTAGAGCCACAAACAAATTTTCACAAAGAGCTCCCACAAAATGAGATGGCATGCCATAATTGGGTTATAAATGGAAAGAGAGAGAAACTACAAAATTATAAGCCAATCATGGATTGACACATCCTTTTGTGAATGTTTTTGTGGATTTAGTTTTGTGGTTCTATCATTGCTCTTTAAAAAATGACCAGGATTCCAATCCAACTCTTGGCTAATTAGGTCGCTGAAACAGGAGCTTATTACCTGAGGTCGGATCCTTATGAAAATGTCCTGTTGGCATCAAAAGATGCATGAAATCGGGGTGTTCTTATCGATTTACACCTTTTAGAATACAACTCAGTATGTTTTAGCATGTCTTTCAGCACAACAAATCTTCCAATTATACATCTCAATTTAGGGCGGAGTGTGTGATTGTGTGAAAGTAGTTTGCAAGATTTGTAACACGTTCTGTTTCATTTTCTTAAATTTTTTCGTCAAAAAATTTCTCTACACAACACGAACTAGACATTTTAAAAAAAGCTAAAAAGAATGAGGTTTTTTTAACCGTGGTCTTTGACCGATTAATTTACGCAGTTTAAACCCATCATCACATAAATTTAAACCGAGGAAATCATTTTTTTAGAAAGTTAGCGTGATCACTTCAGAGTTGTTTGCACCTAACAAGAACTAAACATGTGACCTCACTCATTTTAGTAATGTTAGTCACAAACTTTTCGTCATTAAGCCACCCCTGAGTGCAGGGGCGGAGGCATTTACAACTTATAGGGGGCAGTGCCCTCTATGGTGAGCCCAATAAGCATAGATATGTAGTGTAAATTTTTATTATTAGTGGTCATTTTTCAATGTTGCCCTCAACCCATGATCAAAATTGCCCTCAACGGATTCCAAGCCCAACACAATTTATTTGCTCAAATAGATAAAAATGGTGAGAAGATGCTAATTGAATCGATGGGTTTATGGTTTTTTAGTTCTGTCTTAGCTATGGTGAGAGAATAATATGAGTAAGATGATACTATTTTATTATTGAAGTGAGATTAGTAACACTTCACTTTTATAATTTTCAATTATATAGAATAGAAATATATGATAGTTTTACTACTACTGTTACTACCTACTACATACAACTTCTGCAATCTACCGCCCGTATTTTTATTTACTAACCTGTGTTTGTATTTATTAACAATGGACTCTAAAATTTGTTGCTCTAGTTTGCAAGCTACAGAGTATAAACGTTAGCTTATCACATTAAATTTTTGTTTGTTTTTTTGTTTTGCTTTTGATATAATGATCACATAACTGTCAATGAAACAAATTAAAAACCACTAAGCGCTCTAACATGGCTTGACACGTTACGAGTTATGCTAAAAGTGACATGTCTCAACATGTTACTTAACGAATCAAAAATTAAGCTCTAAACACTTAGTTAGAGATTCAGTGTCTTTAACCCGACCCAGATCATTATGGGGTATACTAAAAAAAACATATACATTACTTGACACACCGTACTACTTTCACCTCCTATACTTGTATTTTCTGGCTCCGCCACTGCCCGAGCGGATGAGATTGTGTATTGCCGCTCGACAAAAGTTTGCTGCAAGGCCAAAAAAATTGGTGACAAAGAGTAAGGGTGATGTTCCCCCCTTTATGGCAAAAGACACATCTTTTTGCTTCTCTTGCCGCCTACACTCTTCTATGTAAGAAATATGCAGATCAAAAAATAACTAACACATCTAAACATAACTCTACACTAGCACGATATAATCATTATGTAACTGTATTAAAGCGGGAGAAATCAATTGTAGTTGTTAAAGCTAGACAGTAACAACTACATGACCTCATTAGTTGTTGATGATGTCAAATACTTACCTTAACGTAATGATACTTTTCATTAGGGCTCTAAACGAACCGGACGAACACGAACGGAGCCTTGTTCATGTTCGTTCGTTTAATTTTAACCGAACAAATAAACGGACACGAACACTTAAAAGGACGAATTTTCTTGTTCATGTTCGTTTATTAAGAAGATGAGTTGTTCATGTTCGTTTATGTTCGTTCACTAAGACACTAAACGAACATAAACGATCGAACATAAATGAACATAGACAAAAAAACATAAACTTTATTAAATTTATGCACAATATATTGTTTTATAAGTGTTGTTTTGTTTAAACAAACCAATTTAAAAATTATATAATTAAAAGATATGATATACGAACATAAATAAATAAATGAACATTAACGAACACATAATCGGACGTTCACGAACATAAATAAACAGACGCGACCTTTGTTCATGTTCGTTCATTTAACTAAACATTTTATTTACCACGTCAAAAATCTCTACCTTCGTTTTGCCAAGACTCCAACTAAACAGATAATTATAATCCTAAGTAACCCAATATATAATAATGGGTTTGTCTAACCAGTACCCTCAAAACACTAGTTTAAATGACTATGTAAGAAAACTTTAAGTTTATTAATTACGAAATTAAAACTAATTAATATAAATTATAAGATCAATTAATGTGTATTAAATACATTTTTTTAATTTTAAAGGAAAGTTCGAGATGAATTATTGCACCTTAAGCGATGCTCTGTGAACACTTGTTAGACAATCCCATATATAATAAGAAAACATAACTGAGAATTCTGTGCAGATATATATTTTTTTTTTAAATAGTCATGATTTTGTGTTTTTAATGTAAATGATCGTACAATAAAATGCATTATCAAGCCTTGCGATAATGATCGAATGATAAGGGGTTGTGTGAGGGTTTGCCAAGCTTTGAGTAACCTATGACAACACAAATGAAGACACTACGTTAAATGAAGGCAAATGGTTGGGCCTTGCGAATCACCTCCGGTGTGAGAGTAAGTGTGTGTTTGTGATTGCAATAAGTACTTAAGTATGTAAAGTATGTGTTGAGAGCATGATCAAACTTGAATGACCTGCCAAGTTATTTATAGGTGGTGGAAATAGGCTTTGGCAGGCCTCTGCACTAAAATCCGGAGATCATGGGTGTGTCCCATGTTTTTAGGTGATTGTTGGGCTAGTTTACCACGATCTCTATCTTGGAAGGAATGCCTTGAGAGAGGGGAAATCGTGGGTTTGACTTGGTCATGTTGACCCTCTGTGTTAATGTCTTCTAAGGACACACCCTAGAGGGTATTGGGCTTAGAATGTCGAGTTCCCATAGTGGTAAGGTTTTACGCCATTAGAGACTTTCAGAGGTTTGCCAAAGTCTTTCGAAGTGTTGCATCCAATTATGATCGAAGAGGAGACCTTCGAGTTGTTCAGAGGGTACATCATCAAGCCTCCCAGTCGTAAGTGATGCACATACTCAAATGTATTGCTTTCAACTTACATAACATTCCTCACCTGGTGCAAAGTTCGAAGCCAGGATGGAGTGTTTAATTTAATCCGCGCATTAACTGAATTCAGTCATTATGCTCTGAACTTTAAAGCCACTTGCCTCGGTACCGAGGAGGAAATAACGAATACTTTATTGATTTTTCCTCGGGGTGGATAAACGCCATTTCAAAATTTGAAATATGCTTCCAGTCTGACTATTATCTGATCATCAACACGTGTATGGTCCAACTCATTTTTACAGGGGCCTATAAATAGTGTCATCTACACAAACCATAATTTTTACCTTCTTCACTCCAAACACACAACTTTAGTTACAACAACTAATCTCATCCCCCGTCTCAATTGCAAGGTAATATGCTCTTTTCTTTCTTTCATAACAATGGATGCCAAACGAATCATTTAAATCCAAAGGTGCATCATTACATGTGAAGACCTCACTAATTTTCTTGCTAAGTATCCCATACCTTATGAATATAAGATTATGCTCCCTATGAGTACACATACCCTCTTTGACGCCACTAAGGGCTATGTAGGTCTATACATTAACTGTTTTACCTAGTCAAATCTTAGGATTCCTCCTCCAAAATTATTTTGTGAAGTGTTAGAGTACTGTAAGGTGCATATCTCTTGGTTTAACCCATTTGCCCCAGCCAAACTGACCACCTTTGCAGTTATGTGTAAAGCGTATGAGGGTGAGCCCACTTTGGATTTGTTAAGGGCTTTTTTGAACCTTGGTCCTGCTGACTACTTACCCTTTCGAAAAGAAGGGTAGTAGACGTTCCCGAAGTTCTGCTTAAGCCATTTACCCACATTAGGGACTGGAAAGGGAACTTTTTCTACATAAGTAACACAATCATACCTAGGGACTATCCTAAGATGTTGAATGTTACCAACCAATTTGTAAAAAGATCCTTTAAAGACCCTCTACCTTATGACATTAGGCTTGACCCCATGTATACTCGTATTTTCGAATATCTTGTATGTGTTCAACTTTTCCCAGACCCCATTTTGAATATGGCTGGTCTTAAAAACTCATGGGAGCACAGCCCATTAGAGCCTGTCATCATGCACAAGGGCCATGGTTTGCTTCATTCCTCTCGTTCTAACTAACATTCATTTCTGTTGATATCATATTCATCTTTTTTTTGTTTTGCAGCAATGGCCTTTCGAAATTTCATTATCTCTGGGAATGACAACAGCCTCAGCTTTATGACAAGGGATCCTTCGACTTGGGGCTCCGACGTGGAACTCCTTTCTGTTTCCATTAACAATGAGCCACATGCTCCCATCAATTCCGAACCCTTAAGTGTTGTAAACCCTGATAAGCTTGTTGAAATCCCTGTTGATCTTGAAGATGCTAAGAATGAAGAGAATGAGCTTATTTTGGTTTGCCGAAAGGTATTGGTGATAATTGAACAATCCGAGAGAGTAGATCCACAAAGACCTCTGCGAAAAGGAAAACTATTGCTCCCACCCATCCTACGCGCTCTACGCGCCAGGGAAAGTTACAATGGAAGAAAGGAGGTTAGGAATGGTACTAACATGAATGAGGTTAAGAAAGTGTGTACGGGGTGTAATCAGGAAGGGCGTTTGATTGAGCAATTTTTTGAAAGAAGTGGTTATCCAGACTGGTACAAAAGTAAGAAGGGAAAGAAGAATGCAAGAATGGTTGCCTAAGTGAGTACAAGTTTAGATGAGTATATGGTTGGGGATACTCTTTTTGATATGTGATATGGAAATGGTGTTGGAATGGGGCAGACTGGTATGATTGATCAGAAGTTAGTGGCTGCTGGTTGCTCAGAAGTGATGAAAATGTTCAAGGGAAAAGGTGTTGTTGAGAAATGTACTGCAAATGCTAATAATTCAAGTTCATCTATGCATTATGCATGTATATTCTCATGTTTTAAATCTGCCTTTTCATTGTTCTGTCATCCTGATATGAATGTTGTAGCAGCCTGGATAACTGATACAGGGGCCTCAGATCATATGTTACCTCATTTGCATCTATTTATTTCTTCCAAAACTTTAAAACCCCTATCATTGTTCATTTACCTGATGGAAGAACCAAAACAGACACACTTGTTAGCCAAGTCAAAATCACACCCTTCCTTACACTAAATAATGAATTTTATGTACATGATTTTCATCTAAATTTACTTTTTGTGGGGTAGATTGATTAAGGATCAAGGACTAGATGCTCATTTCTATCGCAATGATTTTGCCTTTCAGGATGCTTCAACTAATCAAATTGTTGAAGTGGGAAAAGGGTCCAAGTGCTTATACATCTGTAAACCTGAGCTTGACTCTGCAACTTTCTTCCACAATGTTTCTATTTTCTGTAAAACTCACGCTAAATCTACGTTTCCTAAGTCATTGAATAAGACTTCTTATAGTAACTTTCTATTTCCTAAGCAGAATGTAAATATTCACACTTTTCATTCTAGACTTGGTCATACTTCCATTTCAAAGTTAGCTCATATTCATGATTGTAAACATTTGAATGTTGTTGATTTCTCTTGTGAAAGTTGTTCAATGGCAAAATATCACAAATTGTCTTTTCCGAGAAGCATTACTTCTAGTTCTTTTGTTTTTGAGTTAGTACATATGGATCTTTGGTGCCCTTATATAAGGCATGCTTTGAATGGAGCTCACAATTTCTTCACTAATGTGGATGATTTTACTAGAGCTACATGGACTTATTTAGTTCATTCCAAAGATCAGATATTGACTGTTGTTTCTCAGCTTATAGCCTATGCAAAGACACAATATTCAACTAGTGTAACGATCATTAGAACAGATAATGGGAGAGAGATTGTAAAAAAAAAAGTCATCTGGCTTTCTTAAGTTCTAAGGGTATTGTGCATAAAAAATCTATGCCTTATACACCACAACAAAATAGAGTTGTTGAAAGGAAACATATACACCTTTTAGAAACTTCAAGATCAATTAGAATTCAAACTATCTATCAGTTTTTGGGGACACTATATTTTAGAAGCAACCTATTTAATCAATAGGATGCCAATGAAAAGACTTGATTGGAAGACTCCTTATGAGAAGTTTCATGGAAAAACACCCTCTTACAGTCATTTTAGAGTTATTGGTTGCCTGTGTTATGCAACTATAACTTTACCCTATAAAGACAAGTTTTAACCTAGAGGGTTGAAGAGTGTATTTTTGGGATAACCCCAAAGGATATACTCTTTATGATTTAAACACCGAAATTTTTTTTCATAGCAGAGATGTTTCTTTTGAGGAGATTTGAGGAGAAAATTTTCCCCTTTAAGGATCAATCTTCACCTTCTTCTTATCCTACTGGTAATTTTCCCACATTTCAAACTACTGATAAACCTTTACCAACTGAAGTTGAGCAATCATAGTCTGCAATTCTAGTAATTGATACTGAACTTCCAGCTTATGAATCTGTCACAATTCAACCTGCTCCAACTCCAGAAGTTCCAGGGCCAGTAAGAAGAAGTTCTAGTAGGCAACATGGTTAAAGGATTTTTTTTGTCCCAACTTCTTCTATATCTTTTGCACATGTTGCATATACTGAAACATGTTCCAAACATCCAAAATATCAATTGTTCACTCAAAATGATTTTGATGGCATTCACAATCACCATATAGCTTTTCTCTGTAATGTGTTTGCAACAACTAAACCTTCTTCCTGTACTCATGCTAGTAAACAACATGAATGAGTCCAGGCAATGAATATTGAACTTGATGCTTTGGAAAAGAATAACACATGAAGAATGACCTTTTTACCCCTGGTCATAGAGCTATTTCCTCTAAATGAGTTTATAAGATAAAGTATAAGCCTGATGGGACAATTGACAAATATAAAGCCAAATTGGTCATAAGGGGTTTTGATCAAAAGGAAGGAAAAGACTATAAACACAATTTTCCCCCTATTGCAAAGTTAGCTACTGTGAGAGTACTAATTGCTTTAGCTACTGCAAAGGGTTGGCCACTTCATCAGTTAGACATAAACAATGCATTTTTGCATGGGTTCATTGACGAAGACATATATATGCAGCTACCAGCTGGTTACAATCCAACTTCTACATTACAAGTATACAAGCTAAAGAAGTCCCTGTATGGTCTTAAATAAGCCTTTAGACAATGGAATCATGAGTTGTCCAAGTTTTTACAAGCTTTGGGTTTTTTAGTCCAAGAATGACTATTATTTATTTGTGAAGAGGCATCATGTTGATTTTACTGTAGTTTTAGTGTTTGCGGATGATATTCTAACCACAGGCAATTGTGCATCTGAGATTTCTTCCACTATGCTTATGTTGGATAAAAAATTCACTATCAAAGATTTGGGATTGGCTCAATACTTCTTGGGGATAGAAATATGTAAAACTTCTCAAGGTACTCATTTGAATCAAAGAAAGTATATCCTTGATCTTTTGACTTATGTTGGTCTTACCGCTGCTAAACCAATCTCTTCTCCAAATGAAACTCTCGCTGAATAAAGGAAATCCATTGGCAGCTCCTGAGACATAGAAGATTGGTAGGGAGATTATTATACATCACCATGACAAGGCCTGACATCTCTTATGTTGTTCAACATCTTAGTCAATTTGTCTCAGCTCCCACTGATTTGCATATGCAAACAGGCCTTCATTTGTTAAGATATCTTAAGGGAAGTGTTGCAAAGGGCTTGTTTTATCTAGTTCAGTCTCATTTACAAATTACTAGGTTCTCATATGACTGGGTACGCTTGTTTGATGACTAGAAGATCTTTTACTGGATACTGTATTTTTCTTGGTCATTCATTAGTTTTCTAGAAAACAAAGAAGCAACAAACTGTCTCAAGATCTTCTATAGAGACTGAGTATAGGGCTATGGCAGTCATTACTTGTGAAATAGTGTGACTGACTTTCCTTTTTAAGGATTTACATATTCCAGAAAAACTACCAATTACTTTGTTCTGTGATAACAAGTCTGCTCAGCAACTTGCTGCTAATCTATGTTTTCATGATAGATCCAAACACTTGGACATTGATTTTCACTTTACAAGAGAAAAGATACAAGAAGGCTTCTTGCAAACAACATTTTTATCTACTACTCAACAACGTGCAGATGTGATGACCAAGGCTCTTAATCATGTTCAACATTTTGTTTTGCTTGACAAGTTGGGAATCACGGATCATCCAACTTGAGGGGAGAATGAAGAATATATCATTATGCATAACTATAATGATGCATAATGTAACATTTGTAAACATAAAGGTCTTAATTGTAAATATTCTTAAATATTTGTTAAAAGGCGGTTAGTTAGTCATTAGCCTTAATCATTTTGTATAAATAATCTTCCTCTTCTTCATTTTGTAACAACTTTTCCAGTTTGTTAATAAAATTCTCTAAGCTTTTGCTTCATTTCATTCCGCATTCATATTCATTCTAAAATAAATTAAACTGTACGACATATAGACATTTAAGATTATAGCAGCTTCCATAATGGAAGAAGGTCCCATTGTTTAAAGAAAACAGAAAATAGGTTAAAACGTAATGGTAGGGCAAAATTTTAGTTTGAGGTTAGAGGCTTTTGGGGTTCTATAAAGATAGAGGTGGCAAAATGTGTTCAGAAGTTAAAAAATGAGCTAAATTGGCACATTTTTTAAAGATTTAGGCACATTTAGCTCCATTTTTTTTTTTGAAATGAACACATATAGCTTATTGAAAACTTAAATAGCACAAACGAGCACTTTTTTTTTCCTCAATTGTTGAACATTAACGATCGTTTTTTAAGTATTTTTTTTAGATAATATATTTAAGTTTTTTAATATAAATAAAATATTACGCTTAAAGAATTTATTTCGGCTTTATGTCTTTTATTGCGATTTTTATAACATTTCGCGGTTTTGCCATGCCCGTAAATTAGCCCTGCCCGTTTGCGCCCATTCTAGCAAATTCCCGTTCCCTATTTTAAACCTGTGCCCGTGCCCGCCCGGCCCGCCCGTTTTGCCACCTCTATTATAGATAACCTCATATTCTTCAACTCATGCCTTTGGCCCAAATTGTGACCCACCATTAGAAACCCCGCATGGTCATATACTCATATGGGTATTAATTAGTGTACCAAATAAATGTGCCAAACTTCCAATGTCACCCACATATACTACTTGGGTGAGAACAAATATACGTGTTTGTTCTTTTCTATAATACAACACTCTTAACTAAAATGCTGATTGAAAATGAGTAAATGACCATGAAGACAAAAATATGTTAATATATGATTTATGACCACATCCACTACACATGACAATATAAGTCTTTGTTTGAGACATTAACAAGATGATACATATATGAATCTTAAAATGCAACAAATGTAAAGGTTACAAAGTACAAATTTAACAGTTTCACAAACTCACTCTAACATATTGGAAGGGGTGCACCATTCCATCCTTCAACACACTCCAACAATGGATCGATAATCTGTCCTTGGCACATTGCGGTAAACACCTTGTCGAACTCTTCACCCGGCGATGTCACCTTCTCGCCCGTCAAGTAAACTCCATCAATCTCCTCCCTCACGAATCTATATAATGGGTACGATCTACAAGCCTTGATCCTGTTGGGGATAGCCAATGTACCATTCTCAAATGCGACTCTGACTGCTTCAACTTCTTTAGGTAAAATGGCATTTATCTCTTCTTCAAAAGTAGCGATCTTTTGGAAGATGGATGTGTTTGTGTTCTTCTCGGTTTCACCATTGGTTAAAGCGTGGTCGACTAGGACTTGTCTGAGCTTTTGCATCAATGGGTATGTGGCAAGGCAAGGGTCGTCAATGTAGGCAAAAACATACTCGCGATCAACTACACGAAGCAAGTCTTTTTCGCAGAATCTTGATGGGTGAAGCTCGCCGTTGACACCTGTGGTTAGGACCTTTTTGGCTACTTGGCTTACGGTGTTCTTGACTGTTGACTTCATGTTCTCTTCCAAATGCCTCAAGTCGACTGATTGGCATAGAGCAACTAAGTAAGTTGATGACATGAGCTTCAAGATATCAACTGCTTCAGCTGTTTTACGAGCTGAGATCAAACCCAAAGAGTTAACGTCTTGGTTGTGTTGTTCCGCACTTTGAACATGGTTTGTGACGGGGTTGGCAAGAAATTGGAGCTCAGAACAATATGAAGCCATGGCGATTTCACCACCTTTGAATCCATAATCCAAACTTGGGTTACGTCCACCAGAAAGATTTGATGGCAAACCATTGTTGTAGAAATCATTCACTAGCTCAGAGAATTGAGCGAACATGAGTTTACCGATTGCAGCAATAGCCAAACGAGTGTTATCCATAGAAACACCAATTGGAGTTCCTTGGAAGTTACCACCATGTAAAGCCTTGTTTCGTGAAACATCGATCAATGGGTTGTCATTAACTGAGTTGATTTCCCTCTCAATCATCTTGGTAGCAGAACGAATGACTTCAATTTGTGGGCCCAACCATTGGGGTGAGGTGCGGAGAGCGTATCGGTCTTGTTTGGGCTTCTGTAATGGGTCCATTTCGTGGACCTTTTGCGCGGCTTTCACATAGTCACTCCCGTCCAAAATGTACTCCATAATGGCTGCAGCCTCAATTTGACCAGGGTGATGCTTCAGCTTATGTGTCAAGTGGTCAGTAAACTCGGGCTTTCCTTGCATGACTTCGGCAAAAATAGCTGATAGGACTTCGGACAACAATGCAAGTACGTTAGCTTCAAAGAGAACCATGGAAGCCATTCCTGAACCAACTGCGGTTCCATTAACGAGTGCTAGACCTTCTTTAGGCTGCAATTCAAAGAAACCTCCCTCGACACCAGCTTGGGCAAATGCCTTTTCAGCAGTCAGGATTTCACCAGTGGGTCCAACTGCTTTTGAGTTGGGCCTACCAGTGAGAAGTCCTGCAATGTAGGACAATGGGACCAGGTCACCAGAAGCGGTGATGGTCCCACGAAGTGGTAAACAAGGGGTAACATTGTTGTTGAGGAACTTGGTGATTGCTTCCAAGATCTCAAAACGGATACCCGAGTAACCCTGGAGGAGGGTGTTAATTCTAACGAGCATTGCCGCTCTTGTTGCTGAATGTGGGAGAGTGTGGCTTGCTTCGGTGCCATTGCCGAAAATTCCAGCGTTCAAAAATCTGTAATCCAGATTTAAATTATCGTTAATCACAGCTTAAATATGTCCATTTTCTAAGATTAACTGCTTGTGCTTATTGGTAAATACAATCTAGTAACAAATCTATGCACTGACTCACTGGCACATAAGTTTAAAAAGAACAATTAAATATAAAAAAGATAAAATACTTTATATTTACAGTTCCGCATTTTCAGATTTATAGCTTTTTGATATAAACAAAATTATAAAAAAAAATAAATAAATAAAAAAAAAAAAAAAAGGGGTCTTAATAACCAAATAGGGGGGGTCTTAATAACTGCCCGGGTCATACTATTGCAACCCTCCCTACCCCTTCAATTACCTGCCTTTCTCCCTTTTTGTCACCGCTTTTCCAAGACAACACAGTTTTTTGTGGCCGTTTATTCGGTATTTACAGCTTTTAAGCGTTTAAGCTTTATTAAACTTTATATTTACTAGCGCATTTTCTATTTATAGAATTTGATATAAAACAAAATTATAAAAATAAAAAAATAAATAAATAAAAAAAAAAAAAAGAAAAAAAGGAAGGGTCTTAATAACCAAATAGGGGGGGTCTTAATAACTGCCCCCTAAAATAAATAAAGCATGGAACCATTATCTGTTTTGAAAAAGTCAAGGGTTGATTGAATATATTATTTATTTAGCCGGTTGAATATATTAATTAAAAATATTACTCCCTCCGTCTCAAAATTATTGTCAGGGGACAAAAATCACTAAGTTTAATAAAAGTGGGACCACAACAATTTTCAACCACTCATATAGAATATTCTCCCTCAAAATTCCCTATTTATTACTAAAAAAGGAAAGTGGACAATCTTTTTGAGACATCTTAAAAAGGAAATATGGACTATTAATTTGAGACGGAGGGAGTATTTAAATATCTATGTGTTCATATATAAAAGAGTAAATTGCAAAAATCGTCCTTGTGGTTTGGACAAATTGCACGTTTCGTCCTTGTGGTTCATTAAGGGCAAAAATCGTCCGGATTTAGCGAATCGTTACTACGCTTTACTTTGGTCCTCCATCATTGCAAAACCGCCCTTGTATTTGCCAAATTTCATTGTTGAAGGACCAAAAGTCTTGACGTAGCAAAATAAAGACGATATTTGCACTTATTGATTTACAAGGACGAAACATGCAATTTAACCAAACCACAAGGACGATTTTTGCAATTTACTCTATATCAAATCAAAAAGTGATTGTTAATAGCAAAATAACAAATACGTGTGGGTGAGAAAATATAATCTTTTTTTTTTCTTCTAAATACTTAGGCTTACCTACCACAATGTTTTTTATTCAGACTTATGATTAGGTCTTGAATATTTTCCCAAGAATTTATTCAAAACAGCTTTGATTATAGACTCTATACCTAACTTTTACTTTCAAGACTTATGATTAGGTCGATCTTGAATATATAATCATTTGGGCACGTATTTTGCCAAGAATTTATTCAAAACAGCTTTGTTTATAGACTCTACTATTACCTAACTTTTACTTTCAAAGTTTGATTTTTCTAAATTGGCTTAAACTTTTTTTTTCCTATAGTTTCTGTACCCACCACATGACTCCTTGTTTGTGCACTACCACGAGCCGGCTATTTCACTTATAATATAAAGAGTTAATTGCATTTTTGGTCCTTATGGTTTGGCCAAATTGCAGGTTTGGTCCTTAAAACTTGAAAGTGCAACGATAGTTCCATTTGAAAAGCTTTGCCGCATTTTTGTCCTTATTAGTGTGAAATTACCAAATTACCCTTGTCTTTTTCTGAAGAAGACAAAAGGTATTTTAGTCATTTAACTTTATCTAAGGACCAAAAATGCAATCCAATTTTCAAAATGGAGACTATTGCTGCACTTTTAAAGTTTTGAGAACCAAACTTGCAATTTGGTTAAACCACAAGGACCAAAATTGCAATTAACTCTAATATAATTTTTTGCTTATTGAAATATGGGTTTTATTAATCAAATAATTTGTTAATTAAACATCTGTAAAATGATCTTGTAATAAAGCATTAGCATACTTACTTTATCATGTGACAAAGAAAAAAAATAAAAATAAAACTGTACTATTCCGTATTTTATAACACAACTGCAAATAAAACTCCTACTTTTTAAGAACAAAAGAGGTACTTGACTTTTGGATATAAACGAGTGGGGAAACCCGCGCGATGCAGCGGAATTACTTTTGTAGACGTGAATTTTACAAAGGACTTAGTTTGCATGATAACTAAACTTGAGGGACTATTTTTGCCATTTTGGTAAACATAACAATTAATGGTGAGGGACCATTTTTGCCATTTTGGTAAACTTATATTAATGGGAGGAAGTTATCAGAAGCAAAGAACTTTCCTCCCATGTTTAGTATATATAGAACTAGTGTAGGCTATGCAAACGATGGACAATTTCCAGCCTGAAGACTTACTTTGTAGCGACATTGCCTAAACCTTAAGGACTAATTTTGCCAAGTTGCTATAGATAGCAATTAATGCTACAGGACTTACTTTGCAACGTCACTTAAATCTCAGGGACTGTTTTTGTTAAGTTGTTAAACTTTATATTTAATGTTTGAACTTACTTTGCAACGACAGTTAAACCTCAGGGACTGTTTTTGCCAATTTTGAAAACTTAGCATTTAATGTGTGTGTTGCTACAGTAACTTGAAAACTTTGCATTTGATGTGTGTGTTGCTACAGTAACATGTACGATATTTAGTATATAAGAAGAATTACAAAAGGTATGGAGTAGAAACAAAAATGCTCTATAAAAAGGTCTAAAAGTATATGAACACAAAATAATATAACATTGTTTTAACTGTTTAAACACTATATTTCATATTTTTCATCCTTGCAATTGCAATATTTATAGCAGGATCATGTGTTTGAGACTCAAATTAGCATAATTTAATATCTAACCGAGTTTTAATTCAAAGACTATGCTCGATACTAGTTATTATAAAATAAAACTCGAATATATCAGTTATTTTAACATTTAATATCTAATACGGAGTGTATAAAATTCAACTCGGATCACCAAACTCGACGTGCCCACTACTCTTAAACATTTACTCCGTATATTCCAAATTTGACATTTCATATAAAAACTATAGCCTATGTTCACATCACAATCAGGGACGGAGCCAGGAGGGGTCTCGCGGGTGTCCGGGACACCTATGAATTTTTTTGATATAATGTTAATTTTATAGAAAAACATAGATATTTCCGAAATGCATCTTAAATGACCCCGTTTCATCGAAATGGGTTTCTATATTACGGTTCAAAAAATTTTGTGCACCCGGTGATATTTGATCGTGACTCTGTCCCTAATCACAATTATGATCCATGTAGTATCTAACTACAATAATTCAAATAATACAACAAAACATAGATCTTAAATAGTTATTGAAATGACATATGATACTATAAAGCATGGATCATATGATTCAGTTACTATGTTATATTTATAAAAACATGCACTTTTGATCAGTTATATACTTATATACTTCCCCTTCTCAATTTAATTGTCACGAGAGAGAAATCACAAAAAGACAACTTTAATTTTCAATCACACGCATAGAATATTCTTTTTTTTTATAAGTGGACAATCTTTTTGAGACATTCAAAAATAGAAACATGGACAATTAAATTGAGACGGATAAAGTAACAGTATAATATAAGATAAGATAAAAAGTACAAAAATATACCTAATGAGCTCCTTTTGAAGAGCACCACCATTCTTGGTTCTTCGGTGCGAGGTCGCACCGAAGCCAGTGGTGACACCATAACTGTCAGTCCCTTTACCCATACTTTCCATAACCCAATCACT
Organism: Chrysanthemum makinoi; assembly: GCA_910596185.1. Classification (NCBI taxonomy): domain Eukaryota; kingdom Viridiplantae; phylum Streptophyta; class Magnoliopsida; order Asterales; family Asteraceae; genus Chrysanthemum; species Chrysanthemum makinoi. The sequence continues at coordinate 354,026,576 of OU343222.1, read as the reverse complement.
GCTAGCTTTAACTCCAGCTCTCGCAGACTCTGACAACTCCACTTTAACACTGGCGTTGTCAGATGCTGCGATCCCCGCAACTTGGGAGACAGTTAATGTCTCCCCACCTATCTTAACAATAGGGTTTCTAAACTCCTTAACCATTTTCTTAACCTCATCTAAATGACTCCCTGTCAATGCTTCAGCTGCAACACCCCAGTTTAATGGATCCTTAATGCATATATCATTAATGTGACCATTACCATTACCGTTTTCCATTGTTGTTTATTTATTTAATTTGGTGCAAAAGACAATGAGCAAACAAAGAACAGTCTTTATTGTTGTTGTTGTTATTATTTCACACACTAGACTCACACTCTTTGTGTGTGAAATAATAGTTTTTTTAGAGATTGTTGGTTTATTGGGTGGTAAGGTTGTAGTTTATATAACGAGAAGTGTGGTAGGTGGGTGGAAAAAGAGATCGAAGGTGGTAGGTTGGTTGCATGATTTAATAGTGACCGTTGGATTATGTATGTTTTAACTAATGGTGTGGATTTATCATGACGTGTGTATTCGGGACCTGAGTAACTAGTGGTGTTTTTTCATTCAATGCACTAATCGTAACATGCTAGTGGTGGTAGGTGAGTTTGCATATTTTTTTTTTGTTTAGATATATGAAAATGATTTGGAGGCTTCAAAGTTTTGACTAATTGTATGTTTAAATGTATGCCTCAATAACTTATAGTTTGTTAAGAAATAGTCATATGGTTTTAAAGACGTGAGATTTGGTTACGCCGCAACGTCTCGTCTTATACCTCATTTGCTATGTTATTTTGTGAACTTGATATATTTGAAATATGATATAAATGTATAAATATTTTCATATTTTGTGTCGTTTTATGTCACGCTTTATAAACGCAAAAGTTTCGTCTTAGCTGTTAAGACGTGAGACTTGGTCATGCTACCACGCCACGCCATGCGCTATTTATAACCTTGAGTAGTCATCCTGCTATCACCAAACTCTAAGAATCCAGTGAACCAAACAGACTTTTAGTTATACGATTGTAGTTTCATTAACAATCTTTCAAAATTGCAAAGTTGGGTAAAAAAGTAGATTAACAACACAAAGTAAATGTCTCCGTATGTGAACTTCATCATAGGGAACACAAGTGCGATGAGTGTTAAGACGATGAGCCGAAAGCTGATGTAAACCATGTTGAAGATGATTCTTCTTGGTTTTGGTTTAGATGAAGTGGAGAAGAGGATGAAGTTTTGAGTGAGAGGGAATTTTTAAAATTGGAAAATTTGAAAAGGTGAGGGTTTGATAAAGTGGGCGTCGAGTGGATGATTTATAGGAAAAGAGAAATTTTTGATATTTGTGTTTTGTTTTATTATTGGATTAAAAGAAACATAGGTTTTAAATATCAGGACTTTAGACGAGAAATAAAACACGCAAAGGTGAGAGGGAAAAAAGGCTTCCAATGAACTTCACGTATAAAACATGTATATGCACAATAAAAGAAAATCATACCTCTGGCTTGTGACTTGGAATGTCTACAATGACACATAAAATGTCTTAGGCGATTCCCGCCCTTTGCATTTAAGATACCTTCTTATGAAGGTATTCTTGTTACCAAGCTTCCTATAGCTTGGTGGGTATGAAACTGACTAATCAACATGACAAAGAAGATTAGTGCAATTAAATGAAAAAAAAATGTTGTTATCAAATCAACATCCAAACATATAGTTTTAAAAGACATGGTATTTGTTTTTATAAAAAACCTTCTTTGTAGTTTTCAATTAACCATGGATCGTATCAAGTTTTTAAAGTACAATATACTTCAAGAAACTTGGTAATGAAGCTCTGATGCCAGTTGTGGAAAACTAGAAGGGGGGGTTGAATAGTTTTACCAATTGAAACTTCCTTTTAATCTATTTAGATCGACTTATATCAATCTATTTGGATGTATGTGTTGGATGTTGAGAAACAAGCATGTAAAGGTAAGTAATGAAAAGATAAGAGTAAGAAGCACAAAACCACAACGCGAGTATTTATAGTGGTTCGGCTACAAGGACACCTTCTTTGCCCTACTCTACTCCCTCGAGTCACCTACTTTCGAGTTCAGAAACACTACACCAATCTCCTTATGGAGAAGCCTTCACAACGCCGCTACCTTTTTCCGGTGCTAAACCACCGGGTTCTTTCACTCCAAGGTGAACCACACCTACACAACTTTGCCTACCCTTTATAAGGTACTAGGCTAAGTACCTAGTTCTTTCACCCAAGGTGAACTACACCTTCACAACGCCGCTACCCTTTTACCCTTAGGTACTAGGCTAAATACCTAGTTCCATTGCAATGGAGGAACTACTACCACACTACACCAACGACTAATCCCAAAGGAGATCTACTCCTTTACAACATCATCAAGGATATCAATATCCTTGGATCTAATACTAGTCTATCTTGTACATCGAAATACACCATATCGAATGTACATCTAAGGCACCTTTCACTAATGCCTTTGACTAGATCTACAAGACTCCTTTCACTAATGTCTTGTGTCTTGACTTCTAAGCACCTTTCACTAATGCTTCTAGTCTTGACTTCTAAGCACCTACCACAAGTGCTTATGATATGAACGATAGATAATCTTCACTAATATCTTCGTCTTGACACTTGAGACATCTTTCACTAATGTCTTCAACGTTACACTTCTTTGAAGAAAGAAAGGAATCATCAACAAGAAGACTTCAGTAGCCTTGATGATGAGGAAGCATGGCAACTCATGGACTTGAGCTTGCTCGACTTCAAAGGTGGAGATCTTGCCTTTAAGAGGAACCTATAAGATGACACAAAAACAAAACTACAAACATAGATCTCTTGGATCTGAGGTTAGTGAGTTTTCAACTCAGGGAGAAAGTGTGTTAGAAAAGAGTGAGAAACAATGAAGAAATGGCTCACTATTTATAGAAGAAAAAATCTATTGTTCCTGGATCCCACGGGATCCCTTCCATAGGGATCCGTCTAGCGCTAAGCTAGGGATCCGTGGACGCCCATTTTACCCATGGGTGTTTTGGTTATGGGTCATGGGTCATGGGTTGAACCATGGATCTTTAGCTAGATACAATGTATCACTTGAGTGCAATGCACTTAGTCACTTGGGTATGGGTTGATCCATGGGTTATGGATATTATCCATGTATGATATAAGCATGATGTCATGCAATGGGTTATGGGTCAAGCTCCATGGGTCATGGGCTTTGGGTTGTACCCAACTACATTCAATGTATTTGCCCAATGGGTTATGATACTTAAGTTTCTACCCATTTATATTACCCAATATACTACATACTAGTTATGTGTATATTTTACCCAAATATGTAAACACTAGGTGTTGTACATATGTAATATTAAATCATAAAATCACTTATACTTGTTTTAGTGTTTTATGTGAAAATGTAAATATGTTAGAAACTATTAGTTCAAACCATTTACGTATTTTATTTGTTTCGTTAACATGATTTTACGTTTGTTATCGACAAAACATTAGAAGATCGTAAAATATAAATAAACGTTTTTACGGCTTATTTGTATTAACAGGTTGGGTTTATGTATATGAATTCAAATTTGTGGTAAAATGTGAGAATAAATTGCTTGCTATAAGTTAATGCAAATGTGAGCATAGGATAGGGGACTAAAACCTTAGTCCCCATACTCTTAAAGCTGTTTGAGCAAGGACCATAGTTCTACCAACATCCAATATATAATCAAACCGATATAACAACTCTCTTAGATGAATACAACAATTAACAACATAATTAACAAATTAAAACCTAGAACATATATATATTCATTAACTTCATACTAAACATTAAATATTGGGTACATATTTTCCAAAAAAAGGAAAAATATAACCACTTCTTTCATACTCAACACTTCCTAAAATCATCAAGGAAGTTGTTCACATCACACACCTGTGAGTGTATACGGCGGATCATCATCCTTATCTCCAACGCCTTCAAGACATTAGCCTTTTGCTGTTATTGAGATCTCGATAACCTTGTAGTTCATCAAGTAGTTCGAAGCCTTCGATCTGAGAGATGTATTATGGGTTTCCTTATACCCAGAATCAAGTCAGTCAAAGTGTTTTGGAGTCCCTTAGCAATTTTGATGTCCTTATCGTTTTCTCTCTCGATAAAGAGAGAAATCAAGTCAAACATGTAGTCAGAGTTGAGAAGCTTTGCGAGTTCTTCAAGTAGTGGGATGTCAACCATTGGGAGGTTGTTGAGATTTTCTTAGGATATGTTTCTTTTTGATTGTTGGTATGCAATTGGTATAGTGTATTAACCAATAAATACCAAAACAACTGGACGTTCTAAATGAGGGGACTAATTGTGAAGTTAGTAAAAGAGAAATAGTCAAGTTTGTGTGAGAAAAAAATGCAGGAAATTTTAAGTGCAAAAGCGACTATAGGGCCAAATTGAGGGACCAAGTGTGACATTTTAAACCTATTACCATGCAACTTGACCTTTTGCCTTCCTTGATAAGCTATATACAATTAATGTGTTGGGAATCACCAAGAACCCACTAACAAGATCCAGAACAATAAACACAATCATAATAACTTTCCAATTAACAAAACCAATCAAAACGAAACAACATACATCACACTCACGTCTTGAAACACACATCTAGTCAAACCCATTCTTAAAAACAAAAAGTAACAATGAAGGACGAGAAGCATATTAGTCTCAACTTGGGATGTGAAGGAAGAAGAAGAAGGTGAGGTCTGTGCAGAATCCTATAATGGGGTTTTTTTATAGCCTACTCGAATGTATGAACGAGGTTCATTAATTAATCTGTATGCCTTTACCAGTGATAGGGATATATTTAGTTCAAGCCTTGATAATGTGTTATCAGTTAATGAACAAATGGGCGTCGTTTTACGTGAACCTAAACAATCCCTAGAAATGGTTTGCATTTTATTCATCACGATGTTGATGTTCATACTTTGTTTGGAATGGTGAAAAAATGAGTCGGTTGAAAATATCTTAGAGCCCACAAGAAACCCAAAGTTAGCACAATTTTACTAAAAAACATCAGTTTTGAAGTTGTGGGTTGGGTAGAGCAGGATGCTAACTTTAGGATGCTTAGTCAAATACCTTTTAGGACTAGGCGTCAATGGCGAGGGGATAGATAAAGAAAAAAATGCGGGAGTAAATGCACCGGGACACCAAGAGTGAAAAGTGGTGTTGTAATCAAAGACGAAGAAGGGGTTGTAGCTAAAAAAAGGGAGAAAATTAAAGGAAAAAGAAAAGGAAAGATGGTTGATGAAGAGGTTTTGCCCTGAGAAAAAAAGGGAGAGAAGTTGTTCAAGAATTTAAGCGAGGTTTAGATGGGAAGGGAAGGCCAAAATGGTTGAGTTTGCGGGGTTTGATGTTGAGAACTTGCACTGGTTTTGATGTGGAGGGAAGAAGGTCAAAAGGGTTTGTGGTGCTTGCTGGCGATGTTTCAAGCGGTGTTAGGAACCCTTCGAGGAAAAAATAAAGATTACAAAGCTGCGTCCTAGCGCTGTTAAGCCCAAAGGTGACCACTAGGTGATGTTTGTGATGAATACCATGTCATGTGTTAAATTCCATTAAGGCATATGATGCAGTTCATAACTTATATGTTTGTTGTTTGTATACTTGTTTTTGCAGACAAGGTGGCAGCAACATCATCAATTTAGGGTTCATGTTTTGTCGGTTCCAACGGTTTACGATATCGATCGAAGCGTGTAGATCATTTGAAGCTTCAGCAGTTGAACGTTTTGAAGTTGGGCCCAAATTCATCTTTTATATTTTGTAAAGTATCAGTATATTAACATATATCAGACAATGACTCCGTAGTATCAGTTATGTTCAAGTTTCATCAAACACTGTATATAGTTGGTTGTTATAAGTCAACTAGCTAAGTAGTTGATAATGTATAAATTTGTTTGTTAATCACAGGTAAAATTCCGAGCTCATACTTTCTTTACTGGGTTGACTTTTATGAAGTCATACTTAAGTGGTGAGGACTTCGAGGTACTGATATAATTTGTTCAAACAATAACCCCTTTTTTGTTTTGGTGGAATAGTTCTTGAGTTAGAATTAACTAAGTTGATTTATAAATGTGTATGGACTATAATACCCTCCAATAACTAACAGAAAAAAGACGTTGACATTGGCGTTATTGGTCAAGGGACGATTCTGGCATTTAATGGCCAAGGTTTGGACCTGTGGCGATGAAAAGGCCGAGTTTTGTCCCATCGCGATGCGTCCTGCCAAGTTTAGGGACCAACGGTGTATTTTAGTCTAATAATAATAACATGAATTTTAATAGTTAAATTTTATTCATCCAAACTCTCAAAATAAACTTTAGGTGCATCTGCTCTAGAATATTCTCCAAAAAAAAAAAAACTCGTTTAACGACAAACAGTGAAAACAAGCACTTGAATTCTAACGCTATTAAATCAAACTATAAAATTATGATTTTTTTTTTTGCTTTGTTTTGCAAATTAAATTTTAATTACACATAGCTTACAAAACAAATTTATAAAACAAAAAAATTACTAATAGTCCTATCAAAATAGAAAAAACTTCTCCCAAGGCTCTAGCAATTTGGACACCTCAACATAACCCTAAATCGACTTCTTATCTAATTGTTTCTCTTAACTATCTTAACGAATCTGGTTCTTGGTTTGAGCAATCACTATAGTTTGTCATTAGATCGATTACATGTGGCTTCTCAACATTAACTAGGGTTTCAGGACTGTCTGTTCTGCGAATCGGTGGGGTTTTTATTCGTTTTTAAGGTCTTATGTCAATTGTGTTAATACAAATAATGTTAAAAACGTTATTTATATCTTTTGACCTTCATACGTTTTGATAATTACAAAATGTAAAAACGCGTTATGTAAAGATATACGTAAACAAGTTATTAATCATAAAAGTCCATTTCGATACGATATCACTTAAGGTATGAACAAACAATATGTCAAGCTAGTTAAGTGATCAAAGAAATATTTTTTTTCCTAAACCTCGCAATTTTATAAATGTGACAAAACCTTTTTACAAAAATAAATCATACAAATTATTTTGTTATATAAAAAAAACCCAACAAGGTACTAGTGGTGAAGTCTCGGTAAGCGCTGAAGGATTGAAGAATGAAAAAGAAATGTAAAGTGAAAGGGTAAAAAGAAATAGCCCTCCAATAATTCAACCTTAGGGAAGAAACCGGGTTCAATGCATATGCTACTGGTGGTTACCAAGGTAACGCCGGTATTGAAGACAAGACGTTATGGACCCAGTGACGTACTGTACTAAACCTTCCTAGTTACTCAAGTTCTCTTAAAATGACTTGTTTCATTCTCACGCGGAACCGATGTAATCTATCGACCTTTCTCTTAGAGATGGTTGATATTGAAGCAGGAGACCCTCTCCCTAGTCTCCGCATAGGAAAACTAAAGTGCACTATTGAGTCTAGAGCCAATAAATCATCAATAAATCTCATTAGGACACAGTGTCAATATGCTTGTTGTTTCATACACTGTGAAAAGCTAGAAAAATATACATTAAGAGTCCTACGGATTTGTGGTATTGCCAGAACATCTGAGTGATACGAAAGCATTCACAATGAAGATGGAAATCCTTCTAGAGCCAATATCAAACAAGCTCTTGGAGGATAACATGTGAGATCCTTCATGGATCAAACTTGTGACAACTGGAAAACAACGATGGGGCGATTCACACTTAATCAACCTTGTTCTAGTAAAGAAATTGACGTATACTTTTGGAAAACCCATCGATGTGCTCAACAATCTTTTTCAAGCATATCAACTGCGCATAAATTTTCAAACAAAAGTATTTGTGATTTGAACTTGATCTTGCTCATAAAGCTCTCGTCATATTGCAAAAACACTTTATTCAACAATACGCAATTGTGTTTCAAATCAATTTCTCATTAATCAGTGAATCCCAATTTTCTGATTCACTCACTCCGTGTTGTCTACTTTGAAACGCTTCGGTTTGAGAACGGCTAGTATAAGCTACGAAACCCTGTCAAGGAGATTCTTAGGAATTCTACCTGATCACAGGCAGTATTTATACTGATCAACGGGGAACCGTGGTTCTTGCAACCATATTCAATGAAAGTGAACAAAGACACTTTCGTCCGTTTTATTGCTAACTGTCTTATGCAGAAACCTATGACGGTTGCAGCTGATGGTCGAAGAGAGGTCTTGGATGCAGCTGATGATCAAAAGATGTCAATTCATAATGCATGCTTGCATCTCATACTCATAATTGAAGAAAATCTTGACAATCAAAGATGTACAACAATTCTTCCGCAACTCTGATGCGAAGATGTCATGATCCAGAAAAAATGTTAGCATATCGGTCCAAAAGTCACAACATCACATGAAGGCGATACTTCAAAGGATGAGCTGGAGATTTACTGTGGCTGATGATCTCAAGGAAAGCTCAAGATCACAAGTCAAAAGAACATTCATTTAAAGAATCACTAATGAAGAAGCAAAGTTTGCTGATATTGAAGAATCAAAGTATACGAGCTCGGATATTGTAATACCTGAATTTCTAAAATTCACAAAAAGACCAAAATACCCTTATGATCAAAAGTAAGAATAACTAAATAAACAGAATACCAAATGAGCTATGTAAATTCAGAAAACTTATAAGAAATATCACATATGATCCAAATAAATTTTGAATGACTTTGTAAAGTTAATTTTATAGATTATAATTTTATAAAATCAATTATGTATTTTAAATATTTAGTAGAATATATTTAATAGTTTTAATAAAAGAATTTAATTAATAAGAGCCCAATATAAATTTATATTATTAAGAGTCCATTTATTTTAAGTCCAATACATTATGAAGCCCACAAGAAAAATAGTAAATCAAGTATATATACAAAATTCGGTTCCCATAAAATCCCTTATTGCCGATTAACCATAAACCGACTTCAAAACCCTCAACAAATCGATTTCCAGTTTCCAGAGCTTGAGACCATTTTTCTTGGAGAATATTTAAGGTAAAGAAGGTGGGAAAAATATTGTTCGAGTTCCTAGGTTGCTGTTTTAGTCATGGTTAATTTTTGGAACAATTTAGGGTTTTGTCACAAGTGAGGTTTTGTGCTTCTTTTGTTCTAACGATCCAAGCTCATCAAGGGTATGTTTCTAATGTTGATTTCTTTTGTCCTATAAGTCATATGGAACACATAAAAATTGGCCATGCATGTTTAATATGTCGTATGGAATTATTTGGAATCTAAAACCCTAGAAATCGTATAAAAATAACGAATGGGTGTATAATAATTTTAGAGACCATGATTTGATTTTTCCAGAAGCTATTACATGATATAAGACCTGAATAAAATACATATTTGTGAATTCGAAGGTTGTATGAATTGTTGTGAGTTTTAGGGTTCGATTAAACATGGAAAAAGGAAGGTTTTTAAAAGGACCGATTAGGGTTTTGCATGAGCTAGGGTTTCTTGTAATCATTGAAGGTAATTAATGAAGTAGTAATGATGAGTTAATGATGGGTTAAACTTAGGTTTAGGATTTGTACTTGAATTATGTCTTTTCGGTCCTAAATAAAAGTTTTGGGTTGGTTTTGTTAATTATGAAACTTAAAGGTTATTTTTGGGAACAGTAAAATACTTGTACTAAACGTATAAAAATAAGTGTGGGGATTAAACATGTAATTTTGGATATTTAAAGGGCTATTCGAGTTGTATTTAAATTATTAGGGTACGTTTGGTAAATTCTAAAACCTTTGGGTTAAAAGTGTAAAATCTGATAAAGTAAGGTGAGATTGTGAACTTAGAGATGTCAAGGGTGTAATTTGTAATTATGAGTAATTATGGGTTCTACAAGTGTAAATTGATTTTGTAGAGACACGCATGAGTTAAGTTAATTTCGGTTTGTTATCATTTACGTTCTAGGTTAAATTGGGAAATCATTAAAAGAAGTAATATGTGAATTTAATGCGTATTTAGTAATATTTAAAGAGTAGGGAAACCCTAGAATCTAAATAGGAAGTTGGAGAATTAATGATTAAGACTCTAAAACATTGTAATTCGTCAGTCACTAAAAATGAGAATAATCTGACAACTTTAAAAGTATTAATGAGATTGATCCGTTATACTAATAAGTATTAAATAAATCATAATCCGTGTAGATTCGTTTGAGGAGACGCGACGTTACATCTTCGTATTCGTTCATTCGTTGCTTTTCTCTCACTTGCTTTAAGGTACGGATACGTCTTACTTTAAGACACTTATGTTATCGTACATATATTCTGACCTTCTTAGTAAAGGTTCATTATGATGTTCTTTTAGTCTTTTCTTATTTCACTTATTAGGATTCCCATGCCATTGCTATGAACCCTTTCTGAATGTTTGATCTGTTACTTATCTGAATTTATGTTCTAGTGAACTATGCAATATCTGATGTGAACTTATGTTAGGAAGATTTTGATATGCACATCATATTTCAACTTTGCTATGGTTGATTATGAACTTAGTATGAACTTACGCTTATGAATATATGACATGCCACTATGACATGAATTTATGATTTATGAATATCTGAATATGAACCTTATGATATGAACTATCTAATAAGTTATTTGTGACCTTTATGATGAATTATGATACACATGTCATTTATGACAACCTGTTTAACCTAAGTTTAGTTTGACACCCGAGCCAAATAATAACTAGTCATGGGGTTCCATGTCCATGTCGGTGATGCACCTCGACATGACTCTAGGCCAAGATAGAGTGATGTTACGCCACGCGTCCCTTATCGTTATCTGTATGAGCTCAATTTGAATTATATTATGAATATTTATGCGTGGGAAGCGTATGGATGCATCCTAGATACATTATCTGTTATCGATATGTTTTACGGTGAATGATGTCGTGTGCAATCGCGTCTTCACAAATTCGGAAACTAGCTACTCCATTGGTTATTGAGATCTCCCCTCATATTATATAAGGTATTCCGAGGTCACCCCTAAGAATACAATGGTTACTTATGATATGTTATATCGATATGTTTTTACTGGGCTCGTGGTAGTTGACTAAATCTTTATCTGTTACTACGTGTTAAGAAGTATTACGTATGATTCGATATTTGAGTGTTTATATTTTGTATTCTGAGATGATATGTTAGAGAATGTGCTTATGACGTATTTGTTTAAGTGATTATTAGTTGCCATGCTAGGGACGGGATTATACGTTAAAATATGATTCGTATATCTGACATTACGATTTGTTATCATTACGTGAATGTGTTGATCTGCGAGATTAATGTGCTAGTGTATAATCGAGTATTTTGAAGGTTAATTATCTGTCTGCATATGTGACCTGCCATGTTAAACTCTGCTAAGGTTAGGATTTGATATGAGAACTGGTTTAGCTATATTGTTGCACTGCATTTCCGCTTGCTACTATATTGCATTAAGTGTATTAAATGTTGATTAATTGATTTGTATGAATGCCATGTTTATTTGTTTAGAAGTGTTTTCAGTTAGTCTCTAGACATTTCGTTTGGCTTATAATGTATCTGTTATTTTGGTATGCAATGTGTTTGGTTGTTCTGATATGTTCGTGTTTGTGACATTGATGTGCTCTGTGATGTTAAACTGTTATGGTTGTTTGGATTTACGTATATTTGTGCTTCCGAGAATCCTAAAGATCTCTCATTATTTTATTTTGATTTTAGTTATTAGTATATTTGTTTTGTTTAGCTTTTGTTTCGTTATATCCGTTCACGGGCTTTGTAAGCTCACCGCCTTTTCTTTTCATGCGGTGTATAAAGCATTCAAGATAAGCTTATGGGATAGCTGATCTGGGTTTGAGAGTAGAGACGAGAGCAAGATTTGACCATAGAGATCTTAGATTTATTTGAATATTAAGTTATTTATACTATCTTTTGTAAGTTTTTGTATAGGCTTCCGCTTTTGTACATTAGTTAAAGTTCTGATATGAAACCGTATTGTGATATCTTTACCCTTGTCGGTCGGGTGTTACAATTTATGGTATCGAGCAGGTTTTAGGACCCTTAGAGCTTAGGCTATGACACATGTGAGAAGTGGGTAGAAATTAGGTTTCCGTCTGTTGAATATTTTCGATTCCTTTTGATGGTCGTTGATTTGACTTGATATCCTTTTTGCCTTCACTGAATTGGCCCTCCTTGGTTCGCATCGAATTTTGTTATTTTGTTTTATTTCGTCCGTTTGTCGATCGTTAGATGGAGACTACCCGTGGAACCGAAGAAGATGGTGCCGACCCTGCGTTGCTACTGCGGTTCTGTCTTTGGAGAGGTTCGTGAAGCGAAACCAGCTGCTCGTGCCGTCTTGTAGGAGACATCTGGATGTTGTTGGAGGAAGTTGGATGGACCAACCAAAGGCGTAAGAGACGGAGACAAGATTCAACCGGTGGCTGAGAAGATTCATCTACTTCATATGATTTGGGCGCGACTTATGTCACTCTGATTCGTTTGTCATGCGTTTCAAGGCGGTTTGATATTGATAAGTGATTCGATCTGCGTATTGCTTTTCTCGATTTGTTTGAGAACTCGGTGTGAATCGTGAAGTTTTATCGTTTAGCATTCTGGTATATCTCGGCTTTTCTTCCGGATCGTCAGTAATAAGTCATGAGGAAGAATCGAGGTGGACTCGGATTTAGAATCTACTCTTGGTAGGTTTAATCCGACACAAGAATAGGAATTTCGCTACGATTAGTTGCCCTCCATGAGAAATTTCGACATTTGATTTTGAGTTAGGTTCTTTTGTTTTCATTTTGACGTTTGAATCTCGGATTATTAAATTTCATTTTGGGAATTCATCTTATGTCGACTTTGCAAATTTTGTTTGATGGATGGAAATAAAACAAAATTTTGAAAGTATAATTCATGTCTGTGGTTTCTTTCTGATAGATCCGTTAAGTTTCCGTTAGTCCTTATAAGTTTTGTCGACTATTTTATTTTTCGTAATGTAATTGTTTCATTTCTTGTTTGAATGAAGTATGGCCATCATGATGGTATACTCATGAGTATCTGGTTTGTTATAGTATGTTACTTGCTATTTGAGTGTTATCTGTATGTGGTATGTTATTAGCTATGTGTTTTGTCATGACCCGAGACCGAATATAATGACAATAAGAACTTGTTATGTGATGCAAGTATTATGACGCTTGATCAACGTAATAATACCGAGATCATATAATCTGAACTTATTGAAGGTATACGACGTCTGGGAAATGCATGTAGTTGACATGTGATAGACTTTAACTTGTATCTGTTATTTGGTGCTTCTCATGTTCGTTTGAAATTCCGTACCTAATTGTGAGATCTGTAGTAGATATCACATTACGTGTAAGTTTTGTACGTTTGGAATCCGAAGTTGTTATGACCTGTACGAACCTATAGATTACTATGACCACCTTAACCTTACATGTCTCCCCATATTTCTGCGACTATTGAAGCCGATGGATTTATTTATTTGTCTATGCATATGATGTCCTCATCATTAGATATCTGGATAAGTCGAGTTTGTCGTTTGATTTTTCTGCGTCTCATCTGTTCTCCGCCATTATTCTGATAAGTATATAATTATCTATTATAAGTATTTGACTATCGATTTGATTTCTGAATAAGTTTGAGTTTGAATATTCCGATAAGAAATTCATTTGTTCCGAGATAAGATTAACGTTTGTTATATTCCTAGAAATTCCGAAATCGAATCGTTTTTACGTTACATTCGCCTTGTTCAATTTCGAGGATGAAATTTTCTTTTAGAGGGGAAGAAATTGTAATACCTGAATTTCTAAAATTCACAAAAAGACCAAAATACCCTTATGATCAAAAGTAAGAATAACTAAATAAACAGAATACCAAATGAGCTATGTAAATTAAGAAAACTTATAAGAAATATCACATATGATCCAAATAAATTTTGAATGACTTTGTAAAGTTAATTTTTATAGATGATAATTTTATAAAATCAATTATGTATTTTAAATATTTAGCCGAATATATTTAATAGTTTTAATAAAAGAATTTAATTAATAAGAGCCCAATATAAATTTATATTATTAGAGTCCATTTATTTTAAGTCCAATACATTATGAAGCCCACAAGAAAAATAGTAAATCAAGTATATATACAAAATTCGGTTCCCATAAAATCCCTTATTGCCGATTAACCATAAACCGACTTCAAAACCCTCAACAAATCGATTTCCAGTTTCCAGAGCTTGAGACCATTTTTCTTGGAGAAGATTTAAGGTAAAGAAGGTGGGAAAAATATTGTTCGAGTTCCTAGGTTGCTGTTTTAGTCATGGTTAATTTTTGGAACAATTAGGGTTTCGACAAGTGAGGTTTTTGTGCTTCTTTTGTTATAACGATTCAAGCTCATCAAGGGTATGTTTCTAATGTTGATTTCAGTCCTATAAGTCATATGGAACACATAAAAATTGGCCATGCATGTTTAATATGTCGTATGGAATTATTTGGAATCTAAAACCCTAGAAATCGTATAAAAATAACGAATGGGTGTATAATAATTTTAGAGACCATGATTTGATTTTTCAAGAAGCTATTACATGATATAAGACCTGAATAAAATACATATTTGTGAATTCGAAGGTTGTATGAATTGTTGTGAGTTTTAGGGTTCGATTAAACATGGAAAAAGGAAGGTTTTTAAAAGGACCGATTAGGGTTTTGCATGAGCTAGGGTTTCTTGTAATCATTGAAGGTAATTAATGAAGTAGTAATGATGAGTTAATGATGGGTTAAACTTAGGTTTAGGATTTGTACTTGAATTATGTCTTTTCGGTCCTAAATAAAAGTTTTGGGTTGGTTTTGTTAATTATGAAACTTAAAGGTTATTTTTGGGAACAGTAAAATACTTGTACTAAACGTATAAAAATAAGTGTGGGGATTAAACATGTAATTTTGGATATTTAAAGGGCTATTCGAGTTGTATTTAAATTATTAGGGTACGTTTTGTAAATTCTAAAACCTTTGGGTTAAAAGTGTAAAATCGGATAAAGTAAGGTGAGATTGTGAACTTAGAGGTGTCAAGGGTGTAATTTGTAATTATGAGTAATTATGGGTTCTACAAGTGTAAATTGATTTTGTAGAGACACGCATGAGTTAAGTTAATTTCGGTTTGTTATCATTTACGTTCTAGGTTAAATTGGGAAATCATTAAAAGAAGTAATATGTGAATTTAATGCGTATTTAGTAATATTTAAAGAGTAGGGAAACCCTAGAATCTAAATAGGAAGTTGGAGAATTAATGATTAAGACTCTAAAACATTGTAATTACGTAGTCACTAAAAATGAGAATAATCTGACAACTTTAAAAGTATTAATGAGATTGATCCGTTATACTAATAAGTATTAAATAAATCATAATCCGTGTAGATTAGTTGAAGGAGAGCGGACGTTACATCTTCGTATTATTCGTTCATTAGTTGCTTTTCTCTCACTTGCTTTAAGGTACGGATATTAATCTTACTTTAAGACAACTTACGTTATCGTACATATATTGACGCCTTAGTAAAGGTTCATTATGATGTTCTTTTCGTTCGCTTTTCTATTTCACTTATTAGGATTCCCAATGCCATTGCTATGAACCCTTTTCTGAATGTTTGATCTGTTACTTATCTGAATTTATGTTCTAGTGAACTATGCAATATCTGATGTGAACTTATGTTAGGAAGATTTTGATATGCACATCTGTTCAACTTTGCTATGGTTGATTATGAACTTCAATATGAACTTACGCTTATGAATATATGACATGCCACTATGACATGAATTTATGATTTCTGAATATCTGAATATGAACCTTATGATATGAACTATCTAATAAGTTATTTGTGACCTTTATGATGAATTATGATCTGTGTCATTTATGACAACCTGTTTGACCTAAGTTTAGTTTGACACCCGAGCCAAATAATAACTAGTCATGGGGTTCCATGTCCATGTCGATGCACCTCGACATGACTCTAGGCGATAGAGTGATGTTACGCCACGTCCCTTATCACATTATCTGTATGAGCTCAATTTGAATTATATTATGAATATTTGTGCATTGGGTATGGATGCATCCTAGATCATTATCACGTTATCGATATGTTTTACGGTGAATGATGTCGTGTAAATGATACGCGTCTTCACAAATTCTAAGAGCTAGCTACTCCATTGGTTACTTGAGGTCTCCCTCATATTATATATGGTATTCGAGGGTCACCTCCGAGAATACAATGGTTACTTATGATATGTTATATCCTGATATGTTTCACGGGCTCGTGGTAGTTGACTAAATCTTTATCTTTACTACGTGTTAAGTATTCGTATGATTCGGTATTTGAGTGTTTATATTTTGTATTACGAGATGATATGTTAGAGACTGTGCTTATGACGTATTTGTTTAAGTGATTATTAGTTGCCATGCTAGGACCAGGTTAATACGTTAAAATATGATTCGTATATCTGATATTACGATTTGTTATCATTACGTGAATGTGTTGATCTGCGAGATTAATGTGCTAGTGTATAATCGAGTATTTTGAAGGTTAATTATCTGTCGCATATGTGACCTTGCCATGTTAAACTCTGCTAAGGTTAGGATTTGATATGAAGCTGGTTTAGCTATATTGTCTGCGCCATTTCCGCGCTACTATATTGCATTAAGTGTATTAAATGTTGATTAATTGATTTGTATGAATGCCATGTTTATTTGTTTAGAAGTGTTTTCAGTTAGTCTCTAGACATTTCGTTTGGCTTATCGTATCTGTTATTTTGGTATGCAATGTGTTTGGTTGTTCTGATATGTTCGTGTTTGTGACATTGATGTGCTCTGTGATGTTAAACTGTTATGGTTGTTTGGATTTACGTATATTTGTGCTTCCGCAGAATCCTAAAGATCTCTCATTATTTTATTTTGATTTTCGTTATTTGTATATTTGTTTTGTTTAGCTTTTGTTTCGTTATATCCGTTCACTGGGCTTTGTAAGCTTCCATTGCTTTTCTTTTCATGCGGCAGGTATAAAGCATTCAAGATGAGCTTATGGGATAGCTGATCTGGGTTTGAGAGTAGAGACGAGAGCAAGATTTGACCATAGAGATCTTAGATTTATTTGAATATTAAGTTATTTATACTATCTTTTTTAAGTTTTTGTATAGGCTTCCGCTTTTGTACATTAGTTAAAGTTCTGATATGAAACCGTATTGTGATATCTTTACCCTTGTCGGGTCGGGGTGTTACAGATATGAACTTCATGATAGAATGCTAGGATTCAAATTGTAATTTATGGGGTGACCTCCCTTAGGGGGAGATTGATATGATTTATAAAATCCATAAGGAAGCGTCGGTCACCCCGAGTATAGTCTAGCGTAAGTTAGCTCGTAGACTTAACTATTATTATTAGTATTAGATTTAGTTTAAGTAACACCGTGGAGGACGGATAGGTCTTTAACCAATGTACACCCGATCCTCAGCCCGTAGGGGGCGGTTATTGTAAAAGCTATATAAACCTCTTCCCACCATGGGAAGGGGTGGAGCTTCTCATTCTCTTAATCCAACTTTTCAAGTTTTCTCTTCATTTTCTCTCTCTAGAAAAGCCTCCTAACTCTCTTTCTCTCTCTAAAACTCTTATTAGATTCGAACCATATATATTGTTCTTTGTTTGTTATAATAATGAATCACTTACATGAATGTCACCAAACTTAAGCCTAACAAAACCCTATTCATAGCTATGAAATTTTGATTCAAATTTTGAACTTTGAAGGCTTAAAGCTTCTTTCTTTCGTTCGTTTTTTTTTCTTTCTATTTTTTTGGCATCTACAAATTAAAGAAGTATAAGTAAAAAAGAAAACAATATCAGTTCCCAATCAACAGAACACATACAAAGAATAAAATATGTTTTATTTTTCCGAAAAATGATGGGGAGACCTAAATATATGCCTAATTTCATGTCTAAACTACTGTGGCATGATTCTGTTGGTTTGTGAAAAAATTGGTCATTTGATTGCAGCAAACAAGATGATGTCACACATTTTTAGACATAAATTTAGACACATCTTTTTGGCTTCCCAATCACCTCTTTATTTTTCCTATCAAGTAAAAACAAAAAAGAAATACCGATAAACAGACTAAAATTTTTATAATTATATAATATAATGAATACTATAAGATATGCTAATTAGTTTTAATTATATACCTAATATAATATAATGAAAACAAAATATGTTACTCTGTAATATATTATGTATAGTATAAAACAAATGTGAAATTATATTTTTCTTACAAAACATTCTTATTTATCCTCCTATTTTCAAAATCATGACATGTGAAAAACTGACGGTTTAGATGAAGAGATAATAGTGAAAAACATGTGTAATATTTTCATGGAATAGGAGGATAAGTAGTCACAAATGGTAGGACAATATAACAATACTAATAACAAATATAAAATAGATATTACAATAGTAATGTTTTTTATAATAATAATAATAATAATAATAATTCTTTTGGTTTTCTAATGAAGTGACGTTAAAAATAATAATAATAATAATAATAATAATAATAATTCCAGTAACACGTAAACCATGTCAAACCAAGACCGATCAATATCCAAACGAAACGACGAAGCTTTTGAGCTGACGATATTTACGTGAATTGTACTTGATAACTAGAGTAGCGTATAAGCAGGGGCTTATATTGTCATATTGTAATAATTATCAGTTGTATGGCCTATATATACCCCTCAATGACTCTTCATGATAGGTGTCGGTGTGTAATCTCTCATTTGCTCTTAATAATATCTTTCCTTCACCTCTCAATCTCTCTACATTCTCTCTTTAGAACCATGTCTTGTTTTGTGTTCTTTAATCAACCTAGACCTCCCGAACTACCTTGAATCTTGATACTTAAAATTGGTAACAAAGCTCATGGGTGTGATTTGGGGGGCGTTTGTTTTGAAAAAAATTCATTTTTGATTTGAGTTTAATAAGTTCGTGTGTATGAAGTCAAGAACGTGTACTTTTTCATTATGAAATTGAGTTCTCATGAATCTAAACATAAAATCAGCCATTTTTAGGTTAATGTTTATGTTTACAAAGGTTATTTTACAAAGCCACACATTTAAAAAAATCAAAATGGGCTGTTCTTGTGTTCCCACATTTTTATGGCTTCAAGTGTACTTTCTCTTCAAAAACATTTTCTTACGGTTCATTCCATGAAAGAAAACATTTTTATGGATGTTCTATGGTTTTAGAAGGATTCTACGCAAAAATAATGGACAAGAACCTTCAAAAATGATGTGTTTTGGGACGTTTTTGGCGAAAAAAAAACTCGTGATTACCTTTTAACGAGTTCATCATGGTTTAACGAGTTTGTGTGTGCTAAATGGCAACTCGATTGTTTTCAACCCTTATTTGTAAAGAGTTAGTGAAACCATCATATTACCAAGTTAGTTACCGAGTTGGATTTATCGAGTTGGGTTTCACAGTTTCACGAGTTATGGGCAAAACTGATTTATCGAGTTGAGGGCTTCAAAGAATAACGAGTTAGGAATTTAACTTGCTGGGCTAACGAGTTAGTGATTTAACTAGTTGGGTTAACGAGTTAGGATTTCCAATGAGTTGGTTTAATGAATTGATTATTGAGTTAGGGTACTTATCATCGAGGTAGGGTTTAGAGCAGCATTATCGAGTTCTTTAATTAACAAGTAGGGCATGCGCTTATATTATCAAGGTAATACTAATTTATCAAGTTGGTTACCAAGTTTCAAATAGAGCTCTAATTTCCAAAGAAACCCTAGTTACCCTACTCACCAATTTATTATCTTATCAAACATGATTGTCTTATAGTTTCATCATTGGTTTACGCTTATCAAACATGATTGTCTTATCGTTCCGTCATCTTAACACCAATTTATCCCATTTCAAAACATACCAACCCTAACTTCACATGATCGATCTGAATCAAGATTTACAATAAATGACAACGGCTAGTTTCGGTATTTTTGTGACTACGGGATTTTTGTACGGTATTACTTATTTAAGGTTGAAGTGGTGTTTCACGGGTGCGTGAACTTATTTCATCTTCATTTCTTTTCTTATCTCGCACGAAGATGACTTGTTTGAGCATATATTGATAGTGATCAAGACTTGACTATCTAGTTATTCTTGTGATTCTTTCTTCCTATACGCATAAAGTAGCTATCACTTTAAGGAGTTACGTTCTAGTGCTCAGTGTCTCACAGAGTTGAGGATATGTCAAGAAGCTATGCGCAACTGATACTTTAAGGAGTTACGTCATATCAGGTTGTCTCCATATGTGGTCATTACTATTAGCCAGTTGAATTGATAAAGGAGGTTATGAGTGGAGATTGACAAGAAGGAATTGTAAAGAGAGTTATTGTTCGACATCTTCCCAAGAGGGAGTGCTTATGCATTCACGTGCTTTTATGTTGCTTCCAGTTGATCTAGTTATGGCATGTTCACAAATTTATGGTGCATCTGAAAGATTGTCACCATCATGGAGGGTGAAAATGTGTACACTCGGATTTATTTTGGTACTAGTATGCATTGAAGTGAGTTGATAATGTTGATCTTGTGCTCCCCGAACGAACAACCTTGAAGAAGTTACAGTCTACAATCTATTCTACTTTTTCCACTGCGTGTTAGAAGACTAAAAATATTTGAAGTTTCAAGAAAACACTTCTTCAACATAAAGATACAAATCAAAAGGGTTTTCGGTATGGGAAGAAGTTGTGCATTCTTATCTATTTTGGTCTATCCTATTTTACACCAGTTTCATTTTACACTTATGTTTTATATTGAAACACTTTGAAGAAAATGAGGATATACCAAAAAGATTATTCGTTCTTCTTTCTAAAGGCTCACTAATTGGGAGGGAGTAATAACCCAAATAGATCATTAAAGTGTGTTCGGTTGCAACTAAAGAAAAACAGTTGAGGATATTTATGAAGATATCCTCAGAGACTACTGCACTTCAACAACATTGTTATTTACTTTGTTATTTTACTTGTAGGAATCATTTTAACCAATTCATGTATATCATCAGCTGGAGGGAGATTGTTAGCTTTTCAGCTGACGATATTTACATGAATTTAACTTGATAAGTAGAGTAGCGTATACGCATGGGTTTTTATTGCCATATTGTAATAATAATCACTTGTATGACCTATATATACCCCTCATGACTCTCCATGAGGGGTGTGGGTGTGTAAGCTTTCATTTGCTCTTAATAATATCTGTCTTTTATCTCACCCTCTCTCTACATTCTCTCTCGAGAACCTTGTCTTGTTTTGTGTTCTTTGATCAACCTAGACCTCCCGATCCACATTGAATCTTCTTCCAGGGTCTTTACAGGGGTATTTATGGGTACCATGTTGTATTGTGTGCTGGTATTAAACATCGGCATAACATGGTGCTTAATACCTTGGTCATATCTGTTCTCGATCGGGGATTACAGCTCGTAAAGAAGTTGATATCGACCCTAGTGGAGAAAGGGACAAACCCTTATGTTCAGCTGGTATGTTTCTCTGCTCGTGGGACGGGGGACTTTTATTATTGTCTATCTTAAAATGACTGTCTACTTTTATTTCAGCCAATCAAATTTAATTCAGCCAATCAAAAGATAGTTCATTAAGAAAGAATAATATTTGATTAGTTAACGAGTACGGTAGTCCAATCATTATTCAAATTGCGTGTTTTTTGTTTGAGGACAATAATTTTATGAAAACTGTTATTTTCGTCAAACATACCGTCTATCTCACATAAAAAAATCTCTTTTTACAATTGTTTACCAAACGTTTCATTGAAGTTCAACTTCGAACTTTATCCGCTTTTCTAATAAATTGGCTATTAAGGGCCCGTTTGGTTTGTAATCGGGTTTAGAATTGAATTTGAATTTGGATTGGATTAAAAAAAATGAGGAGAGAAAAAATGATTAATTGATTTAGATGATATTTGTTTTAAAATTTAAAATATATATTAAAATTGAAATTATTAATTTTTAAATATAACGTAATTATATATGAAAATGGGTTGGGTACAACTATAGGGGGGAAAATCACCATCTTAGGGTGGGATGAGTATATGGGTATCAATATACCTTTTCTTTTCATTGTGGTAAAACATAACCAACTGAACAACAATATACATCATTTATTTCATGTCTTTCATTTCACCCTTCTCAATCAAACGGGCTTAAATAAATTAGATTCAATTTTCATCTTTCATGTCTTTCGTGAACCAAAATTAACCACGTGCTAGTAGCATCACAAACCATCTAGCAATATTTATGAAATTAAGTAAAACTAACACGCTTAGCACTTATACATGTAATTAGACTGAAATGGATTATCCTAATAAGTTGCGCCTTACGATATCTGAACATGAAATCTATTTGTAGAACACAAACAAACATTGATATTTTGGGATAACTAAAGCTAAGATTGGTTAATCATGAATGTCTCCATGAGTACTGAGCAAAACTTAATTTTTTTTTTTTGAACAGAGATAACATTTCATTTCACACCTCACAAATTGAGGTAATTTGAACACAACAAGTTACATCGAATATAATGAGCAAAATCGAACCGACTTGCAAACAAAATACACAAGGTAACAAGTTAAGCCAAACAAGACATCATATAGTTTGTGACAGACAAAGCGAACACCATACAAGGGTGGGGGAATCACCAAAGTGAGCTTTTGGTAGACTATATATGAAGATGTATGAAGCAATAATACATAAAACATACATAAAAGATAAGCGAGCATCCTTAAAAGAGGCAGGTACCAAAAAGCAGTCAAATTTCCCTTCTATAGCAAATACATGATAACGGACCACAAGCAGATCTGGCGAAGAGCCAGGATAGTACTGATCGGCAAAACGGCGGTGGCGCCAACATTCTGGCCGAAGCGAAGATGGGAGATGTGATCTGTGAGTAGGCGTTTATTATTGTGGGAAGGAAAAGGACAAAAGATGATGAGAAGGAGGTCAGGGCAGTAGGTAAACCAGACATTGGGAAAATATGAGATTTTTTGAGCTTTTAGAGAGAGGTAGGAGAAAATTTATTTTTAGAGAGAGAGAGCTGTGACTAGTTGAGCAAAACTTAATTAGACAAATTAATTAACATCATTCATGACAAATACAAGAAAAACAAAAATAATGTCACCTTTCACATAACATAACACAAAAATGTCAATCTTGTTAATCTTTTAAGTAGATATAAGAAACAATAGGGATACCGATTTTCTTAACGAACAAGAATTTATTATGCAAGCCTTATCACAAAGATATGATTAATTCTTACGAGTAGCATGGTAACGACATGCAAACACACCATGAGAATAATTCATGATAAACATCCATAACCAGCTGCAAAAATTCCAACTTTAACAAACAATGATCTAACATCAACATTAAAACGAAGTACTTTAATTTTGCTTAACCATAAATTCATGCATACTTAAGAATAAATTCATAACATCCATTTAATTTGATATAATGATAAGAATTAACCTAAAATTTAATATGTCAACTTATGTTCACGTTTTTTTATTCTTGTCTTTTTGTCTTTTTTATTTATTTATATTTTCTTTTGTCTTTTTTTTAATTCACCTTTTTTTCAAATTTTTTCTAATTCATTTTTTTTAATTCACGTTTTTTCTTCGCTTTCATACGTTTTTGTCAGTTTTCATACCTTTTCGCCCGTTTTTGTCCATTTTCATTCGTTTTCGTTCGTTTTCGTCCGTTTTCTAACGTTTTCGTCCAATTTTCATATTTTTCGTCCGTTTTCAGACGTGTTTTTACGCTTTCATACGTTTTCATACATATTTGTTCATTTTCTTACGTTTTCGTCTGTTTTCATCCGTTTTTAAACGTTTTCATACGTTTCAGAATATCACAAGTGATATTCTGTGATATTCAGAATATCACAAGTGCTATTATGAATATCATTCTGAATATCACAAGTGATTTTCAACTAATGTTTTTTAACATGAAAATCACAAGTGATATTCTGAATATCACTGTATACCACTTGTGATATTGACGATATAATGGGCGAAAACATAAAACGGATATAAGAAAAGCAGAAAATCGAATGAAAAGCGGGGCGAAAAGCGTATGGCGTAAAACACGTTTGAAAATGGAAATATATAATGGATAAAACGAAAGAAAACCGGACAACGTATGAAAGGCAACAGACAAGCGTATGATAACGGACGAAATCGGGCGAAAACGTAAGAAAATGGAGGAAAACATATGAAAACGGACGAAAATAGATGAAAACATATGAAAACGGACGAAAATTTATGAAAGCGAAGGGAAAAAAATATGAATTAAAAAAAAAACTCGAATTAAAAAAACGTAAATTAAAAAAATGTGAATTAAAAAAAAGACAAAAAAATGTGGATAAACAAGAAAGACAAAGAAAAAAAACATGAACTTAGATTGACAAAAAATGTGATAGGTTTCATTCTACATCGTGGAAGAACTCGGTGTCTAGCCTTGTACCAGATAAAGTGTAGGCAACGTTGTGAAGGCTACCTTACGTTAAGCTTATGTTGTGTGGTGCTTAGAAACTCTCGAGTTGGGTACTCGGAGAGTGGAGTAGGGAAAGAAATGTGTCCTTGTAGCCGAACCATTATAAATACTCGTGTTGTGGTTTTGTGTTCCTTTACCCTTTATCTCTTGCATTACTTACTTATATGTTTCTCTATCAATATCCAACACACGATCTAAATGGATTGACATAAGTCAATCTAAATTCTTTAAAACAAAGATTTAATCGGCAAAACTATTCAACCCCCCTTCTAGTTTTCCCCAATTAGCATCAGAGCTTTGTTACCAAGTTTTTTAAAGTAAATTGTACTTTAAAAACTTGATACGATCCATGTGTGTTTGAAAACTACAAAGAAGGAAATTTCTTAAAACAAAAATTCATGTCTTAGAAACTTTTGTATTTTAACAAATGTTGGATATTGATAAATCATTCCAACAATTTATTTTTGAGAAATCTTCATGCCAGGATTCTTCCAATTACTTTGTTCTATCCGAAGAAAAAATGATGTTAACACCCAAAGAAGAATCCGAAGTGGTCACAACTTGCTTTCAAAAATACGATTAAGTATTTTAAAAGCTCATGAAGTATTTCGCTTCTATGATTTCTAAAAATCATAAAAAAGATATATAGCAAATGGTATGTTCTCCTAATTACAATTAGTTGATCTAAAAACATGCTAATTGCTTGTGGATAAAATAATGGTAGATGTATCTCTATTATGATAAGCATTCTTGTAAAGACCTTGCATATATTTAATACTATGTGTAAAGATTCATAGATTTGGTATCTAACATCAATGTCACAAATTTTCTAAAAAAGTTTCTCTTTATCTCAACACATCATCAAGAATAGTATTCCTCATTGATTTTCCTAAACATTATAAGCTAGTCAATATACGCCTTTATCTCGAAAAGAAATATTGCTAACCAAAAGTTCTGATCCATCATTCCCCGCATAGAGATATTTTTGTTGCATTAGTAATTGACATCAATATCATCTATTTAAGTCTTTATATATCATGTTGAAATGGAATTTGACATGTTTGTTATTTCTCCTTCTCAATTAATGGTTTACTCATAAAATTACTTCGTCAAATGTGTTTAGTAAACACAAAGAAGATCAAACCTTGTATCACACCTATAATAGATAAACTCAAAGGAATAAAGCAAAACCTTTACAAAAACTAAAATAAAAAACTCCCGCATCAAAATTATCAAACCTACTAAAACTGTTTACTTACTGAATAGCCGGATCCCTTTACTATAACGTGCCGGATCCTTTTTTTCAAGCGATCCGTGGGAACCGGCACATCAGCAAAACATAATATGTAATTGATAATTCACTGTACATTTTAATCTTCCATTTTACTCTCTCATACACGACCCTAAACTCAATACTACTCTTCGTGGGAGCTTTCTCTTCATCAATTCAAGCAATCCAATCACTTGTGTAAGTTTTATCTTCACTACATTGTGATTTTCATTCTCAAGTTCTTAGTAATACAATTTTAATATCTTTAGAATTTTGATTCAAGTGGGCTTATCACAATTTGCTATCACATTGTTTTAATTAGCTATCTAACATAACTAATCAAAGAACAAACATTGTTAATACAAATTAGAACTCATAATGAAATCAGAAAGAAAGATGTTTTGAGAAAAATTGTAATGAACCTGTTAGGAATTATAAATTCCAGGTACTAAAGAGTCGGTCACTTCAAGTATATGTAATCGTTAAGCTTCGTAGTAATTAGTTGTACATGTTTAAGTAGTATTTCAATTCTTGATGTCTGAAATTTGTGTATTTATAAGACTATAAAGCTCCTTTCTCTAAATCTGTCATCTACTTTGCTTCCTTGGTTTTGATGTGTGAAATCCCATATGTTACAATTGGTGTCAAGAGCCATGGTTCATAGCACATATCTTTGGATTTTACTGTGACTTTTTAGGTGGTTTTAGAGTTTGAAAAAAGTTTAGTGGTTTTGCATCATCTGGATCATTTCTAGTGTTAAGTTTGAATCTTGGGTGTAGTTTGTGTTTTAGAATCATTATGTTGCAGGTTTTGATTTGGTAAGCTTGAATCATCGTGGTTGGGTTGTTTTTGGTTTGAAAATTGGTGTTTATGTGATTTTTCTACCTAGCGACTTAACCCACGGAAAAGTTATCTTGGTAGCGACTAGCTTTGAAAATTGGTAGCGAGTTGTAGTTGATGTTGTTAGCGATTTAGGCGTAGCGACTTGTCTATTTAAAGGCAGAAAAAGCGGTACATAGTGGATTCTCTACTACGGGTAGCGACTTGGTGAAAGTTAACGACTTGTAGTTAAGTTTGTTAGCGACTTGGTGGAATTTGGTGATTAGCGAGTTGCTATTTAGCGACTTGACAACTTAGCGACTTGGTGCTTAGCGAATTCTTTGTCAAAATTTTGCTAGCGACTTGGTGCTAGCGAGTTGTTATTTAGCGACTTAGCTGTGTCTTAGCGACTTGGTTGATTTTTCTTAGCGACTTGGTTGACTCATGCGTAATACGGTTTTCTCTTGATTTAGTAAAATCCGTGAAAGAATCTATTTCCCGGTTTAATCATAGAGTTATAAAATCCCGTTTAATCTGTTAACATGTCTACCAACGTTCCTACAATCATCTCCATGCTGAGAGATGTTCAGCGGTAGTTGGATACTCGTCCACTCATATGCGAAGCGGCCTACGACTCTTGGGCTCAAGCTCAGTTGTCCTGTCTTGGAAAGGAAAATCGGGTCAACATTCTCAAATCCATTGATGAAGGACCGTGTCGGGTTGAGACTACTAGAGACATAATTGATACATTTGAAGATGGTACATTGTTGATTACGGAATGGACGGACCAAAGATGTATGATGAGCTCAATGATAAGGAGAAGAAGAGATTCGATCACGGCTCGGGGCTTCTAACATTATCACGCAGGTCTTCAAAGACATCTACTGAGCTTATCAATCACAACTCTGAAGCAAAGGCGTATGGGATAATGTCAAGATGCTTCTCTCGAGGATCTGAAATTAGCGTTGAAGGCAGAGAATCACAACTCTATGATGAATTTGAGCACTTTAAGATGAAACCAAATGAGAGTGTCTATGAGTACTATGTAAGATTCCATAAGCTTGTGAATGACATGAGAATCAAAAATGACTATGCAAAATTCATGAACTCAAAATTTGTAAACAACATGAATCGAATGGTACAAGTTTGTCACCTCGGGAAGCTAACAAAAGGATTGAAGAATACAAACTATGAGGCAACTCTATGCCTTCCTTCTGAGAATGAGAGAGACATGCCATGTTTGAAAAGAGGATTCTAGAACAATTCAAAACAAATCCGGGAGACAAGCTCATCAAATGATTCAACCTTGCCTTACTTTCAAACATTGGGATTACACTAAAGCTTCACAAGTTATACCCATGGGTGATGGAACTCACAAACTCATTCGATCCAATGTTCAAACAAGGCGATGCACCGCGTGGGTAACTTCATTAATCAACTGGCTCTCCGATTAGTCAAAACATGAACTCTCTCAACAATAACCTCGAGCGGCGTCTAATCCTACAATCAAGCCACTTTCGGAGATGGGAAGGTTATTGTACACTAGTTCAAGAAAGCGGGTATGAACAAGGAAGAGGTGGAGCTGGTAGAGGCTTTGTGACAAATCGAATAAGGGGAAGAAATGGAAATCAAGGACAAGTTAAGACGATCAAGTGTTACTTGTGGAGGTGAGGACACATTGCAAGGAAGCGCACATGCAAAATCCCTCAAAATGTTGAATACTTGAGGATAAGATGTTGCTAGTTCAAGCCCAGGATAATGGTGTAGCTTTGGATGAAGAAGAGTTGTTATTTCTGGCGAGGAAATGCCAAGACATATGATCAGATGTGGATGAGCGTGATTCGGAGATAGGCCATAATCATCGAATGCCTTTCAAGTAGGTGATTGTGATGCATAAACTCGATGTTGATGATGAACCTCCTGCACAAACCATTTTCATGGCTAGCATTTCTCCAATGGTCTCTTCTAAAGTCTCTTCATCACCACAAGTTGGTCCATCCAAAGACAAACTCATTTACAGTACTAAAACTATCTGATGATCTTTGATATGCAGATGCATGATGAAGTACAATCAAGAAAACTATTGAGTCAGATATTGAAAATATGGGTAATGTCAATGTTGTCCCATATGATCAATATGTGAAACAAAGTGAAAGTGAAGTTGTACCAAGTGATGCATCTTCTGAAGTCAACGATGACTATGTTTTTATGAATACACGCATTGCTTACGATGATTATCTCTGAACTTAATGCCTATAACGAACGAGTTGCCATTTATGAACAACGTGCTAAGTTTGAGCTAACTACTCGTGGCGGGAGTTGGATAACCAAATGCGTACAATTATTAGAAAAGTAATTTTAGAGAAGAAGTGTTAAAACAAGAGTTAAACTCCTTACAAGAAAAGCTTTCAAAAAGCGCTAAGCAAAACAAGAACTTCAAGAAAATGTTAAAGTGCTTAAGCGGGAATTTCATGCTAAGGAATCAAAACTTTTGAATGATTTTTCTAATCTAAAACCTTTGAAGAACAAGCTTGAAAATAAGTTATACGTGCAAAGGAACACCATTGATGCCGCGCATGATCACTAAGCATAGAGTCTTAAGCGATAAGCATAGCATTCCCCTTATTGAGGAACCAAATCGAGGTCATTAAGAGGCTAGAAATGCTCATAAGGTACTTTATGATGGCAATGAAATCCTTAAACCTAGGCGAAACCTAGTTGCGGAGTGCAGGGAAGATAAGAAATCGATGAAGTCATTAGGAAAAAATGAACAAAGTTAGATGATCCTAAATGTAAAGAGAAGAAAATAAATATCACACCCCATGATTACAAGAAGGAGAGTTGGATTTTCTTGAACATGTTTAAGCCTCAGACATTGTTAACACCCGAACAAGTGTTACGGAAAAGGATTTGGATAAGCAAAAGCGAGAGAAATCTTGTTGAAACGAACCCCACTTGGAAAATGCCTTGGCGCGTGTATCCTCCCATACACCAATGCATTTTGTTCCTAGGACTATTGCCACTAAAAGCAAGACCTTAATCAGTCAATATGTTATTCTTCAACTATTTGTCGATTTTGAGAAACTTGTAAGAAAAGGATCTTGGGATAGCGAAGGGAAAGGGGTTTGAGCAAACAAAAGAATGCTATCTAACTGAGGTCATGCCTTTCTTTAAACTACTTAAAGATCATTTTGAGAGTCTTAAAGGGAATAGATTCGACATTAAAGAATGGAAAAGGAATTTGATGCAATGATAGTTGAGGTTAGTGACTATGAGCGAGCATTAAAATATAATGAGATTGAGAGGAAGAACTTGCATGAATGAGAATCTTATTTAGAATGTATTGCTCAAGATGTGTTTTACAACACTAGATTGCTCCATTAATGCTTCTAAATTTCATGAATTATCATTTGCTCTGAGTCTCTCATGATCGTGTCATTGAGCTTGACAAGATTAATTCGAAACTTAATGAGAAAATTGATCAGGATGATCACGATAATTTAGTAAAACATCTTTCTAAACTAGAAGTTGAACATTTTGATTTACAACTAAAATATCAACATCTAAAAGAAAATGTTAAAACCTCAAATTTCAAGACATCCTTGGATGCTCACGAATTTGATCGTTTTGAAATTAGCAAGCGTGATGAGAATTCGAGCTCATTGTAACATGATCGAAAAGTTGAAAGCCCAAATCTCTCAATTGAAGGGTGAAAAGAACAATGTATTTGGATCCCAATGCCTCCTCCTTTAGATTCTAGTACTCTCAAACTTTTCATCTTCAAAACTTAGTTAATGCCTTACAAAAGGAAAGCGAGAGTTTTCTAGAAGAAAATGAAAAAGTTAAGCGACACTTTAAAGAGTTATATGATTCAATGAAAGTCACCCGTGACCAAAACAACGAAAAAATAACGTCTTTACAAAGGAAATTGAGAATCGAAAGTCGGGAAATGTGGCTGCCACTTGGTTTTAATAAGAATGTTGTTTCAAAGTCACCCATTTTGCAAATACTGTGTGGTTAAATATATTCCTCCTCATCTTAGGAATAATGACCTGCGTTTCATGACTATTGTGCTTACCTTAAGGATAGTCTAGAATGTCTCAGTGAGATTGTCGAAGAGGATTTCATTAACAAACCTCTTGATAGAGAAATTAGGTTTGCTTGCCTCCGGGCCAAACGATCTCAAGAGCTGCTAGAATGTGTAATCGCAACATGTCCTAAATCCTTAGGTGCAAAAGGCAAAGCTGTGATGCCTTGTTCTATACCTAGTGCCAAGCATTCAAACCATTCTAGGCAGTTTTTAAGAAGTGAACATCAATGTGTCATCTAGTAATCTGAGATCATTGCACGTCTAGTTCAGGAATGCAAAAATTAGATCAACCAACTAATGTTCCCATAATTCCTCTACGAAGTGTCGGTGACATTAAAGCGAGCAGGTCAAAGTCTCAAGACAATACAAGGATTGATAGGACCTCGCAAGCTAAAATGTGCATTGGAAAAGAGTAGAAGACCAATCTAGGAACTTTAAGTTTGAGTCGAATAAAAAGCGAATCTGTTGATTCTAGTATTAGCCATAAGCGTCTTTGTAATTAATTGAATACGATACTATTTGCAAACCTTGTAATGATATGCGCTTGAATTACATTTGCTAATCATGAATGTGGTGTGAATGCTTTGTCTAATCTTTGTCAAATGCCAGTTAAAATTGTTAATGCTTAATAATCGTGCAAAGAAGGCTAAAAGCAAAACGAATGATTGTTAAAAGCGATTGGAAACCACGGGAAGAACATTTAAAGATAGGTTATTATTGGATACCTTTGGCCATAAGAATAATCAGTTTTGCCCTACTTTAAGATTATGCCCACTAGAAAATGGATGCCTCTTGGTAGAACTATTCCCAAGAAGTGAACATACTTTGAATAGGTCAAATATCTGAGACACCGACATTGCATCTATTCCCAATGATTCCATTGCTTCACTTACGATATGGATGTTTCTATTTACGATGTGGGTGTTCCAATTACTGTTACTAACCAAGTGGAACCCATTCTTGCATGGGGATCCCAATTATCGATTATCCATTCTTTGTGTGTTCATTGCGCGGATCGTTCAAATCGTTACGTAATTTTACTGACTCATTTGTTCCAAGCATATATTTGGTCCGATCGCGGCTCATGAACTTATTGAGGAAATTCATCGGGACAGTTAGATTCGGGAATGATCATTTTGGTGAAATTATGGGTTATGGAGATTATGTTGTTGGTAAGTGTTATCTCCGGTATATTATGTGGAAGGTCTTGGTCAACCTTTGTTCTCTGTTGGTCAATTCGCGATTGATCTAGAAGTAGCCTTCAGAAACATACTTGTTTTGTTAGAGAACTTGATGGTAAGGAACTTTTAAGAGGTTCACGTGGTTCAAATCTATACACCATCTCTATCGAAGATATGATGAAGTCTTCTCCAATTTGCTTGTTGTCAAGGCTTCAAAACAAAGTCATGGTTATGGCATCGTCTCAATCACTTGAACCCGGCACCATCAGATCTCTCGAAAGGACTTAGTTGTAGGTCTACCTAGACTTAAGTATGAAAAGGATCATCTTTATTGACATGCCAATTGGGAAAAAGCAAAAGTATGCCCATAAACCCAAACTACTAACTCATCACGAAGTTCTTCATACAATTCACATGGACTTATGTGGACCCATGAAGTCTGAAATATCTTTGGGAAGAAATATGTGTTAGTTGTGGTTGATGATTTCTCTAGATTCACCTGGTAAAGTTCTTAAGGACAAAGGATGAAACTCAGGATATCATCATCAAACTCATCAACATTTGTAGGTTCATCTTAACAAACGGTCCGAGAATCATCCAAACAGACAATGGGCTGAGTTTGCTAACAAACAACTTGGTGAGTTTTATGAAAGTATTGGAATCAGTCATCAAAGAAGTGTTCCTCAGAACTCCTCAACTGAGCGGTGTAGTTGAAAGGCGAAATGAACTCTTGTGGAAGCCATGAGGACTATCTTGATTTACTCAAAAGTTCCAATGTTTCTCCGGGGTGAAGCCATCGCCACTGCATGCTACACCCAAAATCGATCCACGATTCACTTGCTCATTGAAAAACTCCATATGAACTTGTCCACAACAGAAAACCTAATCTTTCATTCCTTCGTGTGTTTGGCATTGTGTTTATCCAACTAATGAGGGCCAAGATTTAGGAAACTTAAAGCTAAAGCTTATTGGAATATTTGTAGGATATGCACCAAACAGAAAAGGATATCGAATCTACAACAAGAGAACCCGAAATATCATGGAAACAATTCACGTCACGTTTGATGGTGGCCGGTAAATGGTTCTGGACAATCCATTCTGACCCGCACTTCAAAAACAGTCCCATTGGTTCATCCCTTGTACCAAACTCTTCTCAAGCAACTCCATATGTACCTCCATCTGAAGATGATTTAAAGAAATTGTTTGATCCTATGTTTATGAGCATTATGAGCCAGTCTAATGAGGTGTTGATTCCTACAACAGAATTTGCTCATATCCCTGTGAATGAAGTCAATCCCGGTCTCAATATCATTAAGTCAAGAAGCGCCTGTGCGATCACTCATCTCATCAACAAATCATCATTCTTCAAATGTACATCATGGAACTGTTTCTGGCATCAATGATGAAGTTAATCCCTTTGCTATTCTCGAAGATGCTCCATTTGAAAACATATTTGCTCCTAAATCATCATCAGAACCATCTTCTTGAGAGACATCGACTACTGCTGCCAGGTCCCTCAACAACTACCACATGAACACCTCGAAAATGGACTCCGCGATCATCCATTAGACAACATCATTGGTCCCTCCGTCCGGTATCGCGACAACTTGCACCTGATGCCTTATGGTGCTTCTTCACTCATTTTCTAAGATCGACCAAAAGATGTTAAAACCGCCATGAATGAAGATAGCTGGTTCAATGCCATGCAAGAAAAAATTCATGAGTTTGATCGACTTGATGTATGGGAATTAGTACACTCCAGTTGTGCTATGATCATTGCTCTTAAATGGATCTTCAAAGTGAAACTTGATGAACATGGTGATGTGTTGAAAAACAAGGCCCGATTAGTTGCTAAAGGATATCGTCAAGAGGAGGGCATAGACTTTGAAGAATAATTTGCTCATTGAACCGAATGAGGCAATCAGAATATTCTTGGCTAATCTTTGCAAGTAAGAATATGATAGTCTATCGGATGGATGTAAAACGACATTTACGAACGGAGATCTTAAAGAAGTCATCATTCGACCAACCGAAGGCTTTGTGAATCAAGAGCATCCTACTCACGTTTATCGTTTGAAGAAGGCTCTTTATGGTTTAAAGCAAGCTCCAGGGCATGGTATGATCTACGTATCAGTTTCTTCGTCTACCGAGCTTGTAAAGAGGCGATTGATCCAACATTGTTCACAGGAAGTCGACAAACACTTAATTCAAGTTCAAATTTATGTTGATGATATCATCTTTGCCTCGACTGACCCAATGGATGAATGTGATCGTTTTCTAATGAAATGAGTTCCAAATTCCAAATGTCTATGATGGGACAAATGTCATTTTTCTTGGGATTACAAATTTCACAAAGTCCCGGAGTCATTTTCATAAATCAATCTAAATATGCAAATGAGATTTTAATGAAATTTGGATTTGTATCATGTGACCCTGTTGACACTCCCATGATTGAGCGTACTAAACTAGATGAGGATCACTCAGGGATCATGGTTGACCAAACGAAATATCGTGGCATGATGGATCCTTGATGTACCTCCTGCCCGATAGACGATATTCGTTATTTGTATGCATGTGTGCTAGATACCGAGGCTAAGCCTACTGCACCTTGAAGCGGTTAAGCGGGTCTGGTACCTCCAGGAACCATCAACATGGGACTTTGGTACCAGGACACCGGTATGTCACTAAATATGCAGATCTGATCATGCGGGTGTCAAGATACTCGTCAATACGTCGGAGGTGCTCGATTTTTGGGTGATAAGCTTGTGGTGGTCGTCAAAGAAGCAAATGAGTACTTCTATTTCCTCTACGAGTGAATACATAGCCATGTCATCTTGTTATGCTCAAATCCTATGGATGAGATCTCATTAACGACTATGGCTTTGTATTCAACAAAATCCCTACATCTTGTGATAATAAAAGGGCTATTGCTCTTTCTTGAAATAACGTTCAACACTCAAGAGCAAAGCATATCGACATTCGACATCATTTCATCAGGGAACAAGTGAAAAAGGTGTGGTGGAACTCTATTTTGTGAGGACTAAATACCGGTTAGCATACATCTTCACCAGCTCTTCCAAGAGGCGTTTGAGTTTATTCTTCCACGACTTGGCGAAAAAGCCTTCAACGAAAACACTCAAACGTCTTGGGAGGAAGAGGAGGAGTGAAGGTCTTTCTTCATCTATCTCTTGTAAATATCTATTCGAAAAACAAAATACAAAATTACAAAACCTTCAAAATCAAATAGAAAAATATAAAACTTTCAAAATCCATAAAAATTCAAAAAAAAATCAAAAAATATTGTCATTTTGTCATGCTTTTCTCGATTCGATAATATCTACGGTCTTATGTGCTTGTCATTCAAAGAATGATCTGAGGACTTTAGATGTTGTTCGAATGTTTAAAAAAAAATCAAAAAATCAAAAATTATTTTTTAGGAGAAAGAGAAACAATGGTTTATTGTCATTTTGGGATAACCAGCTTAAAGATAGAAACAGAGCATGCTTTATCGTGGTTTTCAAATCTCATGCTCGTTCTTTAAACTAATCTTTACCAAATGAAAACTAATTGCTTTGAAAAATAACTTCGGACTCTATTTTTTTGAAATCATTTTGGACTTAAAAGTATGTCAAAATATCTATCTCTCAATCAACAACTTAGGTCATTGATTGAGAGAAATGATTTCAATTAAATCAAAAAGTTATTTGTCATATAATTTTTTTCAAAAGATAATCATGCATGTTTAATCATTGGAGTTTAAAGTCATCAAAATCATTATCGGTTAAAAGCGTTTTCACAAATCTAGTCACAATTCTCCTTAAAATCCTTCAAAATCAATTTAAATCTCTGAGATCACAAATCTCAAATGATTTGATAATTGTGATGAGGGGAAATTTGTGATTTAATTGAATTTAACTGATAGTTCGATAAATGGTTTCATAAGTGTTTAGCATGTTTGCCTCCCGCATGTCTTGCAGTGTCAAGCGATTTCAAATTTTCCATGCACATGTTGAGGGGAGCAACTATACAAACCAAATTATTGGCATTGACTATGCCGGGTTCCCTCTTGTGTGTGAAAAACTCTTTCAAACCTCAAGGCACATATTGAGGGGGATCAAGCTTGTGAAAACCTCATCCTTTCCTAAAAGGGTAATTCTGAGAATGCATTTTTTGCTCAAGGTGTCATCACTTTTTAGGAAAAAAGTTTGGGTATTTCCAAAATAGACTTTGAGACTTGCGACTTTTTCCTTCCAATGTAAGAGTGCCAAGTGTCGTGACACTTTTCAGAATCCAATCATTTTCGTACCTATGATTTATAGTCGACTAATATCCGTGAGATTTTAAGATTGACGACTTTTTTTTTGATATTTTGAGAAAAAAGTCAAACTTTAGAAAGTATTATTTTATTCCTTTGCTCCTTCCCAATGTGAGGCGACTTAAGCGAATTAATTTGAGCGGTTTTAACAAAATAGTACTTTTGTACTCTTATCAATTTTACACCACGGTAAAAATACTTTTTACTTATCGCATATATTTCCTAACCATTGAATTAGAATAACACATACATTACACCCCCATTACAAAATTACTCCTACAAGTCAAGAACTATCGTCTTCTCGAAATCCTGAAAAAAAAATGTTTCGTATAGGGTATGTATTTTTATGTTGATATATATAAATTGTTCGTATATTTGTTTTTCCCTTTATTTATTTGAAATTAATCATGTTTAATAGTAGTTTTGCAACAACAATTTTGTTTATTTAAGTTAGCAAAGCGTTTTTAGATGTGTTGGGGTTTGTAATTTATCTGGTGTGTGAGATGTGATTCTTTGTTGTTCTACCTTTTTGCAATAAATGCATTAAGCAATGGAAATATATTTGGTATTTGTTACAAAATTGTACTGTGAGGCTTTGATGATTGAATGCAACTTTGTTACTCCCCTTATATGTAATTAAGTAGAATATGTTTTTTATTTTATTTTCTTTATTTATTTTATTTTTTCATTTGTAGGAATATGAGGCGAAAATCATCATCGAGTAAACAAACTACTTTTCTTTAATAAAATCCAAGTTGGATAAAACGAAGAGGAAGTTGTTTGGCAACTTGTTTCGGTAAATTGTTGGACCTTTCTTATTTTGACCACGAAGCACATATGATAGATTATATTTTACAAAAACAATGTTATCCGAATGAAAATCATTATGATATACCGATTGTATATTATATTGATGACCATCCCCTACATTCGATTAGATCGGAGTTTAAACTTGGTTTTAATTTTGGAAAAGTAAGTTTTGAAAAATATGGATCTGGATACCTCAATTTTATGTCAAGGTTTTTTTCCCAAACTTTCAGTTCAAAATTACAAACTTAGATATCTTGGCCTAATTGAGGATGAAGAGGCATTTAGTATCATATCGACTTGAAGATGCGATGCGTCTTTGTCTATTGTTAGCTTTGGAGTTATCTTCATAGGCGTTATTACAAAAGACCACAAATTTGTTCCAACCTATACTTTGTCAGGATTCGTTTCGGCTTTCAAGGTTAATATTTTATATATCAATATACACTGGATTCATTTTATGTATCAATATTTTATGTTATTATTTTTTATTGAAATTCCAAATCCGATAGATTTGGATCTGGAGTCTTTTGAAAGATGCATTCTATGGTGGAATAAAGTTCACGATATTATGCCAAGAGGAGTAGCGTGGTCAAGAATACACCCTTCAAAAGATCTGATTATAAGTTTGTTTTTGGAAAGGTAAAAGTAATATTTAAAATTTTCTTATTAATGCAATCTTTTTTCTACATTAATGCAATCTTTTATTGAACATTATTATTTGATTTAACAGGATTCCAATCTGTTAAGAACTTACACCGACAATAGCGAGAGGAGATCGATTGGTATATAAAGTTTCGGCATTTTTCCATGATTACATACCTAGAACTCCACCAGTGAAACAACACATCTTCGACGAGTGGTTGAAGAAGATGGCGCAACACGCAAAGCGTGCAAGGCTGAAGGAAACATTTACCTATCATGCAGGAGGGTGAGAGCGGTATAATAGAGATCATCATAACACAGGATCGTGTTATTACAGAGTTAAATAAGCGTTTGTTCAAACTTGAGGCAATTATTTAGGTTATTAAAGCATTTGTTCAAATTCATAGACCCATCAATAATCACACGACTACGATAATAATATCGTCCCTTTTTTTGGTTCTTGCTCGAGAAAGAAATGGGGTAATATATCCTTTTTTTCGTATATATATACTTTTACATCATGAGGAACACGCTTTAGCAGATGGATTTCAAACCACTAGCGATTGGATTCATATACTCTAGCGGTGGATACACAAAATTTACAAAACACCCTTCAATTATCTTTTTTGGGGAACACCTAGCGTGGATTAAAACCACTAGCGATGGATTCATATACTCTAGCAGTAGATACATAAAATTTACAAAAACCTTCAATTATCCTTTTTCAGAACGCTAGCGGTGGATTCATATACTCAGCGGTTGGATACACAAAATTTACAAACGCCTTCAATTATCCATTATCGAACACGCTACCATTGGATTCAAAACCACTAGCAGTGGATTCATATACTCTAGCAGTGGATACACGAAATTTACCAAACAGCCCTTCAATTATCCATTATCTTTCATATACATGCTTTTTATAAATACTTATTTTCATTCTTGGGAGAAATGGAGTTAACTAATGATCTTGGCATCTTAGTGCAGTTTTGTGATGAGCTTAATCATGACTTTCTTGACTTGTTTGAGTCAAGTCAGTCAAGCATTGATACTAGTTCATCAGTGCGGCTAGATGAATTTTCTGATGACGATCTTGCAAAGGTAATTTACAAAATCAGTAAACAAGTGTAAAACTATTTCCGTACCATAACATATCATAACGATAGGTTCTTTATAACTTATTGTGAGAATTTATTATCCAAGAAGAATTAAGGTTGCGACATGAAGAATTAGAAAGTGCCCGGTTAAAAGAGCAGCAGTTGATGCAACAAGAGAAGAGGTTAAGGATGGAAGAAGACAAGTTGATAATGAGGGAAGAGGAAAAGAGGTTGCAGTATGAAAATGAACGAAAGAAAAGGGGAGAAGCAATCATGAACTCAGATCATATGAAAGCCAGATAGAGCGGCGTTTGCGGTTTCAAGAGGAGTGAACAACGTTGGTGAAGCTAATTCGTATTATTGGACCAAG
Source organism: Chrysanthemum makinoi (assembly GCA_910596185.1). Lineage (NCBI taxonomy): Eukaryota > Viridiplantae > Streptophyta > Magnoliopsida > Asterales > Asteraceae > Chrysanthemum > Chrysanthemum makinoi. The sequence goes on along the minus strand of OU343222.1, from coordinate 353,987,341 downwards.
GCATATCTTTGAAAAGAAAAGACGATGCTCTAGGTTACCTGATCCAGATATGAGTGAAAAACTTAAATTTGTCCGCCTTGGTTTGAGGTATGAAAATACTTCTTGACAACCTTTTAAAATATATCTTGATTATAAGTTTAATCGTTTCATATACTAGGATCTGCACGCTCCACCCATCTGTCAACAGAGTTCATTTCAAATGAATTTGGAATTTCTTGGACAAATTGGACCACTTAACACAAGTTTCCTTGGTGTAACGATGTGTGTGTGGATAGAAGGTTTTGGGAAAGTTTGGTTTGCTTAGACCCGCCTAAGAAAGGTTGGCTAAGGGATGAGGCAAGTACTCATACAACTGTACCTACATAATTGATTTCTTATAATGTTTATCACACTAATTCATGTTTCGAAATTTACACACATAAGTTGTGGGTTAATTACCTTTGGCATGTTAGGCCCGATCGGTGATTGGGCGATGGTTAGTAGCTATTTTCTTAAGCTTCGTTACAAAATTCTTTCTTGCCGGTATGCTAATGGTGAAAGATACTCTATTCCATGGTCGACGTTAAACGCGTAAGTAGCGATATATATATATATATATATTTAATTATGCTGATTAGCTTTTGCCATATATTAATATTATGTTTGTGGACTCCAACGTTGTAGGTTTTCATGCCTATTAATGAAGCGGAAGCTCATTGGTGTCTTCTTGGCGTTTGGAGATAGACACTGCATTGTTACCTTTATGATAGCGGTCAAAATTTTGAAGAGGAATTGCGAGAGTTTTATATCAACTGCGAGGGAGTGTTTACAGGTTTGGCTATTTATTCATATGTCATAAAATTATACATAAATAGATTTTTTAAAATGGTGCTACTTTTGTCGGCTACAATTACCGAGGTCCTAGCACAAGCGCAAGTATTTGAGAAGAAATGCATTGATCCGGCAAGTTATTTCATTACATTTACTATCGCTGAACAAGTCGCAAAGCAGGCCGGGATATTTGGTGATTGTGGTATTTGGGTATGTATTTTTTATACCGCTTGGCTTTTGGTCTATCATTGGATGTGAAGGATCGTATTCAGGCTGCGCTTTCATACAGTGAACAAATGGCTAGGTTTTTTTTAAACCGTGTTTGTGTTTGAGTTATGTTCTAGTTTTGTTGATGTATTACTTGAAACAAATTGATAACCATATGCTCCCTTGAATGGTTTTAATTTTTGTATTCAACATGTTGTATTATATTGTTGTGTTCAAACTAATGTAATAGTATAATTAGAGCGCTCAAATTTGTTAACTAGTAATATTTTTCTATAAAATAAGCAAAAAAATATTAACCACACACCAAATTATGCAAACCCATGCATGCTGCTTTACAAGTATTGTCCATTCGGTATGCATTATCCAACATGTAAACTAGGCGACTTTTTTTGGGTGAGTTTGACTTTATTATAGATATATCATTTGAGTATGGCTGTCTTGTACTTTTTCCTTTTTCACTTTTTTGTACCTTTTGTATATTTTGTACCTATTATTAACAAAACTACCCTATTTTATCTTACATATATTTTGTGTTTTTCAGATTTCTACTAACTTTGGCATCACAAAACACAGAATCAAAGGCCTGTTATGAATTATGGTATCAAGAATGGTACGTAAGTTTGTCCATTTACTTTTTCTCTGTTAATTTTATCTTAAATATATTTTGTTTCTTTGAATTATTTACATTGTTACCTGAGATGTCTGAAAACAGTCAAGATCTTGGGTTTGATGTTTATCATGGTAGTCGGTTTATTTTTTATCCCTAAGTTATTTGGGTGGAGATGTTTTACATTTGAGGTTACCTAGGTTGAGTAGGTTATCGTATTATCAAATATGTGACATCTTTGTTGAAAGAAATTAAGGAGGATATTTGGGCTTGGTATTTTTGTCTTCCAAGTAGTAGTCTGGAGGAAGGGTTGACCCTTGTAGAAGATGATAATTATGTCAAGAAACTGTATGACATGGCTGAGCTCCATGGTCTAGTTGAGATCTATGGTTGTCATCGACCACAGTTCATTTAGTTAGCTACTATCACAAGAACCTGTCGGTGATTCCTCGGGCGATGAACCGACATTTAAAATTATAAGTCACGAAAAGAAAAAAAAGATGTCGACGTGCATTAGTTTGAAGAACTAATGGCATGGGAAGAAGAGGAAAAAATTCACCAGCCTACCTTAGGACACCTTATATCAAGCCTTTTGTTGAAGCTAGTTTATTGAGAGGAAAGTCGAATTTGGTGGTATTAATGACCTTGAATACATTCCTCCTTGTTTAAGGACTACAGTCCGACCTTATGTGTCGAATGACTTTGAAGATTCTTTGACCAGAATCCACTGTTCCGATTGTTTGTCAAACGAGCGTGTGTTCGATATTAGTCGTTAAAGAGGTAAAGCTTTTAGCGACTTGGAGGTCTGATAATCATGACCTTGGATCCACATTCTACTAGTTTACCATCCATTCAAAACAGCCCTTTAAAGTGTAGAGGCTTTTTTAATGATATTGATGGCCTTCCTACTGTTGGAAGCTTCTTGTACTTCACTATGTGTCCAAGAAAAGTCATTTTGAAACTGGTACCTTGAAATCTAGGAGATTATTTGATGAATTTGAAGCAGTTGGTAGTAATCAATCGGATGATATGAAGGGTGATGAGGCAATCAGTTTGGTTAATGATCAAGTGATAGTTGAAGATTCCACTGTTGACTGTTCCATGTCATACCGAGCCTCTTCGATCCAAGTAATTGAAGGTATGATGAAGGCTACCATGTGGTAGTTATTTGATCTTCGGTGGTATGTACCCTTAAACAATTTGTATTTTTGTCCTTTCCATGCATGATGACTAGTTAGTGTATGTTACAACTACACTAACTAGTCATCATAAACAATTTATTTTTTAGGTATGTGGTGAAGGCTTGTTAGTGTATGTTTAAACCGGTATGTGATGATGGTTCTACTACCATGTGTATGTTACGTTGCAATTATTTTGATTAAATATGCTAATGTCTATCAACACAACTATCTCGATAACAAAACTACAACAATCATCTCAATAAATTATTTCATAGATAAGATTTTCAACACAACCATTACATTGTTAAATTTTAGACTCATAACATTTATTATTGAACCATTACATCCATTAAACAGATCTGCTAGAACCACATCCTTCTTGAGTTGCTTTCCTTTCCTTTAGTTTTTCAAAACTTTTACGGTGTAATGCCATCTTGGTTCTCCTTACCTTACATATCACCATCTAGCTTTTTCTTCTCAGATAAGTCTAAAGCCATTGTGGATTGTTGTATGTGTGCTATCAAATTGTCATGTTATCCTCTCTGTTTTGGCACTTGTTCATAATTACCTTTTCGGATAAGTTCAAAGCCATTGTGGATTGTTGTATGTGCACTATAGAATTGTTTGTATTTATGCTTATTTTGTTGACTTGTGTTTAGGCGGGAAAATTATTTTTGCGGGAGAATAGATAAGCGATTTTTTAAAGCTTATAGTCTGGCGACTTTTTTAAAAGCGATTTATGAAACACTAAAACCTTATCTTTTAGCTATTTTTTGCCACATCCAATTTCTACGACCGAACCCTTGCTTTTTTTAGTCAACTGTTCCTTCGTTCATTATTAAATTGAATTTCTCAAAGGTTCGTGATCCTTTATTGTCATGGTCCCCCATATCAATATTGACTATATTTTATGTTTGAACATTCATTATCAAAATTTTAGAATTAACTTAACTTTACATGCTTGTAAATTTGTTTATAAGGTAATCATGGCCATCGAGTTTGTGGTGCGACCAAACATAAATTTTTACCTTGGGTTTCTTGAGCTTCCACGATTTCTTGTGGGTGCTTTTTAATGGGAATCGTCATTTATATTTAACTGGAATACAAAGATAACGGAAGAAAGTAAGGATTGTTGCTCGGTTAGGAGGTCCTATTAGGATTGTAGGTAACAAATGGGTAGAATTTGTTCATGAAAACATGTATACGGATGTTTACATGTTACACTTTGTTCAAGAAGGTGATGACTCTTTTACGTTCTTGGCTATGATTCTAATGGGTTGGAAGTTGGAATATACTTTGTAGAAAGTCGTCATATAAGGTTCGAGTTATCGGCTGCCCTTCAATTTCCACGGGTTATTTATAAGAATTAATTTTTTGTTTACGTTTATTTAAAAATAAGTGTATTTTGTTACTGTATATGTTATAATTGTCAATCAGCGGATGGTGTTTTGAGACATTGCCCGGTAATTTTTCTAGATGGTATTGGGGTTGCAAGGTGCTTGTTGTTGTTGTTGTTGTTGAAGGAATGGAGTTTAATGTGGATGTTACTTGGGGCTATGAACGAGGTCATGATCCTCGTGCTTTGTATGTTATGGATGATGAGATGTGTGGTTACTCTTCCAATATTCCGATATTGAATTCGGCGATGTTATTGTTTTTACTAAATTGGAGAACAATAGGTTGAATATAACCGTGTTTGGTTTCGATGGTAGGCCAAAGATACGAGGCGGCAGTTTCTTGGTGTGACGCAATTGTTTTTTCCACAAAATGATCTTGATAATGAAGATGGAGTTAGGCTTGAAATCTCATAATCATATTGACAATATCATAACATTTATCTTTAAAGATTTATTTTGATATTTTTTGAAGCAGTGATGACGAATGCAACACATTTGCCAATGGATTGGTCACCTTGATCATTTTGGTGAAAGCGATGTCTTTTACGAGAAGGTCTGAAATTCTTCGTTATGTAAACTTGTAAGTTTGTGTTTTGTGTGTACTTTTTTGTCTATCTGGTTATATAATTTTATATAATTTCTGTAATTGTTGCACACCAGGACATTCCAGACCATTTTGTTCAGAATCATCCTATGCATTTTTATCAAAATGCACTTTTTAGGAATGATGAAGTTGAATACATGATGCAAATTCAGATTGAGTATCATAGAGACAATCCATACCGGGTGAATCATGTGAATGCATTAGGTGATAGGCCTACTTTTTTGAAGACTGTGAGTTTGAGCATGGAAAGATGATTAGGTTTAAGTTCATGTATGTAGATTCTTATGATGGTTTGGTGTATCCTGTTTTCCATATTTGTTAGGAAATCGGATAAGGTTTAATTTCATGTATGTAGATTGTTATGACATTTTAACTATTATTCCTTTATTTATTTTTTTGGGAAATCGGATAAGGTTTAATTTCAGTGGTGGGTGTGTATATACTTGTATTCGATTGATTTGTTTACTTGTTACAAATTTTACAGTTTATGGTAAGGACTTTTCAACATGGCCATTTTATCGCGTATAACGGTTGGCGGTCAACCCTTTTATACGTGAGGTTTCCAACACACAATATGTTGTAATCCTTCATATTAGTGCATAATATCACTATTTTTAAGCCTAGTTTTGGTTGATGTAATCTTGGTCAATGATTGGAGTGTGGTTGGGTGTATCACTGCTAGGTCATTTCAAACCCTGCTAGAGTTGTTGAAACCACTGCCGAGAAGAATGAATCCAATGCTTGAATTAAACCCTTTGCTAATAGTGTTGTTTAACCACTTGTTAGTATATTGTAGTGGTCCCTGCTAGGACATTTCAAACCACTTCTAGAGTTGACAATTGTAATGTACTATCACATATCCCAAAATATTACGGCGACTTTTTAAAACTTTTTTTCAAATTAGCGATTTATACACTAATACTTTGTCTATTTTTGTTCCCACATTCACTTCCTCTGACCAGTTAGCTTCTTAATAATCTATTCAACTGTCGTTTTAGTTCAATTATTAAAATTGAATTGTGCGAAAGGTTCATGATCTTTATTGTCATGGTCATATTATGTTTGTCTCTATTTAATGTTTGATTATTCGTACCTAATTAGGGTTTACATTTAAAATTATTTATATTTTTTAAAGTATTGTTATTTTACGTGTTCACGTAACGGGATGGCACCTAGTTGGACTTAGATCACTCTTTACCTGTTTGGCGTTCATGTTTTGGGAGAGTTTATTTCCAACCGTTGAGGTATGAAAATGGGGTGTTTTTTACTTGATGTGTCAAGTATAGGAAGGTTGACTATAGTAGTATGTGCCGGTTTAGAAAGAACATCTTGACTAAATTTCCATTCGTTGTTTTTACATTTTACCACAATGTCAATTAGAGGTGGGATTGAAACTAATAGAGTGTGATAGGATGTGGCTGCCATGTATGAGCTTGCTGCGTCGATATGGGAAGTTAATGATGTATATGGCACATAATCCCCAAAACTTATTTGATTTTTATTATCAAAATCTTAACTTTTATGATTCTGAAGATGATTATACAACCAAATTGATTATACATGGAAGAAGATTAAAGATCAGCCAATAAGACATATGATGAGCTTATTGCTTGGGCTGAAACAAGCGCACCTTATTGATGTTGATCGATATGTCACATTAGCCATAGGGATGTAGTTGCTAAGCCTAGGGTTAAGCGTAAGTTGGTTTTCATTGAAGAGCAAGATAAAGCCTTTGCAGGCAATCGATAAAAAAATTAAGGTGGTGCAAAAAAAAAATAATAAAAAAATAAAACAACGCTATTTCTGAGCTGTTAGATGCTAATTTGTGACACATAAATCTAATAAAGCAGGCGATATATTTGTTTTATTTAGCAGACACTGATATTTTACCTGGTGCGTCAAATTTACCCCTTAATTCATATCACACTTACCACAGGACCGCATTATCCATATTGATTATATTTGTTTTTTTATGATGTAGTTTATGTTTTCAACACTACGTTACAAGCCATATAGCAAGGGCGGGTTATAACACAGGTATGTTCCCACAAAAGTACTTCAGACAAACAAAATAAATAAGTGCATATATTAAAATATCAACAAAACTAACCTTAACAGGTTTATAGAACATCCATAAGCATAAACATAAACTTCATACATTCCTAACCATATATTAAACTCAAAACATACCGAAAACACCAGAAGAACGGTTCAGTACACCACATTGCTTGATGAATTTGTTTAATTGAGGAAATGTTGAACCTTTGTTATTCTTTAATTTGACAGGTTTCCATGCCTCACATGTCGTGACATTAGGAGACGAGTTTAAACGTATTGCAAACGTGCATGGACTCAGAATAGTTGTATAGCTAAATTGTATATTCGACAATTGTATTTAGGTGGCATAAATTTATATGTATTTAGTTCCCTTTATTTTAAATTGTTAAGCGAATATTTTACCTAGTTTTTTAAACAACTTTTTTTAAACGATATTTTTTAAGCAATAAACTTAGTCGTAATTCAAAACATTTTGAGCATGTATATCACCCAAGTATGGTGAAGAAAGTATGATCTAGATATACAATAAGACATGTTTGGTACCCAAAAATATATATACAATAAGACATGTGTTTAATAGTACTATCACGTAATCCAATATATTCGGAGCGACATTTTTAAAAGCGCTTTTTTTTTGATTAGCGATTTATGCCACTTATCACACCGAACCCTGACAAGAACTTTAGTAACAAATCAAATGCAAATCTTTTCCGATTTGAGGGTGAAACAACAATGAAGTGTAAATAGTATTATCCACACAAACCAATGTATCATGTCAAGTACTTTCACATAAACCGATGTATTCAAGCGACCTTTTAAATGCGCTATTTTCATCTTACCAACTTAAACCAACTAGACAAACATATTTTGTTTTACTAACAAAAATTGGATACAAAGATTTATGTGGTTGCTATTTTATTTTATGTTTTTATTTTAATTATGTCGATTATGCGATATAATTTTTCTTTTTTAATTCAACGTCAATGTAGGTTGTTTTGTAAAACACAAAGATAAATAAGATTAAGATTGACAACGACATAAACAAAGTAGTTACACACTTACTAATACACATAACCCACCATAACTAACGTAAATCAAAGATTTACATAACCTAAACAAAACATAAACCTAACATGAAGGCTTCACAAAGTCAAAGGACCATTGATTCGAGATGTTCAATGAAGGATAACAAGAAGAAAGCGGCCAGCGCCTTCTAAGATGGAGTTCTGCTTTCCACAATCTCGACCCTATCTTGATTTGCATCCTTCTCATGTGCCGAACGAGCACGCAGCAGACGAGTTAGTTGGACCCACAACCACTCTCAATAAGCACATCCTACGTTGTACACGGCGGTTCTCGTCAATCTTCTCTTGCTAGATCTAATTCATCCGAACGGTATCCCTAACCTCCCCATATTCCACAATCATCATAGACTTGACAGATCGAGAGTTTGTGCATGCGGGATAGTTGATCCAAGAGGGGAAGGCGGGGGTTGGACATTGTTGTTGGTTGAGATAATTATTTTTTAGAGAGGATTAAAAATTGAGTGTGGAAATATAGAGTGATAACCACAAAATGTGTTGGTAGTTGTGATAGGAGTTGTTAGAGCGGATTAAATAGAGTGGAATTATAGAGTGATAAGCAGAAAATGTGTATTGTCATTTAGTAGTTTTAAAATAGAAGTGTAAAATGTATATTGTTTAGAAGAAAAAAAATGTATACTGTTTAGAAGTTATCATCATATATGTTTATTTGTTAAATGATATTTATTTTCTTTTTCATAAGAAGAACAATTTTTTTTCCATTTTTGTTTTGTGACAACAACACAAATTCGCTAAACATAATTTCATATATAAGCATCAATCGATAACATATAATGTGTTTCCAAAATCACCAATGGTGGAAACTATACCTAAGCTACGTATAAGCAAATGTTCAAAAAACTATACCTATAATCCATTTAGCGGTAATCAAAACCATGTTATTCTCCAAACATATCGTAACACATAAAGCGCGAATTCGTGTTAACAGAGGCGGTTTTGTCGGTTGACTTCCGATATCTTACGCTTCTTGGCGAGTTTGACCAAAGCTTAACATGCGTATTTTAAATAGCTTAGGGTTTTAGGTAATGAGAACTATCCAGCATGGGTCAAAAGACCCTTTAAACAATTAAGCTCGAGTTGGTCATTTTAACAATTAGGGTAGGAGGGTAGGATGGTGGATTTTTGGGACATAAACCAAGTTGATTCTGGCGGTGTTGGTCCCAACCCCTTTCATGTGTAATAGCACTTTAACTAGGATAATGAGATCATGTTGTGTTCATATGCTTGTGATACAAAAGATTTGATCGTGTTTGCTCACGACTATTTGAATGTGTTATATGGTTGAAGGTTCCTGAAAACAAAGGAATGATGTTAGTGTGTCT